>JAANYP010003898.1:0-15649 GCA_020465985.1 Centrapalus pauciflorus | reverse complement strand
GATGGTATCAGAGCTTGTGGCTTCAGTATTGAGTATCAGTGGATGCTTGAGCTTAGACCGTGTTCAGATCCTTGGGGAGTATTCTGGTGTCAAATATTAGAGGATTTAATTAACCTAGCTTAGTGTATAACGCTGGGTGATTTATATGTGGTTCTCAATTGTTTCGGTTTGTGCAGATTATTATGGCAGATCAGGGTGAGGGATCCGGTGCAGGTAAGCCAGTGGGCGACAAGTACATCCGCAGATCAGAGCTGTTTGAGGTCTTGACAGAGTTTTACAGACAGCGGCGTGAGCAGGGTCAGAGTTTGGGTCCGAGTCCGGGGCCGGCTGTTCAGCCGACAGTGAAAGAGTCAGAGATTGGTGCTTCATCTTCTACGCGGAGGGGTGGGTCCTTTAAGGGCTTTATGACGGGAAATCCACCCCAGTTCAGAGGTGAGGGTGAGCCAGGGGTAGCTATGGCATGGGAACGGGAAGTAGAGGCAGCATTCAGAGTTGCGCACGTGGAACCGAGAGATATGGTCCGTTATGTGACCTATCTGTTGAGGGGAGGGGTGTCACAGTGGTGGCAGTCTATAGAGTCAGCAATGACATCTTCTGCGGCATATGCGATGACGTGGGATCAGTTCAGAATTGTGTTCGAGTTGCAGTACATCCCGAGAGACGAGAGGCAAGAGATGGAGCGGCGATTCCTTCTCCTACAGCAGGGCGAGATGACGGTGCAGCAGTACGTGGACCGGTTCAATGAGTACTTCCAGTTTGCGACTCACCACATCGCCACCGAACAGCGAAAGATCGATGCGTTCATTGAGGGATTGCGAGCAGATATCAAAGAGTTCGTTGGGATGCACGAGACTCCTACCTTCGCCAGAGCATTAGAGATGGCCCGCATCAGAGAGCGGGAGATAGCCAAGCAGAATGAGGATCCATCTTTTCAGCATCGGCGTGCAAGGACTCCTGAGCGGTCCTCGAGAGACCGGAGGCATTCCAGAGAGCGACGTTCGGGTCAGAGTTGGAGAGATAGACGAGACAGAGATAGAGACAGAGACAGAGACAGGGAGCAGAGGTCGAGTGGACCGGGGCGTTGCCAGAGATCAGATCGTCAGAGTCAAAGGCGGAGTTCGAGATATACAGGGCAGAGCCAAAGTGGTGTAGGGCAGAGGCCTCGAGATGGGGGCGATAGAGGAGACAGTTCGGTTGGAGATCGGGGGTGCCCGATATGTCACCGTCGTCATAGTGGGTCGTGTGTGCTCAGGTGTTATCGATGCGGACAGCGTGGGCATGCTGCCGCCGTGTGTACTGCTCCAGAGCCCTTGTGCTTTCGTTGTGGGAGGCCGGGACATAGAGTGCGAGACTGTCCAGAGTTGAGATCAGCGGTGCGGGGTACGAGTTCTAGCGGGGCCAGAGCAGAGCCGTCGACATCCGGTCGTCATGATTCTAGGGCGTGGAGTCGGGTATTTCAGGCGACTGCAGAGGCAGCTCGAGATGATGCTGATATGGTTTCGGGTACGTCTTTCTGAGCTTGCTTTGAGTGTGTGTCAATTGTGGGGCAGGTCATTGGGTTATGTCTGCGATAAGTGTATGTGTTCTGTTACGTGTGACTATTCTGTTTTGTCTGTGATTATGTGGCTCAGTGATAGAGATGTGGAAGGGTTGTGTATGAGTTATATGGGATTGTTATATCTGGGTATGTGTGTGAGAGTGGGATATTCTGCGATATGATGGGTTATTAGAGTTCAGGGGTTGGGCATTGTGTCATATTAGTGGATCAATTTATATAAATATTTATTGCGAATGTGTTTGTGATTGTGGGATTCAGTGACAGAGAGGCGGGATTGTATGTATGGACTGATTGGGGTCGTTATGCTTGGGGTGTATATGTGGAGTCAATGTGTTAGATTCGGGTTTATTGTGATCTGAGCTTTTGAATTCAAAATTGTGCTATGATGAGTGAATTAATCCTGTTGAGTTATGCGAGTTATGTGAATAGTCATTGTGAACGTGTTTGTGATGTGCTAGTGGATTGATCCTTCTGATAGTGGATTATCATATCGATGATGGATTAAAATTCATGCGTGAGTATTTATCCATATCTATGATATTGCGTTTTATGAGATGTGTTTGTCTGTTGTGGTGAAAAGAGTTGAGAATTTTGTTGTGATAGTGGATTAATCTATTGAGAGTGGATTTAATCCCTTTATGAGTTTGACCTTGTTTATGAGCTTGCGTTTAGTGATTCGATGGAGATGTCTTTATGTGTTGCTGTGAGTGGATTTGAAGATCTGCTATGTTAGTGAATGATATGTACAGAGCTATGCGAATATGTGATGAGAAAGAGCAAAGATTGATGGATTGAGATCATGTGCGGACCGAGTGGCTTATGAGGTGACGCCATGAGAAGACCTTATGAATAGAGGATACATCGTTACAGGTATGCGATTTAGAGGATTTAATTGAGTTATTAGTGGATTATCTAACTGAGTTAAAAATTCGATGGGATTAACATGCTTGAGAGTCAAGGTGAAGAGATGTATCATTGATGATTGTAATATTCAGAATTCAAATGCGAATTTGACAGAGTTGTTGAGAATTATATCGAGATTATGAGTCAACGTTTCGAGGATTTAATATAAGAGATGTGTGATTGCGAATGAGTTTGCGAGAGATTCCGGGGACGGAATCTTTTTAAGAGGGGAGGATTTGTAACATCCCGTTTTCAGAGTTATTGCATGGAATTATTTTAGTGGATGTTTAATATATTATTATTGCGTGGGTCGAATGATAACTCGAGTAGTGGATATATACGTGTCGGGTTTGCGAGTCGCGTGTCGCCGGGTTGAGATATTTGTGGATTAAGTGTGTCTATGAGTTCGTGGATTTAATTGAGTTAAGTGGAGTTTAATTGTGAAAAATGGGTATCGGGTTCGGGTGAGTGGGTCGGAACCCGTCTAAAAGTGGAAAACATAAATACGTGCCTTCTTTTCCTTCCTTTCCAAAAATAGAAGCGTACGTGTGTGTGTGAAATCAGTGTGTGCACCGGGTGTGTGTGTGTTTTCGGTTCTGGAAGCTGCAAAAAGGAATTGAAGGCTGAGTTTGGATCTTCATCTTCTTCTTTGTGTTCTTATGCAAGTGAAGGTAAGACTCCATGAATTTTAGTGTTGAAATTCGTGTATATATGTGTTGGATGCAAGGGTTTTGGTTCTGAAATGTTTGAGTCGATTATTGATCGGGTTATAATTTACCATGTTTATTAAGCGTAAAAGAGTTGTTTTTAATGCAAAAGTGTTATAGAATGTGCCGCTATTGAATAAATTATGTGCCTATGCAGGGAAACAAAATCCGGTTTAAAATGATGAAAAAAGGACGAAATTTCAGAGCCAGGCGCAGAGAGGGGCGCAGCCCTGCGCCCAGACCGAGGGTTCAACAGAAGAAATTAATTCTCAAAAATACGGATTATACAGAGGGGCGCAGGGGGGGGCGCAGGCCTGCGCCTACGGCTGCGCCCAACCCATTAAAATAATAGACGGCCGTTTTTAGGGTTTTTCCATCTTTTCCTATAAATACCAAGTCATATTTCAAAGTTTAAAAATCGTTTTTTGGAGGAGAAGGCTAAGGAAAAGAACCCTGTTTGAGCGAAAACACGTACGAAGAACACACGAGTCAATCTACGGCGATGAATCCACAACTCTTGAACGTTGCATCAACCATGTCCGGCTAAGCTCGTCATAATCATTCTCGGAGGAAGCACATCGCTAAGTTTTACTTTATGAACGATTACTTTAAGTTTACATGGTTTTTATTATTTATATTTTGATTGTAAACGAATGATTATTATTTTGTTGTTGCGTTTCGCAAGATAGTTCGTAGACATTTTATTATTCGTGCCGAGTTAATTATTTAATTAAGACGAGTAATCAAACGTGTCACGCGCTATGCCCAAGATCACGTAATGGCTTTAATAATAATTCCAACAAAGATTATGTCTATGTAATCTTCAAATCGTTTTCATAAATTAAACACAAAGCGCGGTGTGGAATCCGGGAATGGTTGTCTTCGTATTTTATTCAATCAAACAATCTTCTTAAGTTTTCTTTTCACAAAATTCGCAAGTAATTAGTTTTATAAATCAAAGCAATCACCTTTTTACAACCAAATCAATCTTTCGAAATTAATTATTTTACAACGCTAGTCGCTCGAATACGTGCATTTAACCTCTCGCTCTCTGTGGATACGATCCCTACTTACCCTAGCTTCTAAGGTATTTAGTGGTTATTTTTGACGGGTTAACGACACTCGCATCAAATTTTGGCGCCGTTGCCGGGGAGCGGTTGCGCTTAAATCACGTATTTTAGTAATTAGTTAATTTAATTTTAAATTTTATTTAAATATAAATTACATTTTCATATATTTAGTTGCCTTATTTTCGTTAGAGTAATTTAGGTAATTTAGTTAATTTAGTCAATTTCAATTATTTGTTTATTTGCTTTTATTTGCTTACTTAAATTAGTTTAAGTTTCCATATTTTGCTATTATTCCATTTAATTAGTTTTTAATTAGTTTTAATTTTAATTATTGTTTTAGTTTATTAAAAAAAAAAAAAAAGGGAATCGTGGCGCAAGCATCGATTCTCACCAAAAAGAAAGTAACTAATTCGAATTCTTCATCTAGCCCTTCTAAGTTTATGCACACACGATATTCTGGTAGAATTTCACCCTTGAAGTTTGATCCAGAAATCGAAAAAACTGCTAGATCTAATAGGCGAGCCACAACTCAAACAAACGAAATTAGAAATACTGTTCCTACAGTAAACGTGGAAGAAGAAATAATTAATTCGGAAGACGAGAACATCGAAAACGTTCTTGTCGACGTCCAACAAAACCAAAGACCGATGGGAGACCGTAGAACCGTAGAATCCCATTATAGGCCGGGTGATATCCCTGATCCATCACCCATTCTCTACCCAATTAATGAGAATGAACCCGAAATTAGGCCACAGCTATTTAGCATATTACCTGTTTTTCGCGGAGCACCAAGCGAAGAACCGTATGAGCACTTAGCTGAATTCACTGCCATATGTAAGGCCAATCACGTTAGGGGGATGACCGTAGACGCTTTAAAACTCAGACTCTTTCCTTTCTCTTTGAAGGAACGAGCGAAAAATTGGTTCGTGTCACTTCCCACTGATAGTATAACTAACTGGGATGAAATGAAAAAAGAATTTCTAACTGAATATTACCCAATTAGTAAAACTACAGAAAAACGTAAAGAAATCACTGGATTTAAACAGAAAATTGGAGAACAATTTCACGATGCTTTTAATAGGTTGAATGAATTACTACGAACATGCCCTCACCATGAAATTCCTAAATGGATGCTAATTAAAACCTTTTTCGATGGGGTTAGTCAAGAAAGTAGGAATATGATCACCGCTGCTTCAGGCGGAACCTTTTTAGCCAAGGAAGATGATGAAGCTTGGGAATTATTAACCCAATTAAGCAAAGGTTTAAAAGTTCAAGCGGGTTCGGATAATAGTGTTGGTGTCCAAGTTATGAGCATAGACAACGCATGGAAGAAAGAAGTTAAATCTGACATATCCGAACTAAGCAAAAAGATGGACTTGTTGATGAAAGGAATGGGAAAGGTTACAGCGGCACAGGTTTGCTGTGTCACTTGTGGAGACCCTTCTCATCCAACCGAGAATTGCCCACATACCTTCACGCACGAAGAGTATGTGAACGAAGCTTTTGGATTTCGGCAACGAAGAGAACGGGAGAATCCATACTCGGAAACTTACAATCCGGGATGGAGAAAACACCCGAACTTTAGTTGGAGGGATAATCAAGACAATGATGCTCCCCCGAAGCCAAGATATGAGCAACCTCGTCAACAAAACCGAGATTTCCAATATGGATCGACCTCAGCTACGAAGGATGATCGGTACTATAAACGCCAAGACCCTAAAGAAGAAAATGATTCGCGACAAGTGTCGGGGAATTCGAAAGAGTTTTCCGAGTTTATGGAATTCATGAAGCAGCAAACCATGGTTCAAGCGAAAACTATGGAGATGCTTGGAAGGCAGATGGGACAAATTGCAGAATCCTTAACTAAACAAGAAGAAGGGAAGCTTCCAAGCAACACCACAGTTAACCCATCGCACCACCATGGAAAAGAGAAGAAATATGAAGTTAATGAAGTGAACGAAGTTAACAAAGTCACTACCCTTAGGAGTGGAAAGGAAGTAGATAACAAAATAGAAATGCCTAAGGAGAGTGAGACTGACGACGAGGTAGAAAATGTTTATGAAGAAGAGCCACCTAAATCGGAGTCAAAGGTTGAAACAAAAGTTAAGAAAGTAACTTTTAAGGAAGTAGAAGCCAAGAAACCAGTAGAGATTAAAGTTGGGGAAGAGAGTTCCAATACTGAAACTGTTCCCTACCCAACGGCCTTAGAAAATCCAGCTTCATTTCCTTATGGTAAGAAAGGACCTAAAAACGAAGAGTTATGGGATATTTTTAATCAAGTTAAAATTAACATTCCCTTAATCAAAGCTATACAACAAGTTCCTTCTTACGCTAAATTCCTAAAAGACCTTTGTACTCAGAAGCGAAAATTTAAAATAACTCTTCCGAAGCAAATCAACCTCACTGAACAAGTCAGTGCAGTTATCACTAGCTCACTGCCGCCTAAACTAAAAGATCCAGGATCACCCTTGATCCCGGTAACTATCGGCGATATTCAAATTAAAAAAGCACTTCTAGACCTAGGGGCAAGTGTTAATATTTTACCTGGTAATTTATTTGACCAACATGATCTCGGAACCCTACAAACAACAGATGTCATCCTACAATTAGCAGATAGGTCTACCAAAGTACCACGAGGGATGTTATCTGATGTAATCGTTAAGGTCGAAGATTTCTATTATCCAGTAGATTTCTTAGTGTTGGATTCAGATAGTGCTTACAAAGAAAGCCAACCGGCAATCATATTAGGACGTCCCTTCTTAGCCACAATCAACGCTCAAATCAATTGCAGGACAGGTGCATTAGACATAGCATTCGGAAACCGTAAACTCCGACTTAATGTCTTTAACAATGTACCCAATGCGCCATTGGATTCAGAGTGCTATATGATCGATCTAGTTGATGATTTAACACAACAACAATTATCAACAATAACATGTAAAGATCCAGTGGAGCTTTTTCTGTACTACAATGAGCATAAGTTAGATAATATGCCTGAAGCTAAGGAGTTTGAACTTGAAAGTGTTCAGTCAGTAGATTCTAATCAACCACCATGGACACATAAGATCGAAAAACTTCCGACTGACCTTCCACCATCAGCAAAACCGTCTTTAGAGCAACCACCCAAGCTAGAGTTGAAACCACTTCCATCTCATCTCAAATACGCTTTTCTTGGCCCTGAGAATACACTGCCTGTAATCATCGCAACAGACCTTACTGCTGCACAAGAAAAGGCCTTGTTAGAAGTGTTATCGAGATATAAGGAAGCGGTAGGCTGGACCATAGCAGATCTTAAAGGAATTAGTCCGACGCTGTGTATGCATAGGATAATAACTGATCCAACAGCCAAGCCAAGCAGAGATGCTCAGAGAAGGCTAAACCCTAACCTTAGAGAGGTAGTGAAGAAAGAAGTGTTGAAATGGCTAGATGCTGGAATTATCTATCCGATATCAGATAGCCAATGGGTTAGTCCCACACAAACGGTTCCAAAAAAATCTGGAATCACTGTCGTCGATACTCCTGAAGGAGAAAAGATTGCAACTCGCCCTGTGACGGGGTGGAGAGTATGCATCGACTACAGAAAACTAAACGCCGCAACCTCAAAAGATCATTTTCCTCTGCCATTCATCGACCAAATAGTAGAGAAGCTAGCAGGGCAGAAATTCTATTGTTTCCTAGATGGCTATTCGGGGTATAACCAAATCCCAATACACCCAGAGGACCAAGATAAAACAACATTTACATGTCCGTATGGCACATTCGCTTACCGAAGAATGCCATTTGGATTATGTAACGCTCCAGCCACATTTCAGCGATGTATGATGGCTATATTTTCAGACATGGTCGGAGGTTCTCTTGAAATCTTCATGGACGACTTTTCAATATTTGATAAGTCATTCGAAGGGTGTCTCTCTCATTTAGAAAAAGTTCTCAAGCGGTGTACTGAAACCAATTTGGTACTAAGTTGGGAGAAAAGTCACTTTATGGTTAAAGAGGGAGTAGTCTTAGGACACATAGTCTCTGAAAGAGGAATGGAGGTTGATCGAGCTAAGATACAAATAATTTCCTCGCTACCACCACCAACTAATATCAAGGGGATTCGTTCTTTTCTAGGACATGCAGGTTTCTATAGGAGATTCATAAAAGATTTTAGTGCCATATCCAAACCCCTATGTAACCTTCTCCTAAAAGACGCACCGTTCAATTTTGATAAAGACTGTGCAGAGGCATTTAACACATTAAAAATGAAGCTCACAGAGGCACCAATTCTGCAATCACCTGATTGGTCTCAACCCTTTGAGATCATGTGTGACGCCAGCGATCATGCAGTAGGTGCCGTCCTTGGTCAAAGAGTGGACAAAAAGCCAGTGGTAATATACTATGCAAGTAAAACCTTCTCTGAAGCTCAAATTAATTACACAACCACTGAAAAAGAATTGCTTGCAGTAGTATATGCGCTAGATAAGTTTAGATCTTACGTCTGGGGAGCTAAGGTAATTGTGTATTCCGATCATAGTGCCTTACGACACCTCTTGGCTAAGAAAGATGCTAAGCCACGGCTAATTCGTTGGATACTGTTGCTACAAGAATTTGACTTAGAAATCAGAGATAAAAAGGGCTCAGAAAATGTAGTAGCAGACCATCTATCGAGACTGCCAGCAATCACCACTGATATGCTGGACTCCATTCGGGACAATTTCCCAGATGAACAATTATTGTTCGTCGCAAAAGTGCCTTGGTTCGCTAACTTGGTGAATTACTTTGTCACAGGGAAAACCCCAAACCACTGGAATTCACATCAACGAAAGTATTTCTTCTCTCAAACTAAACAGTACATTTGGGAGGAGCCGGATTTGTTCAAAATAGGAGTAGATCAGATTATCCGGCGATGTGTTCCAGATAACGAGCATTATGATATTTTAAATCACTGTCACTCGTATGCATGTGGAGGCCATTTTAGTGCTAAAAAGACAGGACATCGAATCCTACAAAGTGGATTCTTTTGGCCAACCATCTTTAAGGACTCCTACGAGTTTGTTAAGTCATGCCTACGATGCCAGCAGATAGGAGGTATTTCAAAAAGAGACCAAATGCCTATGACACCAATTCTTATAGTAGAGATTTTTGATGTGTGGGGCATAGACTTTATGGGACCCTTTCCTAAGTCATATGGTTTCGAATACATCCTAGTGGCAGTTGATTACGTCTCTAAATGGGTAGAAGCCGAAGCCACAAGAACCAATGATCACAAAGTAGTTTGCCAATTCGTTAAACGTAATATATTTTCTCGCCATGGAATTCCTAGAGCTATAATTAGTGATGGGGGTTCTCATTTCAAAAATATGTACTTTAGCAAACTACTTAAACATTATGGAGTGACACACAAGATAGCTACCCCATATCACCCACAAACTAGTGGACAAGTAGAGGTATCTAACAGGGAGGTTAAGCGAATATTAGAAAAAACAGTACGACCCGATAGGAAAGATTGGTCAATACGATTAGATGATGCACTTTGGGCGTATCGTACAGCGTATAAAACCCCTATTGGTATGTCTCCCTATAAACTAGTTTATGGGAAATTATGTCATCTTCCGGTTGAGTTAGAACACCGAGCTTTATGGGCCATTAAAAATGCAAACCTTAATTTCACAGCTGCCGGTATAAATCGAAAACACCAACTGAACGAATTAGAAGAAATTCGCAAGGAAGCTTATGAAAGTTCTAAAATATATAAAGAAAAAACAAAAGCTTTCCACGATCGAATAATTAAACAAAAGGTGTTTAATAAAGGTGACAAAGTCTGGCTATTTAACGCACGCCTGCGGCTCTTCCCAGGTAAATTAAAAAGTAAGTGGACAGGCCCATACACAGTAACTAAGGTTTACCCCTATGGTGCGGTTGAAATAATAGATCAAAAAGGTGGTGAGCCATTTAAAGTAAACGGACACAGATTAAAATTATTTGTACAATGGGCTGATAATGAAATTATATCATCTGAGACAATGGTCTTGGAAGATATCACTTAAATATTTAAGAGTTCCAAAATGTCTGGCTGAAGACATTAAACTTAGCGCTTACTGGAAGGCAATCCAGTGAACTTTGTGGGTGTGTTCCAGAGAAACCCTCACGAGACTATAACTCGTCCACTCAGGCTACTGAGGGGTTTAAAGGCTTGTTGCACATGCTAAGTGCAATCGTTTTTCACCACGAAAGTGTGCTTTAATTTCGTTTATTTAGTTATATTTAGTTCTTATTGTTAGTATTTCTTAAATCGTCCTTTAAAACACTTAGCTGCGTTTGAGCTTGACTTTACTACAAAATGTCACATGCGGTAACCAACTAAGTTGGGGAAAGAATTTGCACATTCGGGACCATTGAGCTTGGAGGAAATTAAAAGGAATATACTTACGTTAGGGAGGGGCAATTCCTAGCAAAATGTGTGTTGCACCAATACTAAATTGCACATGCTTGAATATTCAATACTTAGATGCTACATGTGTTGTTTCATTTCTTCGTAAATGTTTCTTGTTTCATAATTATTTGTGTGCCGAGGACGCCCCAATTCTTTAAGTTGGGGAAGGGGAACGCATTATGCTTCACACTATGCTTTATATGTTATATATCGTGAAACCGAGAAAAAATTTACGAAAAATGACAACTTTTTGGTCAAATAACTCACTTATAAAGATTTAAGGTGCCATTGTTAGTGTTGATCTCAGTTAAACTTGAGTTTTCAACTCAAGTTGGGGAAGTTTGAAGAAAATTACTAGCACGAGAAGATGATGGGCCTTTCAGTGAGTTCTACGACAGTATTCTCGGACCGCCACCACCACCGCAGTTGTCAGGTTCTTCCGTTCCTCTCTTTAAGTAGGATGAATTACTGTTTTTATGCTTTATTATTTTTAGTGTTTGTGTGACTGAATAAATGTGTTTCTTTTTAAGATTGTGTGAAGAGCGAGCCGTAAAAGATCCGATCAATTAACCCGAGAAATTCTAATTGTTGAGCTTGCAACTTAAATATGATGATGTTAGTTAGGTCGGTTTCAAGCAAAAAGACGTAATTATATGAGTTTAAACATAACATAAAGAGTCATAGATGTTTAAAACCCAAAGAAGTGAACCGAGTTTGAAGTAAGATATATTGTGTTGTAGCGAGTGATAATTAACACGGATTCCAATAGCTGCTAATTATTCATGCAATAAGGGGGAGGAAGCGAACACGAATAGAGCCTCAATTCAAGTGTGGCCTAGTTGATTCAGGAGATTAAGTCTGAAGGGTACCATCATGCCTAGTCCCCTAAGACCAACTGGTCTGGGAGTGGCTGACCCAAATCCTGTTACACGGATCATCTAGAAAGTCATAGTAAACTTGAACGAAAAACATAGACATTGCATGAAAAGAACAAAAGAGAAAAAAAAATTAGTAGCTCAAGTCATGCATCGAGGAAAAAGATGGTCCAGTGACCCACGTGAATTCAATTCTGTAACCTTGAGCTAAAAGGATAATAGTGGTGAGGAATTTTGGAACAACTATCCAAGAAACATCACGATATATCTGAATTAAATTCTGTTCGTGTCTGCGAGTTTCAACACATCTATGAAGGCTAGTGCTTGTTTAAATGAGTTAATTATGTTTTGTACGCTTGATAAACCCGATGTTTTAAAAAAATCTGATTTTCGTTGCTTGCTCGGGACGATCAAGAATTAAGTTGGGGAAGTTTGATCGGGTTATAATTTACCATGTTTATTAAGCGTAAAAGAGTTGTTTTTAATGCAAAAGTGTTATAGAATGTGCCGCTATTGAATAAATTATGTGCCTATGCAGGGAAACAAAATCCGGTTTAAAATGATGAAAAAAGGACGAAATTTCAGAGCCAGGCGCAGAGAGGGGCGCAGCCCTGCGCCCAGACCGAGGGTTCAACAGAAGAAATTAATTCTCAAAAATACGGATTATACAGAGGGGCGCAGGGGGGGGCGCAGGCCTGCGCCTACGGCTGCGCCCAACCCATTAAAATAATAGACGGCCGTTTTTAGGGTTTTTCCATCTTTTCCTATAAATACCAAGTCATATTTCAAAGTTTAAAAATCGTTTTTTGGAGGAGAAGGCTAAGGAAAAGAACCCTGTTTGAGCGAAAATACGTACGAAGAACACACGAGTCAATCTACGGCGATGAATCCACAACTCTTGAACGTTGCATCAACCATGTCCGGCTAAGCTCGTCATAATCATTCTCGGAGGAAGCACATCGCTAAGTTTTACTTTATGAACGATTACTTTAAGTTTACATGGTTTTTATTATTTATATTTTGATTGTAAACGAATGATTATTATTTTGTTGTTGCGTTTCGCAAGATAGTTCGTAGACATTTTATTATTCGTGCCGAGTTAATTATTTAATTAAGACGAGTAATCAAACGTGTCACGCGCTATGCCCAAGATCACGTAATGGCTTTAATAATAATTCCAACAAAGATTATGTCTATGTAATCTTCAAATCGTTTTCATAAATTAAACACAAAGCGCGGTGTGGAATCCGGGAATGGTTGTCTTCGTATTTTATTCAATCAAACAATCTTCTTAAGTTTTCTTTTCACAAAATTCGCAAGTAATTAGTTTTATAAATCAAAGCAATCACCTTTTTACAACCAAATCAATCTTTCGAAATTAATTATTTTACAACGCTAGTCGCTCGAATACGTGCATTTAACCTCTCGCTCTCTGTGGATACGATCCCTACTTACCCTAGCTTCTAAGGTATTTAGTGGTTATTTTTGACGGGTTAACGACACTCGCATCAATTATATATGTGTTATATGAGGTATTATTCTGCTGAATATCGGAGGTTTTGGAGGTATTTTACCTCTGGTCGGAACAGAGCAGATCGGCGCAGGAAGAAGAAGACCAGCGTGGTCGCGGTCGCGACGGCTGGTCGTGGTCGCGACGCAAGTCAGCAGGGCGCGGGCGCGCTGAGCCGGGCGCGGGCGCGTTCGGTGAGCAGGGGGCGGAGCCGGTTTTGCATGCTTTGGGGCGTTTGGGCTGGTTTTGGGGTCCCGTTAGGGCTGTTTTTGAGTCGGGGTTCCATCGGATTGGTTTGGGTTCGAGTTGGGTTTTGATCGGGTTCTTGGAGTTTCGTTGGATTGTTTATTGAGTCGGGTTCATGTTCATTATGAGTCTGTAATATGTGTTCGTGGATCAGTGTTAACGAGTTGGGACTTGTGTGATTTCAGGGACGAGTCATCGAGCCGAGCCGAGCCAAAGATTTCGGGATTAGCGGATTGATCAGGTGAGTACCCGAGTTCTTTTCTAAACCGCGGGATGATTTTTCGAGTCATGATTGTGTAGCTAGTTTCGTCTACGTGTATATTGTGTATTGTGAATGAGACAGGGACGCGAATAGCAGGTATGCTTCTATTCTCACATATATGTTATACGTGCATGAGACGAGATCCAGTGGTATGTGATGTGATATGTGTATGAGATTGAGCTGGAACGTGCAGGTATGATCTCTTCTACCCGATACGTGTTATATGTGTTTGAGTGCAGGTGTCCGCGATATGTGATCGCGCAGGCTGACTGTCCCTAACCAGTCACGAGATGTGAGACTGTATATATACAGCAGTGATATTGCCAGGTCGCTCCTGTGCCTATTGAGTAGCTAACCGCTGCTGTGTGCGGCCTGTTAGCTGGGGAACGGCGTCCCCTTTTGAGCAGAGATATGTGTTATGCATTGAGTTGCATAATTGAGCAGAGATATGTGTTGTGCATCGAGTTGCACATATATGTTGAGATATTCTGTGTTGTGCATCGAGTTGCACCTATGTGTTGACATATTACTGTGTTGTGCATGTTATATGTGTTATCATGCAGAGTCTAACCCTCGCGTACTCACGAGCTTCCGAGCTTACGTATTCGAGTCTACCATGTTCAGGGTATCAGGAAAGAGATTGGTAGCCGGGTTTGCTGAACAGGGAATTGCGGATAATCGAGGACGGTGTATCTGCCTTGCTAGGGATTATGTTAGTGTTGGCTGTGTTAGCATCTTTTGGGGATGTTGTAATCTAGTGGATTATGTGTTAATGACAATTATGTGAAAGTTTAAATTGTCAGTGATTTCGAGTTATCCTATGACATGTGTTTAAATAGAGTATTGAGATGTTGCCACCTGTGTATTGAGTTGATGTGGCATTTATGTGCTCGGGGAGGGTGTTACACGTTACAAACTCCGGTAACCCACCTCCGGTCACCTTCGCCTGTCACATTTTCCGGTACCCACCACCGGCACCATTTTCAGGTTATAAATCTGAGTTTTCTTTGTACATTTGTTTTATTCTGTATATTAAAGTCTTGTTTATACTTTCTAATCTTTTTTTTTACTGTTTTGAAGCCCCGATCCGGTCTCCACTTTCAATTTCCTCTCGCCGGAAAATTTTCCGGTCGCCGGTCTTGCCAAAGGTATGTTCTTTTTAGATAAACCATTTTATGTTATTAGTTCTATGTACTATGCATTTTTAAACTCTTAAAAACTTATACAATGGTATATGTTTTTAAAAAAAATATGTATGCATTTTACTTAAATATATGTTATACAAATAGAAATATACAATGATATGTTGTGTTTTTATTATTTAAATTTCTAGTATTTATGTTTTAAATATGTAGTTGTAATATTTTAAAAATATCTAAACAACTAATATATATATTTATTTATGTGTTTATGTTAATTGTTAAATAATTATGTTAAAGTTATTTATATTAATTGCTACATATTTTTTTCTTGTTAATTGTTAAATAATTATGTAAAAGTTAATAAAAGAATATATATATTATTGACATAGACAAATAAAAGTTAATAAAAAAAATAAAATTTAAAGTAAATAAAATCTAGAAAATATTAAAATAGAGAATTAAAATAGAATATATTAAAACTAAAAAAAGATATTATATTAGATAATATTATAGCATGTAAAATGAAAAGTAACATAAGACTAAATTATATAAAACATATATTACTATTTATATCAATTATTATTATTATTATTACTTAAAAGTAACATAAGACTAAATTATATATCAATTACTATTATTATAACTTATAGTACTTAAAATTATTATTTTAAGGTATAATCAAAGTAAAATGTTTTATATTAGATAGTGTTACTAATAATACGCACACAATAACGTAAACTATATTTCGGACTTCTTGTTTGGTGGTTGTGATATATAGTTTGTAATATAAATTTGTTAATATGTATGATAATATATAGTTGTGAAATACATATTCTATAATACATACTTGGTAATATGTTTTCAGTGTAACCCTACTACGGGTCAGTTTCCAAGTCTGATAGAGAATTTTGGTGAAATGCATCGACGTAATGACACTTTTGTCAATGAACTTGCCGCAAAT
>JAANYP010003897.1:0-14913 GCA_020465985.1 Centrapalus pauciflorus | reverse complement strand
GCAGGCAACATGAAATTCCATGATGTTCTGTATGTTGAACAGCTTAAGTACAATTTATTGAGTGTCTCTCAAATCTGTGACAAACAAAACATTGTTCTGTTCACAGATTCTGAGTGCATTGTTCTTTCAAAGGATTTCAAAATTCCTGAAAATCTTGTTTTACGTAGAACACCAAGAAAGGACAATGTTTACTGCCTAGACACAGCTCTTTTGACTAAATCAAATACTTTAAGCTGTTTAATATCCAAAGCATCATCAAATGAGTCTGCTCTTTGGCATAGAAGGATGTGTCACATGAACTTCAAGTCCATGAATGATTTAGTTAAAAAGAATCTGGTAAGAGGATTACCACACAAAAGGAGTTCATTTGTGATGATCATTGTGTAGCATGTCTTAAAGGTAAGCAACACAAAACTTCTCATAAGGCCAAAGAAGTAAATTCAATCTCATCTTTTCTTCAGTTGTTACATATGGATCTATTTGGTCCAACATCTGTTTTGAGTTTGAATAAAAGGGCATACTGTTTAGTCATTGTTGATGATTTCACCAGATTTACTTGGGTTTACTTTCTTAGGTCCAAAGATGAAACTGCTGAGCTAGTTAAGTCTTTTATTCTTAAGATATAAAACCAATCGAATTCCAAAGTTAAGGTGATAAGATCAGACAATGGAACTGAATTTAAAAATCAAATTCTAAACAGTTTCTGTGAGTCCAAAGGCATTGCTAGACAATATAGTGCACCAAGAACACCACAGCAAAATGGTGTAGCTGAAAGAAAGAATAGAACATTAATTGAGGCTGCTAGAACAATGCTAGCTGATTCAAATCTGCCAATGACTTTCTGGGCAGAAGCTGTTAATACAGCCTGTTATGTTCTAAATAGGGTTCAAGTTGTTCAATCACAAGGGAAAACTCCCTATGAGTTATTCCATAACAGAAGTCCCCTAATTGCTTTCTTCAAGCCTTTTGGATGCCCATGTACTATTCTTCACACTAAGACTCACTTAGGAAAGTTTGAATGTAAAGCTGAAGAAGGATTCTTTGTAGGATACTCAACTCAAAGCAAAGCCTATAGAGTATACAACAGTGTGTCTAAAACAATTGAAGAAAGTGCCAATGTTGAATTTAATGAAAATACTGCTAATATCAAAGGCACTGGTCCTGATTGGTTGTTTGATTTAGATTCACTAACAAATTCTCTGAGCTTTGTTGAGTATACTGCAGGAGCTGATGCATACAGGGTTGAAGCTGCTAACACGAATTCTCATGCTGCCAATACAATTTCTCATGCTGTTGGCACAAAGTCTCAGACTGCTGCAGATTCAACAAGTTGGGATGATTTCACCACTCTACCACTTCTGTCTTGTGATCCTCCAAGGGTCCTGAATGATACAAATCCAGACACTGAAGTGCCACTCTAAAGTTCTGAAAGAACAGATCCAACACAACAGGAAACAGTCCCAGATTCAAGTCAAGCTGTTTCAGAAACTGAACCACTCACTGGTTCTGATGGAGATGATACAAACCTTGGAACTTCCTTTCAAACAGAGAGAGAGCCCACACTAAGAGTTCACAAGTATCACCCTCTCAATCAAATACTGGGTGATCCAAGCACTCCTGTTCAAACACGGAAGATGGTTCACAATGAGACTGCTGCTGCTGAACAAGCAGTTACTGAATTCAGTCTAGCTGCTTTTGAACATGCCTGTTTCATGTCTCAATTAGAACCTAAAAAGGCATCAGAAGCATTAAAAGATTCATCCTGGATTAAAGCTATGCAAGAAGAGCTTTTACAGTTCAAAATTCAGAATGTATGGACTCTGGTGGATCTTCCTAAAGGTAAGAGAGCAATAGGTACAAGATGGGTGTTCAGAAACAAGAAGGATGAGAGAGGGATAGTCATCAAGAACAAAGCAAGACTAGTAGAACAAGGGTACACTCAAGAAGAAGGAATAGATTATGATGATGTCTTTGCTCCAGTAGCAAAAATTGAAGCCATCAGACTGTTTCTAGCATATGCAAGTTTCAAAGGCTTTAAAGTGTATCAAATGGATGTTAAGTCTGCTTTCCTGTATGGGACAATTGAAGAGGAAGTGTATGTGTGTCAACCTCCTGGTTTTGAAGACTACAAGTATCCAGACAGGGTGTACAAGCTAGACAAAGCTCTCTATGGTCTTCACCAACCCCCAGAGCATGGTATGACACACTGTCATCATATCTTCTACAGAATGGATTCAAGAGAGGCACTCTGGACAAAACACTTTTCACTAAATCCATCAAAGCTGAGATTCTTCTTGTCCAGATCTATGTTGATGACATCATCTTTGGCTCAACTAATGATAGGTTGTGCAAAGATTTTGAGGCCCTAATGCACAAAAAGTTTCAAATGAGTTCAATGGGGGAACTCACATTCTTTCTAGGGCTGCAGGTTAAACAGAAGCCTACTGGTCTATTCATAAGTCAATCAAAGTATGTCAAAGACATACTGGAAAAGTTTGGCTATCAAGACACAAAGGTTGCAAGCACTCCAATGGATCCTCATAAACAGCTCCATACAGACAAAGATGGCATAGATGTGGACATTCATCTATACAGATCCCTTATAGGATCTCTCATGTATCTAACATCTTCTAGACCTGATATAATGTTTGCTGTCTGTGTGTGTGCTAGGTTTCAATGCTCTCCAAAGGATTCTCACTTGGTTGCTGTTAAGAGAATCTTTAGATACCTTAAAGGCCAACCACATTTAGGCCTATGGTATCCCAAAGACTCTCCTTTTGAACTAACTGCTTATTCTGACAGTGACTATGGTGGTTGCAACATTGACAGGAAATCCACAACTGGTGGATGTCAATACTTAGGAGCAAGACTGGTCTCTTGGCAATGAAAAAAGCAAACAACTGTCTCCACATCATCCACTGAAGCAGAATACGTAGCAGCTGCAAGCTGCTGCTCCCAGGTAATGTGGATTCAAAATCAGCTAAGAGACTATGGTATGAATTTCTTATCCACTCCTATTTATATTGACAATTCAAGTGCAATTAGCATTGTGCAAAACCCAGTGAAATTCCCAAAAACCAAGCATATAGAAATCAGATTTCACTTTATCAGAGATTGTAATGAAAAGAAGTTAATCCAAGTTACCAAAATACATACAGATGATCAGCTAGCTGATCAATTTACAAAACCTTTTGATGTGGGAAGGTTCACTTTCCTAATATCAAATATTGGTATGGTAAACATGGATTAATTGGATTTCATTATTATCGACTCAGTATGCTAATTTAAGGGGGAGACACTGTTACATTGAAAAGTTGCACAATTTTACACTAACAGCATGACTATTTTCTCATGCTGCTAGTTCATTTTCTCGGACTGCAAGTTATTTTCACTTGATCTGTCAAAGTGTGCAGGGTATTTGGGTAATTTTTCAAATGTGTGCGCGGGACCCAACCTTTTCGAAACCTTTAAAGGTCCCAGTTTCGTTCAGTTGTAACTACCAGTTACATATTTTTCTTCCACGGCCTTCTACTTTCTCTCTGAACGAATCACACATTCTTCTTTCAAACCCTAAAACCATCGTTTGTTCATCCATGGAGTTCGTAAAAGAACACAACTGTCTCCCATACACTCTGAAACATGCTGAACTCCAACCGTTCCATACAATGATGGATTTCCTCAGGCACTCCCATATTCATTATGCCCTAACCATAAACCCCACTATATACATCTCCCATATAGAACAGTTTTGGAACCATGCATCTGTTAAAACCATCAATGGAGTGCCTACCCTTCTATCCAAAATTGATGGCACTCCCATCACCATCACTGAGGAATCCATTCGGCACCATTTGCATCTTCAAGATGCCTCAGGTATAACAGACCTATCCCTTCAAGCTTTACATTTTGGTCTTCAAAACATTGGTTATAGGGGCCCTGCTGATTCTTTTACTTTCTTAAAAGCCCATTTTTCTCCTAAATGGAAATTTCTTGTACATATTCTTCAGCAGTGTATGAGCCCCAAAAGAACTGGTTGGTCAGAATTTTCTTCTAACATTGCCACTGCCTTAGTGTGCTTTTCAACAGGCCAACGGTTCAATTTTTCAAACATGATTTTTCAGGGGATGTTAAGGCATCATTCCCTAAAGAATGGGAAGTTTTTAATGTATCCAAGATTTTTGGCAGAAATCATTGCACACACCTGCACTACTTCTCATTTACATAAGAGGATACATATTTCCCATAGGCACTCACTATCTTCTATCAAAAGGCTGATAAAGCCAAGTGCCAATTTTGTCAGTGTAGATGTTCCATTGCCCTCTGCAATGATGAACATCATTTCAGAAACAGAGGAGAGGGTCTTGAGCAGGCTCAGCCTAACATCACTGCTACACCCCCAAGACCCCAACCCACTCCTCATGATACACAAACTCCCACTGATCCTTTTGTACAGCCAACACGCCCACTCAAAAATATATACAAAAGAAAAAGGGGACCAGGAGCTCCTTCCTCCTCCTCCCATCAGCAAGAGCCATATATCCCTGTGCAGGAGGATACTCCTGCACAGCATATCCAAAGGGAACCACTAGAGGAAACTCCCATCCTCACTCAGGAGGTGAACATCTCTTCAGAGATGGTTCATATGGGTTCTGTGGCTGGCACTACTGATGTCTCTGCAAAAGAGGCACAGGACAGTGCCAACATAGCTAAGACCACGCCCATGGCAACAGCAAGTGTGCCAACACAAGCTGGAAGTCCCCAGAACCAAGAAAAGAGGGGCCCAGAGGTTTCTACTTCTGGTATTAATGTCAGTGATAGATCACAAGCACCACAGGTGTTTTCTGATCTTGAGACTAGTCTGCAACTCATGCTTTTGACGGATCCCAAGCTGAAACCTGTTGTAGCTATGTTGGAATACCAAATGTCCATCATTGCTGCACAGGGTGCACAAATAATGGCCCTAAAGCAATCAGAAATGGCTCAAAATCAGAGGATGGATTATCTTCATAAGGGGTTTACCCTTTGTGGAAATAAGCTCATTCAATTAGAGCGTTTGATTCAAACCCAAGGGGCAAAGGTTGTAGGTCCTTCTGACCAAACCAATGCTTCCAAAAAGGGGGAGAATCAGGAGGTTCCTAAATCAGTCCAAGCAGCTCCAACAACAACAACAGTCCAAGTAGCACCAACAGTCCCAGTTTCTAGGCTAGCAGTCCCAACAGCTTCTCAAGCTGTTAGCCTAGAAACTCAAGCTGCTCCTTCAAAAGTCACTGGAGTTGTGATCAGGGAAGGCATTCAAGCTCCATCAAGTACAGTCCAAGCAACATCCTCTTCTGTAAAAGACAAGGGCAAGGGCATTCTCATTGAGTCTCCAAAGCACAAATTCTCCTCCAAAGAAGCCCAGATTGCCTTTGATGCTGAAGTTGCCAAGAAATTGGCAGAAGAAATGGACAAAGAATTAGATCAGCAAGCCCAGCCCCCAATAGATGATGATGAGACATTAGGTGATTACCTAAAGGGGTTTGTGGGCAAACAAGGTGAAAAGAAGAGAAAGATGCCAACAGGGCACTCCAAGGCTGAGCATAGAAGATTTCTTATCAATTTTGCCTTTGCAGCAGGTATTCCAAAGAAAATGGCTCAGTCCATGTCTACTGAAAGGCTGCAGGAGATTCATGACAAGGAGATGGACAAAAGAAAGAGAACAAAAGTCTCTCCAGAAGCTCAACCATCAGCTCAATCCGTCCAAACTAAAGCTGCTACCAGTGCTCCTGTTCCTACTGAACAAGCTGTTGCATCTATTCCTACATCTGATCCATCCTCACAAGCAAAGCTATATCAAGTTAAAAGAGTGCTGTTTGATCAACAACTGCAAAAAGCCATGGAGATAGAGAAGTTGATTGATCAGCATGATTTTACAAAGCCTCAAATCAATTACTGGTTTGCTAAGTCCCTGGATGACCGTAACTTGAGAGTTAAGTTTGTGGTAAGAAGGGAGTCTGGACCAGAAGAAGAATATGATACATTTTGGCAGATGGTTCAGAAGTTGACCAGAGATGAGCTTATCAGAATGCACAACATTGGGTCTGTATCACAAGTTAGATCTGCTCTACCACAAGTGAAGCAAGTAATTAAAGATCTAAAATCAATTGTTGACCCTGAATCTGCAAGGAAAGAAATAGAGGATGCTGTGAAGAAGGGGAAGAAGGTCAAGCAAGTTGATCTGTTTGTCAAGTCAAGGACATACAGAATCAAATTTTCAGATGGACCTGGTATATTCTTCAATCTCGAATTTTATGATTTACCAAAAGATATGCTACTTCAGATAAAATCTGTTAGGGTATCTTGTGATAGAGATGAGATGAAGAAAGAATTTTTGAAGGCTGTAGATCAGAAACTTGCACAGTTGTAAGTTTTTGAAAGCCTTGGTTTGTAAATAACAGTTTACTTATTCATTTCCATTTTTGTATAGAACTTAAAGTCTTGTGTAAAGAATTTAAGTTAGGGGGAGATTGTTGGGAAATAGTTTAAGTACATTCAAGCTGTTAGTTAGACTTCTCAGACTGTTAGTAGATTTTCATGTAAATACAAAGTTCATGCTGCTAGTTGAAGAAACTCGAGCTGCCAGTGTAAAAGTTCAAGCTGCCAGAGTAAAACAACTCAAGCTGCTCAGTTCATGCTGTCAAGAGATTCAAGCTGCTCAACAGTTTCATAAACAGAAAGTGCTGATTTTCAGGAAAGATATCTACACGAAGATTCCAGCATATCTACTATCAGAGAAGTCATAGTCCTTCAAGGAAACAAGTCCAAAAAGCAATATAAATAGACAGAATATTGTATAGAAATATATAGAAGTTTTCTGCATATTTTGAGTCTGTAATTGCTTTATTGTTTAAGTTTTCATAAGCCTCTAAGGTTGTAAAACCCTAAGAACAGTCTGTGTTCTTCGTCTAATCAAAACAGATTAGAGGTGATTGTAATCATTGAATTCAGCAATACAAACAGTCTTGATTACTTCTTATGTTTTATGCTTCATTGGTTCTGAAAGTTTTTGTTAAAATAATTAAGTGTTATTCCACAAACTTCTTAATTAAACTTTGATTCAAAGCAAGATTATTGATTTATACTCTGATAAATTTCAAATCAGTTAATCTTGGTTATTCAGTTTTAGATTTGTCAAAGGGTTTCAACCAAGAGGAAGGAATCGATTACAATGAGGTGTTCGCGCCAGTAGCAAGGTTGGAAGCAATTCGTTTGTTTCTGGCTTTTGCTTCCTTCAAGGGCTTTAAGGTTTATCAGCTAGACGTTAAGAGTCCTTTCCTCTATGGGAAAGTGAAGGAACTGGTGTATGTGGAACAGTCGCCCGGGTTTACAGATCCGAAATATCCAGACAGAGTATATCGATTAGATAAGGCTCTGTATGGATTGCATCAAGCACCAAGGGCATGGTACGAGACTCTGTCCAACCATCTGTTAGAAATTGGATTTGAACGAGGAAGGTTAGACAGTACGCTGTTCGTGAAGCGAAAAGGAGAACACTTCATCTTGGTACAAGTGTACGTCTATGATATCATCTTTGGATCATCAGACGAGCAAATGTGCAAGGATTTTGAAAAGGTGATGAAGTCAAAATTCGAGATGAGTGCAAGGGGTGAGTTGAATTTCTTTCTGGGTTTGCAAGTTGACCAAAAGAAGGAGGGGATGTTTATCCATCAGACGAAGTATATCTACGACATATTAGAACGCTTCGGGATGGAAGGGACAAAACTGACAGCTCATTTCTGCACGCCGATTCAAGTGAATCACAATCTCGGACCGGGTACTGAAAGTGATACCGATGTGGATCCGACGTTATATCAGGCCATGATTGGGTCACTTAGGTATTTAACTACTTCAAGACCTGATATTATGTTTGCTGTTTGTATTTGTGCTAGGTTTCAAGCTAATCCGAAAGAGATGCACATGAAAGCTGTGAAGCGGATTCTACGATACCTCAAGTCGAAACCGAAGCTGGGACTTTGGTATCACGCGGAGGGAGATTTGGAATCGGAGGCGTTCACGGATTCTTACTACGGAGGATGCAGCTTGACGCGCAAGTCAACAACTGGAGGTTGTCAATTCCTAGGAGGGAGACTTGTTTCCTAGCAATGCAAGAAACAGACTTCGGTAGCTGTGTCAACGTGCGAGGCCGAATACGTTGCTGCTGGTAGTTGCTGTTCACAGGTTCTGTGGATACAACAATAATTGCGGGATTACGGTTTGACTTACACTCATACTCCTATTAGGATAGATAACCAGTCAACAATTGCTATAACTAATAATCCAGTTAAACATAATATGTGACTTTGATGAAAGAAAGCATTCCGGGAACAGGAATAAGAGTAAAGGCCTTCCTTGTCATTGTGGTAGGCTTGTTTGCAAGAGAGAAGAAGCAGCTTCAAACCAAGCACATAGACATAAGACATCATCTTATACGTGATTGTGCTGAAAAGAATTTAATCAAGCTGGTAAAAGTGGCAACGGATGATAATAATGCTGATTTATTTACCAAAGCTTTTGATAAGTCACGTTTTGAGTATTTAATTCAACTAAATGGAATGCGTAATCCAGAGTGAGTTGACCTTAGTAGAGTTTTATTTCCTTTTTTAGCAGTAGTCTTTCTTTCTTTTTATAGTAAGGTTAGTAGTTTAGGATAGTTTTCTTTTATAGTAAGCTAGTAGGCTATTATATTTTCTTCTTTTATTTATGAAAAACAAAAAAAAAACAGAGAGAGAAAACAATCAAAAAATTCAAAAAAAGAAAATATCAGAAAAAGAGTTAAGTCTTAGATGCATAGGTTCAAAGTGACGAAAATTAGCACAGTCTTTACAATCTCTAAGTGTTTAGCTTTCACACATAATGCACCTAAAATTCTAAGTGTTATACATTATCTAGTTAGATATGTTGGTAGGCATAATACATATAGGGAGTCTCAAGGCTAATAAAATATTCAAGAAAAAGTCAAACGTGTCACTAACTTAGATTGTATGACCAATCGGTCTTAATTTTTATGTTAGAGACATACAGACATTGATTATAAATGAGGTATGCAAACTTTCTGGGGACGTATAGCAACATCAGATACATCTTAAAATGGAAAGAATAGAAAAATTATACTGAGTCGAGAGTCAAATCAAGTAACTCTGTTGTACGTAAGTACAGACCTGTTGCCTCTATTTTGATTCGAGTTAGCAAGATAAGTCGCTTTGTTGTACGTCGGTACAGACCTGTCACCGCTGTCTTGCTAGCTTTAAAAATAAAGCTTAAGACAAACTAAGACACTTTGTTGTATGTAAATACAGACCTGTGCCCGATGTTTGCCTTTTAAAGAAAGTTTGCAATACCAAAAAGTTATAATCATTGTGTGTATGCCTTGATCATAAAAGTATGTCTATGTTTGAGTCACGTAAGATAATTTCATGATAAATAAAAAGGCCAAAGGATATTCTGAAATGTAACATGTTTAAAGGGAAAGTAATACCAACAATCGGCTAGAAATGTATGTCACGACAAACAATCAAAGGAATCAAAAATTCCTAAGTGTGAAAGTTTAAATACTGAAAGTGCGTATATGACATCGCTATCTGATTGAACCTTTCTTTGACTATACTCGTCAAAAATATTCTGTTAAGTATTTAATATTGGTTGTAAATTTTAAATTAATGTAGATTAGTCTAAGTTAAATTTTTGTTCACAATTTTTACTTTAATTTGTTTTATTTTAGTTTATTTTATTTTTAAGTTTTCTTTTTAATTTTATTTTTATTTTTACTTTTACTTAGGAACAAGGTCAGAATTTATTCCTAGTTGAATAAAATAAACATTGCGTGAAAATCTTGTGCTTAGGGTAAAAGATTTGGCATAGTTTATTCCGTTACACGAAAAGGTTGTAAAATTTGAAAAAGTTGAATTTATTTTCAAAGATTTTCAATATTTTCAAAATTTTCAAGTTTAAGTTTGAGTTTAAGGTAAAATCGACTATACATTCGAATTTGGCATAATCTTCGAATTTGCTGATAAATTCGAATGTAGACAAACTCGAAGGTGGTTGATATAAATAGGTCAACAGTGACAAGTCATCATCACCTACTTTCGATTTTAAGCCTTCGAATTTACTGACAAGCGATTTCGAGTTTGTTCTTTCGACTTTGCCGATTTTTGAGTTTATTACTATTTGTCGACTTTTGTCCATTTGTGTTCGAGACTACAAACGAATCTAGGTATAATCAACAGTGTTGTACAAGATTTAGGTGGTTTTAGACTACATTTGAGCCAAAATTAAAGGATTTTTAAGTTTTAATGGTGGAAAGTTTGTAGCTCAAAATAACAAACTTTGAACCGATGAAATGTCAAATTGATTACAAATATCTTTGATTAGAACCTATTAGGACTAATGGATGTGATTTTCTAAGTCTAAAATGGTAAAAATCTTGGAGTATTGTGATTAAGGTGACCGACTCCTTCGACTTTGTTCATGGCTGGTTTCGAGTTTGTCACTAAACTCGAATAAGCCTAAACTCGAATGAGTGGTGATTCGAATTTGATATTCGACTTTATCAATACTTTCGAATTAATTGCTTAAAATTTAAATCAAACTTGTAGAAATTCATAAGTGTTAGATTTTGTACTTATACAAGTTCAAAATGAAACAAATTTGAATTTAAACAAGTTTGTGACTAACTTAATAATTCTAATATTTTATATGCTTTTTGTGCAGATATGGCAGATAGAATCTTCGTGCCTAAGCATAATATGGTCATATCTCCGGATCATGCGATTCCAGAGGCTCAATCCCACCGCCAGATGGTGGATTTTCTGATTGG
The DNA here is from genome assembly GCA_020465985.1 of Centrapalus pauciflorus. Classification (NCBI taxonomy): domain Eukaryota; kingdom Viridiplantae; phylum Streptophyta; class Magnoliopsida; order Asterales; family Asteraceae; genus Centrapalus; species Centrapalus pauciflorus. Next base: position 4,058 of record JAANYP010003897.1, on the reverse strand, counting down.
ATCAAGGATAGCATATGCTCTATCCCATAATATTCATATAGTCATCCCTTACGTTCGTCAGTTTTGGGATCATTTACAAGTGGACTGTACTGTTACTCCGACAGTATTAAAGACGAGGGTCGCTGGACACCCTCTAGTGTTTTCAGCGGATATGTTACGTCAAGTTTTGCAGCTGGGATCTCAAGAACAAGAGAATGGGCCGATTGACTTCCCGTTATCAATCAGGCAGGTGGCTTTTGTTAGAATGGGGTATAGCCTGGACGTGGCTAAGTCTTCTTTCATGAAGAGCGGGCTGATAGGACAGTGGCGATATCTTGCACATGTTTTTATGGTGTGCTTTGCCGCCAAGAAAGCAGACTTTGATTACATTGTGTCAAAGATTCAGTCAGGAATGATAGCATTGGTGTACAATCAAAAGTTTAGCTTCTCGAAGATGTTCTTTTCTGAATTTGTTCAACAAATAACAGCTCCAGACAGAAAAAGATTCCTGCTATATCCGCGGTTCGTGATGATGCTGATTAGACATTTTCTACCGAATCTGCCACAGCAAAATGAAATTCAAAGTGTTGCGGTGATTGATAAACGCATCTTTGCAGATTGTCAAGCTCATCGAGGACGATTAGCGAGGCCAGTGGAGGCACCACTGTTTGGGGCAGTAATTAATCCAGATTTCCAAGTAGGGGAAGATGCCAACTGGGCAGGGGATTTACAGGTTCCACAGCAACCGCAGCAACAGCAACCGCCACAACCTAGGCCTCAGCAACAGAGGAGGAGACAAAGACCATCTGCGAGACAAACTCAGGCTGCTAGGCCTTCCACAAGTCAAGTGCAAGAAATGGAAGAGGATGGACCTTCAACTATACCACCTGTATCTGATCCGAGACTTCAGACTTTGGAGGAAATTTGGGCAGCCGGTCCTAATGCAAATGAGGAGATTACTACTGAACTCGTTGGAGATCTCTTGGAGCCTCCAGAAGGAGAAGTTGATATTTTTAAACAGATAGATAAGTATCAACCTGAGCCAGAAGGTGAAGCAGAGTCAACTTCTGATTCTGAGTCTGCAGAGGAGATTGAGATTGACAGAGAGGCAGATAGTCCAGCTATCCAAATAAGGACCTATGGATCTCGTTTATTAGTCATTAATGAAGAGGCTGCAAGGAAAAGAGCATCGAGAACTTCTGATGACGATGACTCAGATTTTGAGGAAGAAGAAGTAGTTCCTCTGATACCGAGGCAGCGAGCAAAGCGACATCGCTTCATGCAGGGGGCTTCATCAGCCTCTGCTCCAGAGCCAGATATACCTACCGCCCAACCATCAGAACCCATTCAACAATCACCACCTGTTCAAGCTTCCGTTCCTCCACCAATCATCCCCACTCCAATCCATACCATCCACATCATCAACCTTCATGGACAATCAAAGGTTGTCTGAGCTGAGAAGCAAGGTTGACTTCCAGCAAGTCCAAATGTTTTAATAGACAAAAGCCGTTGGTGAGATACAGACTCATAACGCAAATATTGACAAAGAAAATGTTGAGTTAAAGAAAGCTGTTGGAAAGATGGACGAAGAAAATCTTGAGCTAAAATCCTTTGTGGCAGATCAAGCTGCCGAAATCCGGTCAATGAGGTCCCTTATCGAGCAGTTATTGAAAAATCTAAAGGCTCAGGGGGAGACCAGTTGCAGGGATAGTGAGGAGCCAAGAAGGGGAAATGATGACGATGGCGATGATCCCAATGCACAGAAAGAGAATGAGCCAGTAGATTTTCCTGCTGCTCTATATACTGAAATCCAGGGGGAGCCTAGTCAAGGTGAAGCCGAAGGAGGAGAGGCAAGTTCCTCGAAGGTGGTCGAGAGCGATATGAATGAAATCATTGAAGCTCTGATGGATATCGAGGAAGAGCCGTTAGACTTTGGTTTTGATTTTGAGGATGAAATTGAAGACCTTGAAGAGGGGGAGTTTGTGCCTGAAGACATGGCAGACTGGAAATCTGATGATGAGGTCTATGTTGATGAAGAAGATGAGGCAAATGAGATCATTGTTCAACAAAACCCTATCACAGATACATATGTGTCGGAAGGAAATAATATGATTGACATAGAAGTAGTCAAAGCTGCTTTAAATGCTGAATCATCAATTGAAGAGCCTGCCAGAGAGCTTACAAATGAAGAAAAAAGGAAGATGTGGTTCAGGGCAGAGAAAAAGGATTTAGAGCTGAAGAAAAAGATGCTCGTGCCTGGTGCTGGAGAGCTATCAGGAAATAATTTAAGCTGGTTCTTTGATCGAGAACTGCAGCTATTCATTATCAAGCGAAAGGATGGCCTCCAGTATCTCAGAAGAAGACTGAAAGATTTCAACTCCTTGCCAAAGGTTGAGATAAAGGCGTTAGCATGGAAGGAGCTCATAAATATCAGCGACGGCCCTTATGCTGAAGTCATAGCTAAGATCATCAGAAAAGAAGGGAGGTTGAGAAAATTTGAAAGGCTCAATCCAAGAGTTGGTAAACGAGTGATGGACAATACTTGAATTGATCCTCTAACTGGTAGACCGTGGATGAAAATTCAATATAAACCAGTTAGATGTCTGAAGAAAGTTCCTCTCAAGCCAATGCCACAGAACGTTTTGAAAAATCTGAATTGGTGGTACGTGGAAAGTGAAACAGGTGAAGCAGCGATGTAGGACTTTGAAGAAAAAGTAATTCTTAGAGTGTACGATCCGCTGCACCTAGTGAATCTTTCCAAGGATGACCTGCAAGTGCTTTACACTCATCAAATCTCAAGTGATGCACATATGGAATATGAGGCTAGAAAGTATCAGAATGTAATTAAAGTATGTGTTGAGCAAGGATTGTATGCTGGCAGCAGTTTAAATAAACCTAGTACTTAATCAAAATGTAAATAGTTAGAAGCTATCGTCAAGGGGGAGTCTGTTGGTACACCCTGTGTGACGATAGCAGTCTAAGTCGTATTAGCATTTTGTCTAAGTCAAGTTACAAAGTATTGAATACTAACTAGTGTTTGATATATGTGATTTTGGGTGTTTGATATCTATTGATTGTATGTTTGAACTTGATGTAATGTATTACAAGAAGTTCAAACATAAAGTCCAAAGATTAATTCAAACATAAGTTAAACATATGTTCAAATAAAAATTTGACTTGTGAAATTCGAATTTAGTGCATATTCGAATTTGGACATAAGACAGATTCGAACTTGGTACAAATTCGAATGAGGCAGATTCGAATTTGTCAAGAGGACAAATTCGAATGGGCCTTGGGCCTGTTTCGAGTTTGTCCCATGACAAACTCGAATTGGTCTCTATAATTAGTGATTAACTCGAATCATTAGCAGACTTTTGCAGAATTCGTGTGAGCAATTAGCAAAAGGGGATCTCGAGTTTATCAGCTGATATTGTGCTCGTTTTGAGAGAATCATCGCGTAGGTCCGTTCGTAGTCGACCGTACAACGTTGTGGTAGTCTCCGTGTTTCGTGTGAGTGTTATTTCCGTCAAGCCGCTAACGAGGATTCTGCACTCATTGGTGTGTGTCGCGTCTAGATAGATCTGTGTAGTGCAAGACCTTACACACGGGCTGACCTGGACACCCAAAAGGAGGCTGCCGAAGAGAGACATACCGGCTTCTATCATTCATTAAGGGTATCGGTGTTGCATCTGAGGATCTGCCACCACCAGGAACCCGATCGGTCCAAGCCTAGATTTCAGATTTATCAGACAAGATAGATGCGCTTACAAGATTAATATTACAAGTCCAGGAGCAGATCAACTCCTGAATGGACCGTCTTGAGTCTGCAGTTATAGAGCTTCAATGTCATCCTCAGGCTGAATCTCAGAAAAGAAAACATGACGATCAGGACGACCCAGATCGCCATGAGGGGGAGAAGAGACAAAAGTTTAGTCTGAGGACCCGGTAATGATTGTAGGGGGAGCCGAATCAGAGGGAGCGGATATACAAGGGTCTGGGGAACAGAGGTATGGGGCTCAAGAGATGATAGAAGACGAGCCTATGGTTGAAGGCCCGGCTCCGTTGGATCCAATGTCAGC
>JAANYP010003896.1:0-505155 GCA_020465985.1 Centrapalus pauciflorus | reverse complement strand
TTTAAGTACTGAAAGTTAGTATCGGACATCGCTATCTGATTGAACCTTTCTTAGACTATACTCACCAAAAATATGTTGTTTGGTATTTAGCTTAGCTTGTAAATTTATTTTTATAACTTAAGTCTAGATTAATTTTTTTAGTCAAAATTTTATTTTATTTTATTTTATTTTTACCTTAGTTTATTTTATTTTATTTTCGTATAGTTTAGTTTTTACTTAGGTAAAAGGTCAAAAGTTACTGAGGGTGCATTCAAAGTTGAATAAAATATACAATGCGTGAAATATCTGAGCTTAGGGTAAAAGAGTTGGCATAGATTATCTGGTTACACAATACCGTAGAAAATAGTTGGAAAAATTGAAGTTATTTCAAAATTTTCCGAAATTTTTTCTAAGTGTTGGAAATTTCGAATCTAAGACAGACTCGAATGTGAGATACTTCGAATCTGTCAGTAGACTCGAAATTGCATAGACTCGAAGGTAGTTAGTATATATAGGTCAATAGTGAAGTCATTTATTACTTTACTGTTGTCGAATCTATACTCTCGAATCTATCTGTGGCGCTTTCGAATCTATTTCTCGAGTCTATCGTATCTCTACTAAACGACATTTTGTCGAGTTTCAAGCTGTTGTGTTCGACTCTACTACTATATCTAGGTATAATCAACTTGATTATACAAGTTTCATGTAGTTTTATACACAATTTAAGGCCAAATCGTCGCTTTTTGAAGTTTTATAGGTCAAAATAGGGTTTTTGCAAAATTACCAAATTTGGACTAATAAAAGATCAAATTAAAAGCATAAATCTATAATTAGAACCTAGTTGAACTAAAGTATGTGATTTACCTAGTTCAAAATGGTTAAAATCTTGGATTTTTGTTGAAAAAAGGGATGTCGGCCTTTCGAATCTGATAATGGACATTCGAATCTGATCATGGGTTTCTCGAATCTATCAATAGATTCGAGATGACCAGATATTCGAATCTGTCCATCAGACTCGAATAGGGTATATTCGAATCTGTCCATTACATTCGAATATGGGCACTTCGAATCTGTACTTCATTTATTTTGTTGAATTTAAATTTTATTAAACTTGTGGAAATTTAATTGTGTTAGATTTTGTATTTAATCAAATACAAGATAAAACAAATTTAAATTTAAACAAGTTTATTGATTTTTAATAATAATCTAACAATTTTATGTATTGTGCAGATATGGCGCTTCGTGCTTTTGTTCCCAAGCACAATATGGTACTGAATCCTGCCCATAACATCCCTGAGGCGCAGGGATTTCGTGAAGTTTTAGATTTTTTGGCGGAATCTAGAATAAGTTATGTGTTGTATGAAAACATTCCGATTGTGATATCCTATGTACGTCAATTTTACGATCACTTGCAGGTGGACTGCACTGTCACCCCGACAGTGTTAAGAACTAGAATTGCCGGACAACCTTTGGTTTTCTCCGCTGATATTTTGAGACAAGTGCTACAGTTGGGTTCCCTAGAACAAGAAGACGGGCCTACAGACTTTCCTTTAAGTATTAGGCAAGCAGCTTTTTTGAGAATGGGATACAGCTTGGACGTTACAAAATCTTCATATATGAAAAGCGGGTTGATAGGACAATGGCGTTTCTTGGTCCATGTGTTTATGATCTGTTTTGCGCCTAAGAAAGCTGGTTTTGATTATATAGTATCAAAAATCCAATCAGCAATGATTGCGATGGTATACAATAAGAAGTTTAGTTTCTCGCAGCTGATTTTCTCGGAATTTATCCATCAAATCACGGCTCCTGAGAGAGAAAGGTTCCTTTTGTATCCGAGGTTCGTGATGATGTTGATAAGGCACTTTTTGCCAAGTCTGCCACAATCAAATGATTCTTTGAGCGTGAATGTAATGGAGAAACGCATATTTGCTGATTGTTCCTCACACCGAGGAAGATTGGCTGTTCCTGTTGCTCGTCCGTTGTTTGGAGCTGTCTTAGACAGGAACTTTGTGGCACCTGATAATGCCAACTGGGCATGTGAAGTAGAAGTTCAGCCTCGTCAGCAACAACAACAACCACAACAACAACAGCAACGTCCACAACAACAACAGCTTCGTGCGCGTCCAAGTGATCCAAGGCAAAGACAAAGACAATCTGTGACTCAGATTCAGGCATCCAGGCCTACTACGAATGAACAGCCACAAGCACAGGAAGCAGGGACTTCAAGTGCCGTTCGCGATTCAGTCCCCGAGTCCGAGCAGATTGCTCAAACATTGGAGGAAATATGGGCATCTAGTCCACATGCCAATGAAGATGTTGCAGCAGCGTTAGTAGATGAGCTGCTTAGTCCCCCGGTAGATACAGATGATATATTCAGAGATGTTGACGAATATGTGCCAGAGCAGACTGGCAATGATGAGTCATCATCTGCTACAGAATCAGAAGAGATGGAGGAGATTGAAGTTGAAGCTCCAGAATCAGTGTCGACAGATCCTCATATTCAAATTGGAACCTATGGTTCAAGATTGATTATTAATGAAGGTGGTTCGAGAAGGCGAGAGGCCAGGGAATCTGAAGATTCGGATTTTGAAGAAGAAGATGATGCTCCACTACTGACGAGGCAAAGGGCCAAACGTCATCGGTTCATGCAAGGGTCTTCCTCTGCATCCGCCAGTCAGTCAGAAGTTCCCCAAACCCAACCTCAAACCACAGCTCCACCATCACCACCACCTCAACCTCATGAGCCATATATTCCACCACCATTCAACCCTTCTCCCATTCAGTCCATTCCATCCACATCTACCGCCTATGCTGAAAATCAGCAGTTTCTTCAACTCAAATCTCGAGTGGATTTCCAACATGTCCAAATCCTGAGCCTAACAAAGGCAATAGGTGAAATTCAGGCACATAATGCAGATTTAGATAAAGAAAATGCTGAATTGAAGAAGACAGTTGAAACAATCCAAGAGGAGAATATTGAGCTAAAAACATTCGTCTGCGACCAGGCCGCCGAGTTAAGATCGATGCGCTCCCTCATTGAGCAGTTAATGAAAAACCTTCAGGCTCAGGGGGAGACGTCGTGTCGTGATCAAGAAGTACAGAGGCGGAGGGACGATGATGAAAATGATAACCAAGGCAATGATCCCAGCTCTCAAAGACAGGATGAGCCAGTAGATTTTTCTACTGCTCAGGCTGCTCAATCTCAGGGGGAGCCAAGTCAAACAGAAGGTGAAAGAGGAGAGGCTAGTTCTTCAAGGACTTTAGATAGCGACATAATCGATGCGCTAAAAGATATTGAAGAAGAGCTGATGGAGTTTGATTTCGAAGATGATATTGAAGATTTAGAAGAAGGTGAGTTTATTCCAGATGATGTCGCTGACTGGAAATCAGATGATGAAATAATAGATGATGAAGATGATCACGTTAACGAAGTAATAATCAATTCACAACCAATCACTGAACTGTATGAAAGCCAAGATCATAATGTGATTGATATTGATTACATCAAGGTAGCCTCAACTGAAGATAAAGACCTTGAAGAGGCTGAAAAAGAGCCATCTAGAGCTGATCTAATAAATCTTTGGTTCAAGAAGGAAGAAAAGAAAGATCAGCTGAAGATGAAGAAGACGATGAGAATTCCAAGGGCCGGAAACTTCTCAGGAGGGATTATTAGCTGGTTCTTTGACAGAGAACTGCAGCTGTTTATTTTGAAGAGAAGGGATGGACTTCAATACTTGAGGCGGACACTGAAAGCTTTTAATTCATTGCCCAAGATTGAAGTTAAAGAGTTAGCCTGGAAAGAACTGATCAATATTGGAAATGATCCCTACGCGAGCGTTATTGAAAGAATTATAAGGAAAGAAGGGCGATCAGGCAAATTTGAGAGGCTTAAGCCGAGAACAGGCAAGAGGGTCGAGGATGGATCAAGAATAGATCCTCATACTGGAAGGCCTTGGGCTAGAATGATCTATAAGCCAGTCAAATGCTTGAAAAGAGTGCCAATAAAGCCAATGCCACAAAATGTTTTGAGCAACATGAAGTGGTGGTACCTGGAGATTGATACTGCTGAAGCTATAATGGAGGATCAAGACGAGCATGTAATTTTGAAGGTATACGACCCTCTGCATTTGATAAACCTATCTAAGGACGACCTGAAGAAGCTTCATGATCAGCCTATCTTTTTTACAGAACCATGGAGATCTGAAGCCAGGAAGTTCCAAAAGGTAGTTAAAGTTTGTATAGATGCAGGGTTATATGCAGGTAGTAGCGTCTATAGTTCTAGTACTTAAATTTGATGTAATGTAAATAATTAGAAGCTATCGTCAAGGGGGAGTCTGTTGGTACACCCTGTGTGACGATAGCAGTCTAATCGATCTGCATTATGATTTAAGTAATATTCTGAATATTAACAAGTGTTTTGATATATATGTTTAATATGTGTTTGTCTGTTATTGATTGTGTGTTTGAACTTGATGTAACATATTACAAGAAGTTCAAACATAAAAGTCAAAGATTATGTCAAGCATAAGTTAAAACATAAGTTTCATCACGTAAGTGTTTAAGTGTATTGGCTAGATTCGAATAGGTTAAGGAAGGCATTCGAATCTGTGATAGATTCGAATGTATCCTTAGATTCGAATAGGTTAGATTCGAATCTGTCAGATGGACAGATTCGAATGAGGCCTTAGGCCAGATTCGAGGTTGGCCCACAACAGACTCGAATCAGGGTCTATAATTAGGGATAGACTCGAATGATTAGCAGACCTTTGGCAGAATTCGTGAGGAATTAAGCAATAGGCGATCTCGAGTTTATCAGCTAGGTGAGTCCCGTTTCGGAGAGAATTAGTACGTAGGATCGTTCGTGTGTCGTTCGTTCAGCGTCTAATAGTCTCCGTGTTTCCGTTGGTTGAGAGTTGTCCGTCTAACCGTCAACGAGGATTCCGCACTCGTTAACGGATCCGCGTCTAGATAGATCTGTCAGTGGTAGACCTTACAGCTTAACCATGCATTTGAATTATAAAGTTTTTTCCATACAATTAAACATAACTCCAAACATATGTATAATTAAAATCATAATTTTATATAACACCTTGCCTTTTATTTGCATTTTTATTTTAAGTAATTTTAAGCAATTTGCGTAAAAAGATGTAATTTCGAGATTTAGTATAAATAGGAGTTGAGTGCTCCATTTTCACACTTTTGCAAAACCCGTCTAGCATTTTCAGAGCTCCTCTCTCTAGAACCCGAACTTCTCTCTAACTTTTCTCTCAAACCGACCGGCCAAATCTCGAGTTCTATACGTCATCGGAAAGGTCTCGAAGTGTACTACGCGGATCTACCATTGCATGTGAGATTTGATACGAATTTGAGGTAAAAATTGTCATTTTCGTTTTCTGCACTTTCGGTTTTTGAAGCTACGAATTCGAGTTTATCATTCTAGGCGATTTAAAGCTGATTTTGTATGAGTTTTAGCTAAAATATGGTAGATTATGTATAATATAATCAAACCGAGGCTTGTTGCTTAGTTTATTTGTGATTTTAGGCTTGAAAATGCATGTGTAAAGCTGTAGCTTATGAACAAACTCGAGAATACGTAGAACAGACTCGAAAATAGATAGAACAGGCTCGAATAGGGCTAGATTCGAATCATAGATTCGAATCTAACCACCAGATTCGAGATGACCTTCGAGTTTAACCCCATATTCGAGATTGCCTTCGAATCTAACTTCAGATTCGAATGAGGTTCGAATCTAATCCCTAATTTCGAGTCTGCCTTCGAATCTGTCTAATGTGCTCGAATCTGTTCATTAAATTTGAGTTTAGTTGATAAAATTAATGAGCAACGCATAAATTAGCAAAATAAATAGCAAAATAATTAGCTAGAAGTTATGGCTTATAGATATTGGAATATTGAGCTAGCAATATTAATTTAGCACATGTTCTGTAATATTAAACTTCAGATATTATACATAAGCTGTTTAGCCCAGTTGCGAGTCAAAGCCAGTGCCAGAATATATTAAAAGCCTAGATAAGCAAGTGCAAGCATTATAAAGCAATTTAAAGCGTAAATAAGCCCGAGCAAGTATTTCAGAGCATTTCAAAGCATTTTCAGTATTGTGAGTAACAGTTATTCTTGTTTACATGTTTTATATGAAATTGAGACATAAATTTGCTTCTATATGATTTCTTTGGAATTCAATAGACTTTTGTGAGTGAAGGCGAACACTGTGGTACAGGTGATGCCCAGCTTAGCCGGATCTTACATTTGATCTATTAATATGCATATTTATCTGCTATCTGTTTATTGTTCTGCATACTATACAGCAAACTTTGTGTTAGCGTTTCTTTGTGCATCTCATAAGCATTATATTTAGCGAGCAAGCAATTCTGATGTTCACCACTATCCCTTGAGCATTATGCGGGTAGCTAGCCCCGCATCACAGATTGATCATCTGTCAGCGGTAAACCCATAGTGGTGGCATCTCCGTTCTGCGTGAAATGTCTCAATTGTGCAGCGTTCTTTCTGGGTATTAAGCAAATGAGCAAGCAAGCAAGCAAGCAAGCATAACAGCCTTTTTAGGCACTTTCGCCTCATATTTTACATGCATTCATGAATATCTGTTTACTCACTAAGCATTAGCTTACAGTTGCTATTCACAATTTTTACAGGAAAAGGTAAAGAACAAGCTGGACCTTCTACTTAGGTCTATTATCTGATCTGCCCAGAGGACTTAGCTCACTTTCAGCTTGTGGTATAGCTTTATGATGCCTTGGGTTCTGGGTAGCTGCTTTTATTTTAATAGTGATGTTTTTAGCAACTTAATAATGTAACCTTGTAGCACGTGTAGTGCAAGACTTATAATGTTTTATTTAGCTTTATGCATTTATTATTATTCCTGGGATAAGCAAGCATGTTTTAAAGCAAGGATGTGACAGGATGGTATCAGAGCATTGGTTTGAGGGATTCAAGTGTTAGCAATAACACTTGGACTCAAACTTTTAAGCAAAGATATTAGCTTCGAATGTCTAGGCTTAAACTTGACCTGAGATAGGCTTTGACTTTGCTTTAGGAATTGGGAAACGGGGTAGAATAGAAATTTTGCCTATTCTTATGCAAGTATTATTTATATTATTTCAGAACATGTCTGGATCTGGTGAAGGAGCTGGAGGCGGACTCACTCCTGAACAGATCATGCAAATAATGCAAACGATGCTCAATGAAAACAATGAGCGTCAGACTAAATTTTTGCAAGACCAGTTTCGTGCCCGTGATGAAGCCGAAACTAGGCGAAGGGAAGAACGCCAGAAGAAGCAGCATGAAGACACTGGACGCCGAAATGATGACACCGACGAGGAGGAAGCCCCTGTAGTCCCTCCGAAGGGCTGCAATTTTCGTTACTTCAAAGCTTGCGGAGCTCAACCCTTCAAGGGTGCTGCAAACTCGATTGAAGCGCTCGAGTGGATCACTGGCATTGAGCGAATATTTCTCATCAGCGACTGTGCTGAAGCATCCAAGGTCAGCTTTGCTACTACACTGTTCGAGGGTAGCGCTGTTATGTGGTGGAGGTCTCAGGAAAACATGCACGGAGCCAACTGGATTAAGTCCCTATCTTGGGATGAATTTAAGGTTATTTTCTTTCGTCAGTACTGCCCAGCTGATGAAAAGAAGCGTTTGGAAGAGAAACTGATGTCTCTTACTCAGGGAACCAAATCGGTGACTGAGTATGAGATAGAATTTACCCGACTAAGCTTGCTGTCTGACTATCAAGTCGCTACTGAAGAGCGAAAGATCGACCGTTTTCTGATGGGTCTGCATCCTGAATATCAGAAGTTCTTGAAGCACCGGGGATATACCAACTATGCTGACTGTGTTGAAGCTGCTCGAATTCTCGAGCAGGATTTTATTCGAGCTGGAGGAGTTCCTACTTCCTCTGTTAACCCGACATGTCCATCACCGCCAAAGAAATCGCGCACCGGAAGCTATTCTGGATCTTCATCCAGATATTCTCAGCCACAGCAGTCTCAGTACCGACAGTTCAGCTCGCCTCCGGCACAGCAAACTCGATCTTATGCGGTACATTCTGAGCCGAGGCAGTGTCGCCGCTGCCAGAAGTCACACATTGGGCGTTGTAACCCCAATGATGTGAGGTGCTACGTGTGCAATGAAATAGGACTTAGCAGTGAGGAATGTCCTAACAAAGTTAAAGTTTGCAACAACTGTTTACGCTCTGGACATAATGAGCATGCATGTACGCATCCGTTCAGCATGATTTACCCGAGTGCAGAGCATCATCCGCGATTGCAGCAACAGCAATACCGACCCCAGCAACAACATCAACATCAACAGCAAAGACAAAATCAACCGGCCCGGCATAGCACATCGCGAGGAGGTTCTAGTCGCCGTAACGAGCCAGCTCGGAGTCAGAATCGCGCATTCCAAATCACGGCTGAGCAAGCAAAGGAAATACCAGATGTGGTATCTGGTATGTTTCTCGTTAACTCCGTACCTGCTAGAGTTATTTTTGATTCAGGAGCCAACCGTTCCTTCATATCAAATTCATTTGCATCTAAACTTGGAATTGCACCGTCTACTCTACCTGTTATCTTTGATATTGAAACGGCTAGTAATGTAAGTGTGTCTACCGATAAAATTTACCGTGACTGCATCATTTTGCTCGACAACTGCACATTCCAACTGGACCTTATCCCGATGGACTTTCATGAATTCGACGTCATCGTGGGTATGGATTGGCTTGATCATCATGACGCCAGCATTGTCTGCAAGAAGAAGTTGATAAAGCTCACTACTCTGGATGGCCGCAATATTTGCATCTACGGTAACAGAAAGACAGGTGAAATATGCTTAATTTCTGTAGTCAAAGCTAGGAAACATATAGCTAAGGGTTGTGTGTCATACTTAGCATATGCGATAGATGCTAAGTCTGAAAAGAAAGCATTAGTCAAGGTTCCGATAGCTTCCGAGTTTCCCGATGTCTTTCCCGAGGACATCTCTGGACTCCCGCCAGACCGTCAGGTGGAGTTCAGAATTGATTTAGTGCCCGGCGCGGCACCGATTGCTCGAGCCCCTTATAGACTTGCACCTGCAGAGATGCAAGAAATGATGATGCAATTGCAAGAATTGCTAGATAAGGGACTCATACGACCAAGTTCATCTCCCTGGGGAGCTCCTGTTCTTTTCGTTAAGAAGAAAGATGGGACTCTCCGGATGTGCATTGATTATAGGGAGTTGAACAAGGTAACAATAAAGAATAAATATCCGTTGCCCAGAATAGACGATCTTTTCGACCAGCTTCAGGGAGCCAGTTACTTCTCGAAGATCGATCTTAGATCTGGGTATCATCAGCTCAAAGTTCATGAAGAAGACGTCCCTAAAACGGCTTTCCGTACCAAATATGGGCATTACGAGTTTCTTGTTATGCCCTTTGGCCTTACAAACGCTCCTGCGGCGTTCATGGATCTGATGAACCGCGTTTGTAGACCAATGCTCGATAAGTCTGTTATCGTCTTTATAGACGATATTCTCATCTACTCAAAAACTGAAGCTGAGCATGCTGTGCATCTTAGAGAGCTGCTAGAGTTGCTGCGCAAGGAGCGACTTTACGCCAAGTTCTCTAAATGCGAATTTTGGTTGCGACAGGTGCTTGCAATCTCGATTTATTAATTTTTTTAGCTTGTCTTTTCTTAAATTTCATGCTCAGCGTTAACTTGCAAATCTTGTATCTTATCAGATACAATTCCTTGGTCATGTGATATCTGGTGAAGGAATCTCTGTGGATCCTTCTAAGATAGAAGCCATTCAAAATTGGGAAGCTCCCAAATCAGCTACTGAGATCCGAAGTTTCTTGGGATTGGCGGGTTACTACCGTCGATTCATTAAGGACTTCTCAAAACTAGCCATGCCTCTTACATCTCTTACTCGCAAGAATGTTCCCTTTATTTGGGAAGAAGCTCAAGAGAATGCATTTCGAACTTTAAAACAGAAACTCACCGAAGCGCCTATTCTGGCCTTACCCGAAGGTAATGAAGACTTTGTAGTCTTCAGCGATGCTTCATATCAAGGGCTTGGGTGTGTTTTGATGCAAAGAGGCAGAGTCATAGCATATGCTTCTCGCCAGCTTAAGGATCATGAAAAGAGTCATCCGACTCATGACCTTGAACTTGCTGCTGTAACTTTTGCATTGAAAACATGGCGTCATTACCTCTACGGCACCAAATGTCAACTGTATACGGATCACAAGAGCCTTAAGTATATTTTCAGCCAGAAGGAGCTCAACATGCGCCAGCGACGCTTCATGGAACTCATCAAAGACTATGATTGTGATATTCTGTATCACCCTGGCAAAGCGAATGTGGTGGCCGACGCATTGAGTCGTAAATCCTACTCTGCTAAATGTCTTTATACCTTGACCCATACTTTGTTTTCATCAACTTTGATCGATGAAATCCTTGTTGCTCAAGCCGAAGCTCTAAAAGAAGAAAACCTCAACTCTGAGGACATGAAAGGGCAACTTCAGTTCTTAACCGATAGCCCTCGTGGCTTAAAGCTTTTCAAAAATCGTGTCTGGGTTCCCAAATTTGGTGATGTTCGACAGAAAATTCTTTCGGAAGCCCACTGTTCTAACTTCTCGGTACATCCTGGCAGCACCAAGATGTACAACGATCTAAAAGCCGAGTATTGGTGGCCCGGTATGAAAAGAGACGTAGGCCAATTTGTCGATAATTGTGTTACTTGCCGATTGGTCAAAGCGGAGCATCAGCAGCCTTATGGCAGTCTACAGCCTCTACCGATTCCCGAGTGGAAGTTCGATCACATAACGATGGACTTTGTGACGAAGCTTCCTACTACGCGAAGACAGCACGATGCAATATGGGTTATCGTAGATCGCCTAACCAAAGTCGCTCACTTCATTCCGATTCGCGAAAGCTATTCACTTGAGAAACTAGCTAAGTTGTATATAGACGAGATCGTTACTCGACACGGAGTGCCACTGTCAATTGTTTCAGATCGCGACAGCCGGTTCACTTCGAGGTTCTGGAGTGCATTGCAAGATGGATTAGGCACTAAGATCAGAATGAGCACAGCATATCATCCGCAACCTGATGGCCAGAGTGAGCGCACGATCCTTACGCTCGAAGACATGCTGCGAGCATGTGTCCTTGAGTTTAGCGGTAGTTGGGACGACCACTTGCCGTTAGCAGAGTTTTCTTATAACAATAGTTACCACTCATCCATCAAAGCCGCACCTTTCGAAGCCTTATACGAACGCAAGTGCCGAACTCCTACGTGTTGGCATGAAGCCGGTGAAGCACCAATCGCCGGTCCCGAGCTACTTCAGCAGACTAATGAAAAGATCAGAATTATTCGCCAACGCTTAGAAACCGCTCAATCTCGACAGAAATCGTATCACGACCGACGCCATAAACCTTTAGAATTCCAGAAGGACGATTATGTCGTATTAAAAGTCTCGCCGATGAAAGGTGTGTTCAGATTCGGCAAG
This sequence comes from Centrapalus pauciflorus, assembly GCA_020465985.1. Classification (NCBI taxonomy): domain Eukaryota; kingdom Viridiplantae; phylum Streptophyta; class Magnoliopsida; order Asterales; family Asteraceae; genus Centrapalus; species Centrapalus pauciflorus. The sequence goes on along the minus strand of JAANYP010003896.1, from coordinate 493,657 downwards.
CGTGGCAAGTTAGCACCACGATTCGTTGGTCCTTTCAAGATCACCGAGCGTGTTGGAACTCAATCTTATCTGTTGGACTTGCCGAGCGAACTGTCCAACATACACCCCGTATTTCACGTTTCGCAACTAAGGAAGTGCAAGGAAGATGACAAAGAAAAGTGGGCCGATCATCTAACTTACAAGATTAATGAAAAGCTACAATGTGACGAGCCTGAAGTTATTCTAGAAACAAAGATGAAGAAGTTGAGGAATCGAGAGGTAGCAATGGTGTTGGTGCAATGGAGGACTTCTCACGGAACTTCTCAGACCTGGGAATCTGAGCAAGACATGAGAGTTCGATATCCGCATCTGTTTGAGCCTTAGGTACTTCGAGGACGAAGTGCAAGCGTGGTGGGCTCATACTATAACACCTTGCCTTTTATTTGCATTTTTATTTTAAGTAATTTTGAGCAATTTGCGTAAAAAGATGTAATTTCGAGATTTAGTATAAATAGGAGTTGAGTGCTCCATTTTCACACTTTTGCAAAACCCGTCTAGCATTTTCAGAGTTCCTCTCTCTAGAACCCGAACTTCTCTCTAACTTTTCTCTCAAACCGACCGGCCAAATCTCGAGTTCTATACGTCATCGGAAAGGTCTCGAAGTGTACTACGCGGATCTACCATTGCATGTGAGATTTGATACGAATTTGAGGTAAAAATTGTCATTTTCGTTTTCTGCACTTTCGGTTTTTGAAGCTACGAATTCGAGTTTATCATTCTAGGCGATTTAAAGCTGATTTTGTATGAGTTTTAGCTAAAATATGGTAGATTATGTATAATATAATCAAACCGAGGCTTGTTGCTTAGTTTATTTGTGATTTTAGGCTTGAAAATGCATGTGTAAAGCTGTAGCTTATGAACAAACTCGAGAATGCGTAGAACAGACTCGAAAATAGATAGAACAGGCTCGAATAGGGCTAGATTCGAATCATAGATTCGAATCTAACCACCAGATTCGAGATGGCCTTCGAGTTTAACCCCATATTCGAGATTGCCTTCGAATCTAACTTCAGATTCGAATGAGGTTCGAATCTAATCCCTAATTTCGAGTCTGCCTTCGAATCTGTCTAATGTGCTCGAATCTGTTCATTAAATTTGAGTTTAGTTGATAAAATAATGAGCAACGCATAAATTAGCAAAATAAATAGCAAAATAATTAGCTAGAAGTTATGGCTTATAGATATTGGAATATTGAGCTAGCAATATTAATTTAGCACATGTTCTGTAATATTAAACTTCAGATATTATACATAAGCTGTTTAGCCCAGTTGCGAGTCAAAGCCAGTGCCAGAATATATTAAAAGCCTAGATAAGCAAGTGCAAGCATTATAAAGCAATTTAAAGCGTAAATAAGCCCGAGCAAGTATTTCAGAGCATTTCAAAGCATTTTCAGTACAGTGAGTAACAGTTATTCTTGTTTACATGTTTTATATGAAATTGAGACATAAATTGTTTCTATATGATTTATTTGGAATTCAATAGACTTTTGTGAGTGAAGGCGAACACTTTGGTACAGGTGATGCCCAGCTTAGCCGGATCTTACATTTGATCTATTAATATGCATATTTATCTGCTATCTGTTTATTGTTCTGCATACTTTACAGCAAACTTTGTGTTAGCGTTTCTTTGTGCATCTCCTAAGCATTATATTTAGCGAGCAAGCAATTCTGATGTTCACCACTATCCCTTGAGCATTATGCGGGTAGCTAGCCCCGCATCACAGATTGATCATCTGTCAGCGGTAAACCCCTAGTGGTGGCATCTCCGTTCTGCGTGAAATGTCTCAATTGTGCAGCGTTCTTTCTGGGTATTAAGCAAATGAGCAAGCAAGCAAGCAAGCAAGCATAACAACCTTTTTAGGCACTTTCGCCTCATATTTTACATGCATTCATGAATATCTGTTTACTCACTAAGCATTAGCTTACAGTTGCTATTCACAATTTTACAGGAAAAGGTAAAGAACAAGCTGGACCTTCTGCTTAGGTCTATTATCTGATCTGCCCAGAGGACTTAGCTCACTTTCAGCTTGTGGTATAGCTTTATGATGCCTTGGGTTCTGGGTAGCTGCTTTTATTTTAATAGTGATGTTTTTAGCAACTTAATAATGTAACCTTGTAGCACGTGTAGTGCAAGACTTATAATGTTTTATTTAGCTTTATGCATTTATTATTATTCCTGGGATAAGCAAGCATGTTTTAAAGCAAGGATGTGACATTTTAAGTGTGTAAAAAAAAATTGTGATAATAAATGTTAAAATAGGAGTAAAATAAAAGGGTTAAATAAAAGACAACGCTAAAATAATTGTGTGTTATGAAAAAATTAAATTTAAAATAAAAAAAGAAAACTTGTCATTGGCTTACTTTATACATTTGAATAATAAAGTCTTTTTAATACAATTAAATATAAGTACAAACATAAATATAATAAAAATCATAATTTTAAGTGTGTAAGAAAATATTGTAATAATATATGTTAAGATAAGTGTAAACTAAAATTTATTAACATAAAAGGGTTAAATAAAAGATAACGCTAAGATAATGATGTGTTATGAAAAATTGAAATTAAAAAAAGGGGGAAAAAGGCCATTGGCCAAGCACATTTGGTAATTGTATGTGTGTGTGTGTATCTGAGTGGGTTCAATAGAGAATCTCAATGCATCGAAGAACTTTGAAGAACTACAATGCACCACCACAAATGCATCACACTTCCCCCATGATGCATCATTACTTCCACGTGATGCATCACAATTTCCGTGTGATGCATCGACTTCCACGTGCTGCATTACGATTTGCTAGCGATGCATTGTGGTTTTTCAAGGTTCTTAGATGCATATAGGTTCTCCATTGAACCCACCCCTATATATATATATATATATATATATATATATATATATATATATATATATATATATATATAGGTTCAAGTGAGTACCAACCCATTATGCAGCGCACCAGAAGCACCAGTCTTAAAAGTAATTTTTTGAATTTTTTTTCCATAAACATGTTTTAATTAACATTATGAAGATCATATGTTGATTTCACGCCAAAATCCGAACACTTCTTAAAATGCATGAAAAACAGCCTCACATAATGTGCATTTTCAGAGTATCAAAAATTATGTATGTGGTGTTCAATCCACTTTTTACGAAGCTACGAAGATGTGACTGTATGTGAATTACATTATGATATTCATAAATGTTAATTTAAAAATGTTATGAAACAAAAATTTAAAAGTTTTTTTAAAGGTGTTACTTCTGGGCGCGTATAATGAGTGGGTACTCTCTCGAACCCCATATTCTATTATCTATCTATACACACACACACACACACACCCACACACACACACACACACACACACACACACATATATATATATATATATATATATATATATATATATATATATATATATATATATATATATATATATATATATATATATATATGGGATCATTGCAGAACCTAAATTTAGTATAGAATTGTAGAACCAATATCGTCCACAGATTAGATTAATCCAATGTCTTGATTAAAACCATCAAGTTTGGAATTAGTGAAAAAAAGATTGGTATTAGTGATAATTTAATTAGGGTAAAAATGGAAAAGATTGGAAATAGCAAAAAGATTAACATTAGCAAAATAAATATCCTTTTTACTTTAAATTTACTAACATTAATATGAATAGTTTTTAAATCAAAAAAATTATACCATAAAAACACGAATTTATACTCTTTAAAACGCAACCAGTCATGATATATTTTTTTCGAAAAAATTTTATGTGTTTATTTTTCGTTAAAAAAAATTACCCAGACTACGATGCAATATAGCATGACGATATCATTCGATGTCGAAGGAACACTTGATATCGTATATTCAACGTTGAATGTAATACTATATATCATATATGCAACACTGCATGTATATTCAATATTAACATAGACAAAATAATGGTCAAAATTAGTAGTCAAAGTTGGTAGATTTAACAAGAACGGTCATGATGTATTTTTATCGAAAAACATTTTACGTGTTTATTTTTCGTAAATTTTTTTTACCTAGACGACCATTCAATATATTATATTGAGATCATTCAATGTCAAATTACAATTTATATCACATATTCAACGTCGAAGTAATACAATATATCATATATGCAACACTGATTCGATATTAAAAGAGTCAAAGTGGACAATCAAACTTGGTAGACCACTATTAAATCAATGTTAATTGCATAATTACCATCTTATCCCTAATGTTATATTATAATCCAATGACTTAGATTGGTTCTATAGTTCTGCACTAAATTAAGGTTCTGCAATGATCCCAACTATATATATATATATATATATATATATATATATATATATATATATATATATATATATAGGGGTGACTTCAATGAAGAACCTTATGCATCGAAGAACCTTGGAGAACCACAATGCATCGCTAGAAAAACTAAAATGCATCACGTAGAAATTGATGCATCACGCGGGAATTTGATGCATTATGTGGAAATAATGTAGAAATCGATGCATAACGCGAGAATTTGATGCATCACGTGGAAATAATGATGCATTACGGGGGAATTGTGATGCATTTGTGGTGGTGCATGGAGGTTCTTCGATGCATGGAGGTTCTCCATTGAACCCACCTCTCTCTCTCTCTCTCTCTCTCTCTATATATATATATATATATATATATATATATATATATATATATATATATATATATATATATATATATATATATATATATATATATATATATAAGGTCGAGATCAACGGGGTACCATGTTAGACTGGGGAATCGGAGTTCCTTTATGTTTGGTTATAACTCTCAAAGGGTAATATAGTCATCTAAGCAGTATCAATAAATTAATGACAAATATCAATTTAATAAATTTCATAATTATAGGGATTAGTTTCCAAAACAAATGCACGTACATTATGGAATCTTCCATCACTTTTTCATGTATCACATCTTCCTTCTAAATAATTTTTTTATGAAAATAAATGAACTCGTTAAATGAAGAGTTATAATTGCACATGTTTATTGAGCATGTGCATATTCCATATATATATATATATATATATATATATATATATATATATATATATATATATATATATATATATATATATATATATATATATATTACATTTGAAAATGTGCAACTGCAGTGTTATAAACATGTGTCGTTTTTTCCTGCATCTCTTAATGAACATGTGCAATTAACAATTGAACATGATGTTCACAAAGTGTAATTAACAATTGAACAAGTGCATTTGGCTCTTAATGAACAAGTGCACCTCTTAATGAACATGTGCATTAACATCATAAATTGAACAAGTGCATTTGGCTCATAAACATATGGATTTAACAATTAAACAAGTGTGTTTGATAGTTAAACAAATGCAACTAACAATGATGACAAAAAGCCTAAAATCTAAAATCGGTATACATGTAGTACATAGACATAGATGTATCAAATAAAAATGCCTAAATGGGATAAATCTCAATTTCCACATACATGAACCGATGGACAAATCAAACAAGAAAAACCTTGACAGTGATCGACAATATAAATGTCGCGCTGAACTTGGGTGTAAGAACCACAAAATCAAAATAAAATCAGGTACTAAAAATCAAAACGGAGAGATTTTCCTACCTTGGTTCTTTGAAAATGAGATGAACGATGATTATGGTTTTTAATGAAGAACTAGAGCGTGATATATATGTGTGCAACCAATCTCAATGGAAATAAGAATGATGATAGATTATGAGTGATTCATGTGATTTTGTTTAGAATCCTTGGATGTTTTGGAATAATAACGAAGAGATATTAGATTAGAACAAATTATGATGTTGAGAATCTTGATGGAGATAAAAATGAGATTTTTAATTTTGTTAAGTGCCAATCAATAATATAAATACCAAAAGTACCCTTTTTGTTTCCAATCACCCATATAATCTATTATTTAAATTTAAGTCATAACTAATAAGAAATAAGTGCCAAACAAGAGTGGACTCCAGTACCCCAGTCTAATATGGTACCCCATTGATCTTGAATATATATATATATAAAATTAGTCATTGTTATGGATATTATCTAAGCATTTATGACCTTTCCATATGAGTATGAAATTGTCCAGCAACTATCTCCACATTTTTTTGCCATTCCATATTTTCATTTCTCTCTCATCAAGGCATCCTCACCTCCGTCGACATAGAAAAAAACCACCACCATCATTGGTGTCGACATAGATCCAACTACAACTACCAACCAAGTCGACTATTAAGATCATCACGGATACATCATGACGAGTTGATCACGCACGAATGACATGCCTTCCACATCCCCACCCCCCCCCCACCCCACTCCCCGTTTATTTTGTTTTCTCTCACCGTAAATGTCTATCTCTCACTCTCTCAATCTGTTGAAGCATTGATCGTATAAATGGTCAACCGATCGTCTCACTTCTGTCAGTTCTTGGTTCAATTCCACCAACGTCGTTGCTTTAGCGAACAACCGTTAACATGTTCGGTATCAAACCAATTTAATGGGTTTATATGGCGTAACCGAAGGTTCAAAATTTGGTTTTCATTTATTCTATATTTGTGTTCGATCTTGAGGTTTCCTCTGGTCTCCGATAAGTTTTTAGACGATTCCGTACACGATTATGAATGTATCGATTTTTGAAGTATCGACTAATTTTTAATTCTTATACTGAAGGATTTTGCAGTCAGTGTTTTTTTTTTGCTAATTGCATCATTGATATATTTTTTATAATTAAATCATATAACAGTGTTGTAATTAGATCATTGATAGATTTTTGTAGTTAATTCATAGATATTGAAGTAGATTCAATGATGAATATTGCAATAGATTCAATGATTTATCTCAATATATGATATTTATATATTAATCAATGTTTAAAAAAATACCATATCATTGTATTTATTGTATCAGTGCCATCAATGAATGTGTGTTATCTTTGACTGTTGTATCTTAATACGATTTAATTGAAACTAAAGTCTAATATTTCAAAATATAATTGAATCAGTGTTGTATTAAAAAAATTGGATCAATGTATTTTAAGAATCAATGTTGTTTTAAAAAAAGTGAATCAGTAATAAATCAATGTATTACTAAAAATGTGAATCAAGAATGTTTGTTGGATAGTCGGTTTATTGAATAATCTTATTAATAATAAATGCTTATTGAATTATCATTTTTATTCAATTAGTGTATTAGAATAATTAAAATCATCGATTATTATGAATCATTGTATTAGAAAAACTAAATCACGAATGTTTATTGAATCACTAGTTTGTGAATTACTGAATCACAAATTTATAAAATGTTATCGATATTTTTATTAAAATAATAACAAAGTATGTAATATATATTAAAATTAAAATATATAAAAAGTAATTGGATTTGGAAAGTTTTTAATTGATAGCTTATGTATTTAAAGTTTGTATCAAAAGAATCTAATGTGATGAGGTGCATGGTATAAGATTAGATGAATGCTTATGATTTCTTCTCACCTTCTCACACTAAGAATTCTTCCCACAAGATCCATATCCTATATATATATATATATATATATATATATATATATATATATATATATATATATATATATATGTATGTATGTATGTATGTATGTATGTATGTATGTATGTATGTATGTATGTATGTATGGTTGAGTTTCGGTAAGAACTGTTCTCACCGTAAGAACTCCTAAAATCCTAATATTTATATGTGTGTGTGTGTGTATGTGTGTGTGTGTGTATATATATATAAATATACATATATATAGGGGTGGATTCAATGGAGAACTTCTATGCATCGAAAAACCTTGGAGAACCACAATGCATCGCTAGAAAATCGTAGTGCATCACGTAGAAATCGATGCATCACGCGAGAAATTGATGCATCACGTGGACATAATGATGCATCACAGGGGAATTGTGATTCATTTGCGGTGGTGCATTGAGGTTCTTCAATGTTCTTCGATGCATGGAGGTTCTCCATTGAACCCCCCACACACACAGATATATATATATATATATATATTCATTTCAAGAGTTCTTACGATGAAAACAGTTCTTACCAAAACTCAACATCTCATACATATATATATATATATATATATATATATATATATATATATATATATATATATATATATATATATATATATATATAGGTTCTGCTGCGTACTCCCTCAATTCCAGCGTACCGAAGGTACTGTTTTGATTCGTTGATTTTTCAATTCCAGATCAGGGCTACATATGTAATTAACCATTGGCAGAATCATGCGCGAATCATTAAACCAGGATCAAATCTCCTTCTAAAATAAACCCATTCTATACTCTGTTTTCACGTTTATTTTATGAAACTCGATTTTTTCAATTGATGATCGATTTATCATCATACAAACTTTAATCATGTTCACTGCTGCAATCGTTTCATCCCAAGATGCAATCGTTTCATCCGATGAAGCAATTGAAGTCACTGATTTCGTATTGGATGCAACAGCAGAAGCTGGTGTCGTTAATCCAGAAACAGAGACTGCAATTCACAATATCAGTATGTAGATTTGTTTCAAAAATTAAATTGATTATATTATCCATGTATTTACCTTAAAATTAAGCTATGATTGATTATCTATATATGATCATACAAAAAACCATTTACCGGTTATAACCACAGTTTATATAGATGGATAACAGACGATTATATGCTCATGTTCACATAGTTTTTTTGTTCATTCACATTATGTTTTTGCTGGGTAGTTTACACACCCACTTTTATATGATAATTTTGAATAAATTATGATAAATGTAGTATTTCATTATAAATTCAAGTATATTATCAGCATGTTCACATATTATTTATGACTGTTCACATATCAAATTAAATTATTAAACTGTTTAATTATACGTTATATACATATTTTATGTTTATGACATAAATTAAAGTTACATTCATATGTATTTTGTACACATTCACAGTTGTATACTACATTTATATTATATAATGATAACTGGGCTTCCATTTGTGTTTTTAGGCTGCATATTCATTTGTACTTCATATATGTTCACATGTTATATTCAGTTATAATGTTACAATAATTTAACATCCCATTTGTATATGATGTATATTACTAACTTAGTTTTTATATTAATGTTAACAGTGTTTGCATTGCTATTTTCATGCTGCAAATTCACTACTCGTTTATATGTGTTCACATCTTATGTTCAATTGTCTTATTATGTTACATTTTCCAATACAGGCCCTGTTGTTGTTCAAAGTGACACAACGTGTAATGAGATATCCCCAGGTGGTACACAGTATTGGTTACCAATTGTACCTAATAACTTCAAGCCCATTAAAGATCAAATATTCAATTCTTTGGAAGAGGCAATTTCATTTTATGAACATTATGCAATGTTAGCAGGATTTGAGGTACGAAGATCAACTCAAAAGAAAAACCATGATGGGGATATAACTTTAAGGGTGCTTGTATGTAAAAAGCAAGGTCTTCCTCAAAGTAACCAAAAAAGAACCACAACTTTGGATGAAAATAGGATAAAGCGTAAACGTACTGTTCCAAGTAATCGAAGTGATTGTCCAGCAGAAATACGAATCCGGATGATGAAAGAAAACAAATTCAAGTATGAGGTGTATGCTTTTGTGGAGAAACACAATCATGTTTTAGTTCCACCTGAAGATTCCTTTTTGATGGTATCGAACCGGAAGTTGAATTTCTCACAACAAAACATGATACATAAGGCATCAAATACAAACATTGGTCCTGTGAATACTCATAAGTTTTGCAAGGAGATGTCTGGTGGGTATGAAAATGTTGGAGCATCGCGAACAGAATTCAAGAATTTCAAACGTGATTTGAATGCTTTTATAGGTGATAGTGATGCTCAAATGGTTGTTGAGAAATTCACACGAAAGATGGAGGATGTACCTGGGTTCACATTTCATTATTTACTTGATGAAGAAAAGACATTGTGTGCAATGTTTTGGGCAAATGATATTGAAACTGCAAACTATATTGCCTTTGGTGATGTTCTTTCATTTGATGCTACGTACAGTACAAACATGTTGACTTACAATTGCAATGCAATTATTAATTTATTATTAAATTAAATTATATGTTTTACTTTTTTCCTTGTAGGTACAACATGGTTCTTGTTCCTTTCACCGGTGTGAACAATCACAAGAAATGTGTTTCTTTTGGAACTGGACTACTTTCAAATGAAAGTGAAGAATCTTATGTGTGGCTACTAACTGCTTTCCTTCGCACACATCATCATGAACCAATTCTAACTGTTACCGATGAAGATCCATCGATGAAAAAAGCTGTTCCAAGAGTGTTTCCAAATTCAAAGCACCGATTTTGCATGTGGCACATAATGGATAAGGTTTCAATCAAGGTAATTTCATTAGTGATATCATGTTCACACTCAGTAATATTACTAGTTGCAGTAGGACTTACCCATACGCTCACTAGTTTCTGCTTTTTTAATGTGTTCACATTACTCATATGTGTATTCACATTATACTCACCTTCTTTTTGTATAATTTTATATTATATTTCTGTTTCTAACATTTTTTTATAGGTTGGACCACACTTATGCAATGCTGATTCTGCATTTCCCCAACGTATAACGAGTTTAGTTTGGAATCAACACATAGAGCCGGAAGATTTTGAAAAACAATGGAATAATATGATTAAAGAGTTTAAACTTGAAAATAATGATTGGATGGTGAGAATTTTCCGTGATAGACATAGCTGGATACCTGCATTTTACAGAGAGATTCACATGTCTGGCTTAATGAAAACAACATCCATGTCTGAAGGTGTCAACAATTTCTACAATAGATACTGCAGCATCAGGTCCACTCTTGTGGAGTTCTTTAGTAAGTTTGAAAGTGCATTGGACTCTCAAAAAAGGATGCAACGGACTCTAGATTATGATTCCAGAACAAAAAGTAATCCATTGAAGACAGGCTTGAAGATGGAAAGGCAACTTTCTGCTATGTTCACATTGAAAATCTTTGAAATTGTCCAACAAGAATTATGTGCGTCTTCCTTTTCCTGTTTGGCCCTCGGTTTTCTAGATGATGATGGAAAACAGACTTACAATGTACAAGAAATAGGAGAGAATGTCCGTACAAAGAGATCATTGCAGGTAATGATAATGACTGGTACATTTACAAATTCACATCTGATATGTTACAAATTCACATTCATTTCACTTACAGTGAATAAACATCATGATTTTATTATACCTGATTATGCTATGCACATTTACAAATTCACATCTGATATGTTGCAAATACACATTTACATCTGATATGATTTTATTACTAGTATTATTATCTATGTATAAACATCATTTTATATATGTTCTATAACAGGTTGTGTTCACTAGAAGCAGTGGTGATATCTCTTGTTGTTGTAAGCACTTTGAACGTTTTGGAATCTTGTGCCGCCATGCATTCTATATATTGAGGTTGAACAACGTTGATTTGATACTTGACAAGTATATGCCAACGCGATGGAGAAAAGATGCATTACGTGTTCCTCTTTCAAAGATTAGAGGAGATTCATTTCCAGAAACAGTTACATCTGTTGCAATAAGCAAGTCGATACGTAATATCAACAATTATGTCGCATACATTCTTCAAACTGTTGGTAAAGATTCTCAGAAACTTTCTATTGCTGAAAAAAGGATTCATGAATTGATGCTTGAGTTGACTACAGGAGTAGAAAATCCATATCCTACAAAGAATATTCTTTTTGAGGATTTACTAGGGGTATCACAGCCTTCTGTTGTTACAATCCTATCTCCCTAGGGAATCAGAAACAAAGGTTGCGGAAGATCTAAACGAATGATTAGTGATCGTGAGAAGGCAGTTACTAAAAACAAGCGTCCTGCACGCATTTGTAAGACTTGTAATAAACTTTCATCCCATGATTCTAGAAACTGCCCAAAAGCTGTTGGCAATGACACATCAACGACTGATGAAATAGAAGAGACAATACATGATGTGCAACTGAATGTGAATGAACCTAACATGTTGCCCCAAATGATGATTGGATAGATGACTTGCTTGGAATTCCACATAATTCAGAAGCTACAACAGAAGATATTGTGAACAGCGATCGAGTTCCACGACTTTGCAAGTATTGTAATATGCGTTCATTCCATGATTCTAGAAACTGTCCTCTCAAAAAGAAATAGTACCAAGTTGTTTTTTTTTTTTTCAAATTATTCATAGCTACAGTTTCTCATTTGAATTAGTATTGTTACTTTTTTTTCACATTATTCATAGCTACAGTTTTATTCTATTAATAGTTTTTGATGTTTCAAATTAACATTTTTTTTATTGGAAAATTATGTGAACTTACAAACATATGATGTGAATATGTTATAAATTAACTTTTTTGTTGAATGGAACTTTATGTGAAGTTACAACTATATGATTTGAATTTGTTGTTATAAATTAACTTTTTTGTTGAATTTATATAGATTTATTATACATAACACTGTTTCTATAAAAAAATGAACATTTAAGAACAGACATATATGTGAACTTACAAAAACATGATGTGAATTTACACTTTTTTATTTTAATTACACATTTTATTTTTTAATTTAATATTTATTATTATTACAACTTTTTTGGGCTTATAATTTTGATGTTCACTCTAATTTAACCTTTGTGAATCAACATTCTTGATATGTGAATTTGAATTACGAAATATGAAATAACATATAACATGTTGCTTTTCTATGCCAACCAAATCCATCATACTTCAGCATTCTACTACTACAATACTAGTTTTATACAAGAAAAACCATACTAAATTTTAATATGTTATCTAGTAAACTATCCAAACTAACAAAAGATTTCTTTTACGTACACCCATCAATCATTGAATTGAACTACCACATTTCCTTCATCTACTTTCAACCCACTTGATTCAATGATTTTATCAACCTGTATGTGAATATACATAAGATTCAATGAAAAGAATATATTCATCATACTTAACATGAAATATAATTTTGTATAAACCAAGATTACTTACATTAACGTCTAACGGTTCGTTTGGACTTAAGGGATCAGCATTAACATTTTTTGCAGTCCCTGAATGTGTTTTCTCTTCTTCAATAACAGTTTCTCTAACTTTCTTTTGCTGTGATTTGTAATACTTAGTATACTTCATACCAACTTCTTCTTCCACACCTTTTCCCTTTACATTCCTCCTGATCTCTTGACTATCAACCCCTGTTTTCAGATTTCCTTCTTCCACACCTTTTCCCTTTACATTCCTCCTGATCTCTTGACTATCAACCCCTGTTTTCAGATTTCCTTCTTCCACACCTTTTCCCTTTATATTCCTCCTGATCTCTTGACTATCAACCCCTGTTTTCAGATTTCCTTCTTCCACACCTTTTCCCTTTACATTCCTCCTGATCTTTTGACTATCAACCCCTATTTTCAGATTTTCCTTCTTCTACATTCTCTTCATCCGGCTTATTCACATCTTCTGGATGTATATTCCCTTCTTCAGCAGCAGTTTTGTCAACCTTCTTTGTTTTTTTTTGACCCAATGTTAACTTATTTTTACGCTTCTTACCAACTGCTGATTCATCATTTTGTCCTTTTACGTCCTTTTCAACCTCTTTAGTTGGACCAACTGGTGTGCAATCCATCTTTTCCTTCTCCAAATTTTCAGCAATACTAGTTGGTGTTATTTGCTGGATTGGAGTCTGTGACATGTTTGGTATTACAAAACGCTGTTCCACATCCGTCTTTTGGATAATTGGGGTTTGTGATGTGTTTGGGTTTACAAAAACCCTATCTTTTTGTACTGCTGCTTCATTGCTCCTAAATGATGGGGGATCGATATTAGATGATAGATCCACTTCTACATGCATCATGTCCCCAAAAACAGAATCCCATCTACCCTTCAGATTCAGCAGTTTACCACATGAAGGAAAATCATTCAACGCTTTTTCTAATCTCCATTCTGTCCGCTTTTTAACCTCACATATTTTATCCAATAACGCTGTAACACCATCTATAGTACGCTGCAAAAACAAAATATTCATGTAATATATAACTATTACAGTGTTTTGTATATTGTAATGTGAACATGTTTACATTCATGTGAACACACATACCTGCTTACATCTGTTTCTTTTTTCTTCTGCTGTTTCAGTTTCCTCTTCGCTGTTGTTTGTTTCAGAACCCTCACCAATGTCTTCCTCATTCACCTCCTCATCTTCCTCACTTTGAAAATCCATCCTACATCCGCAATTAGGAAAGTGCCAATGTTGTGATGCATTTGCCTCATCATTTTCCCAATTTTCATTTTCTGCCTCCTGTGTATACTCCCATGGAGCTTGCAGTTCCAACAATCCAAATCCTCTATTTCTTATTTCTGTGTCTTGTCTTGCTCGCAATAAATCTGTTGTCCATGTTTTGATAACAGGCCTATCGCGAGAAACAACATGTGTTTCACAGATTACACTATCCATGTAATACAGCTGCAAATATTTTGATGGAATAAATCAGCATGTTTTTACAACTGTGAATAAGCATATAAGTGTGTGAATACACAAAATTAACATATGAACATAACACAAACTTAAATACTCTTACCACCAACAATGTCAAAGGTCCGACAAAAAAGTTGTCTTTGTTGTTCTTCCAACCAGCTTTGCAGTTTTTCAGGCACGTGATCATGTAGCCACACCAATCAAGATCTTTAACATCTACATTAGTAGTTAGCGCTGGAAGAAATCTTTGATTTATACCCCCATTTGTTGTCCCCCCTGCCATTGTTGTAGAAAAGACAACAAGGAAATTAAGCTTAAACGCTCTATTACCGTCTTGTGTTTCCTTTATCTTGTCTACTACTCGACTAGCTCTAAAAACTCCAGTTGTTTGTCCAAATTGTCTTTTCCATTCAATTGACACTTCATCACTATAGACATTCTTCTTTTCATCTGGCAAGGGAATATTTCCCATCGGTAGACCTAATATTTGATGCACCCCAAGTCTTGTGATTGGAATTTCACCATTATTGGTTGAAATGCAACACTTTTCTGGATCGAAGTTGTCAACAACCCAGTACGCGATATATGCAGGTATTTCTTCAATTTTAATATCTAATATAGCACCAAATCCCATAACCTTGACAGCTTCTTTTTGTTCATTGCTAAGATCCTTTAGCAAATCAAAAAGCTGTTTCGGTGAAGAACGTGTCCGTAAAGCTGGAATAGTATTGTATCTCTTTCTTTTCATCCTTTCTGGAGCAGCATTTTCTCCTTCATCTGTTGCTGAATTTTCTTCCTCTTGATTTACATTCGCTGCAACTGATAATGACTTTTATATTTTAAAATGTTGACAATTTGAGTATGTGAATGTAGTCATTTAATTGTGATTTTATACCTTCTTCTTTATGTTTTGTCCTCCTCTCCCGTTTCACATCATGCTTTGGGATTGTATCATCCTCTTCAACATTATATTCCTTTTCTTCTTCATAACTTTCATCCGTACTTTTACTGTCTTCTGTAAAAAACAAAAACAAAAAAACAAGTAATGAGTTACATTTGTGAACACAAAATAATCATTTGAATTTGTGTGAACATGTGCACAGAACACCTTATTCTATAACAGCTGACATACATATAAACCCACAAAATAGACATGTGAACATGCCAAAATACCAAATGCATATACAAAGACCGTCCAATACAAGAAATTTCATATGTGAATATACAAAATTACCATGTGAATATGCAAAAATACAATGTGCACAGAACACCTTTTTAAATGACAGCTGACATACATATAAACCCACAAAATAGATATGTGAACATGCCAAAATACCAAATGCATATACAAAGACCGTCCGATACAAGAAATTTCATATGTGAATACACAAAATTACCATGTGAATATGCAAAAATACAATGTGCACAGAACACCTTTTTAAATGACAACTGACATACATATAAACCCACAAAATTGACACGTGAACATGCCAAAATACCAAATGCATATACAGAGACCGTCCGATACAAGGAATTTCATATGTGAATACACAAAATTACCATGTGAATATGCAAAAATACAATGTGCACAGAACACCTTTTTAAATGACAGCTGACATACATATAAACCCACAAAATAGACATGTGAACATGCCAAAATACCAAATGCATATACAAAGACCGTCCGATACAAGAAATTTCATATGTGAATACACAAAATTACCATGTGAATATGCAAAAATACAATGTGCACAGAACACCTTTTTAAATGACAACTGACATACATATAAACCCACAAAATTGACACGTGAACATGCCAAAATACCAAATGCATATACAGAGACCGTCCGATACAAGGAATTTCATATGTGAATACACAAAATTACCATGTGAATATGCAAAAATACAATGTGCACAGAACACCTTTTTAAATGACAGCTGACATACATATAAACCCACAAAATAGACATGTGAACATGCCAAAATACCAAATGCATATACAAAGACCGTCCAATACAAGGAATTCATATGTGAATACACAAAATTACCATGTGAATATGCAAAAATACAATGTGCACAGAACACCTTTTTAAATGACAGCTGACATACATATAAACCCACAAAATTGACATGTGAACATGCCAAAATACCAAATGCATATACAGAGACCGTCCAATACAAGGAATTTCATATGTGAATACACAAAATTACCATGTGAATATTCAAAAATACAATGTGCACATTTGTATTTTTAAATGACATGTGAAGACACAAAATTACCAAATGCATATACTACATTAGCATTATACCTTCCATGTAGTTGGTTTCTTCTGTTTGTTCATCATCACTTAAGTTTATCGGGTTCTCTTCATTTGTAGGCTGTGTTTGATTTTTGAACGTCGATGCTATTCTGCTACTTCTTCTACTTGGTGTTGCCGCTGTTGAATACAAAATGTTAACAAACGTGATTTGCGATAATGTGAACCCAATTCTAGTTGTGAACAGAAGAATCATTAGAAGTAACTATAATAAACCAAACAATTTTGCTTACTTTTCTTCGCCTTCTTCGATTTTGTCTTTGATGTTGATGCTTCATTCACCATTTCTCTTCTTCCTTCTTTGATTTCAGTCTAGGGTATTGTTGATTCACCTGGGTTTTGTTGTTTGCTTTTGCGTCTGCTCCTTTTCGAAATGAAGTCCGTGGAACGAAGATGTGAGAAGAACGTGGGAAGTTATGCTTGTTAAATGAGATTGTTAAATTCCCATTTTGCCCCTACGGTTTTCAATGTATAGAAACCAGCGCGTTTTTTTTCATTTATTTACATGTTTGCCATCATTTAATTAGGATCATTGATCTATATTGTCACTTTTAATCCAAGGGTTAATATTGGTACCTTCGGTACTCTATGTAAATATGGTACCTCCTCGATCCATATTCTATATATATATATATATATATGGTCGAGATCCATGGAAAACTATATTAGACTGGAAAACTGGAAAACCATATCAAATACACATGTTCATTATGATAAAATGTTAAATTTCATGTAAAATTTCATGTAAAATTAGAATATACATATGTTCAAAATTGCATTATGATTAACTAATTCATATCATCTACATGTTCGTTAAGATAAAATGTTTAATTTCATGCAAAAATGCGTAATATACACATGTTCGTGCATATTGCAAATTTGAACATGTGCATATTGTTAAATGGAACATTTTTATCCTAATGAACATGTAAATTATGTGAACTAGTCAATAATAATGCACATTTGAACGTATGTATATTGTAGTTGTGTATTAAATTTAACATTTCACCGTAATGAACATGTGCATTTAATATGGTTTTCCAGTTTTCCAGTCAAAGATGGTTTTCCATAGATCTTGAACCTATATATATATATATATATATATATATATATATATATATATATATATATATATATATATATATATATATATATATATATATATATATATATATATGTATATATTTATATATACCGTGAGAATGTGAGAACATCTCTAAAATTTGTGCATTTAATGTATAAAATTATGCATTTAATGTTAAAATTTATACATTTTTTAAATTTATGCATTTGATATAAAAATTTACGCATATCATGGTAAATTTGTCCACTTTATGTACGAATTCATGCATTTGACAAAATTTGTGTATTTAATGTTCAAATTTGTGCATTTAGTGTACAACTTGATGAATTTAAATTTTAAAGATAAAATTGATGTTAGATTATAATATTTATTAATGTTGAAAACCATAATGATTTTAAGTTATAAATTTAATTTTTAAATTTGTGCATTTGATGTATAAATTTGTGCATTTTGGAGGGTTCTCACGTTCTCACGGAATTGAAGGCTTCTTTTATATATATATATATATATAGGGTTGGGTTCCGGTAATAACCCTTGTTACCGTGAGAACGCGACAACCACTCCAAAATGCACAAATTTGTACATCAAATGCACAAATTTTAAAATTAAAAGTTTTACTTAAAATCATTATTAGTCTTAAATATTAATAAATATCATAATTTAACACTAAAATTACATTCAAAACTTACATTTATTAAATTATAAACTAAATGCACAAATTTGAACATCAAATGCACAAATTTTCTTAAATGCACAATTCGTACATAAAATAGATAAATTATAGCATGAGATGCGTAAATTTTTACATGAAATGCATAAATATATCGAAAACATTTAAGTTTAGTATCAAATGCACAATTTTATACAGTGGATGCACAATTTTTAGAGTGGTTCTCACGTTCTCACGGTAATGATGAGTTCTCATGTGAATCCAACTCTATATATATATATATATATATATATATATATATATATATATATATATATATATATATATATATATATATATATATATATATATATATATATATATATATATATAGATGGGATCATTGCAGAACCTAAATTTAGTGTAGAACTGTAGAACCAATATCGTCCATAGATTAGAATAATCTAATGGTCTTGATTAAAAGAGTTATGTTTGGAATTAGTGAAAAAAAGATTGGTAATAGTGATATTTTAATTCTTGGAGGAGGGGTAAAAATGGAAAAGATTGGAAATAGCAAAAAGATTGACATTAGCAAAATAAATATCTTTTTTCTTTAAATTAAAATAACATTAATATTATTAATTTTTAAATCAAAAAAATTATACCATAAAAACGAGAATTTTATACTCTTTAAAACGAGACCGGTCATGATATATTTTTTTCGAAAAAATTTTACGTGTTTATTTTTCGTAAAAAAAAAAATTACTCAGACCACGATGCAATATATCATGGTGAGATAATGAGATCATTCGATATCGAATGAATACTTTGATATCGTATATTTAACGTCAATGCAACACTGCATATACGCTCTTTATTAACAGAGCTAAAATAATAGTCACAATTAGTAGTCAAAGTTGGTGGATTTAATGAGAACGATTATGATATATATTTTATATTTTTCGTAAAAAAAATTTTACCCAGACCACGATGCAATATATCATGGTGAGATCATGAGATTATTCGATATCGAATGAACACTTTGATATCGTATATTTAACGTCAATGCATCATTGCATATACGTTCATTACTAACAGAGCCAAAATAATAGTCACAATTAGTAGTCAAAGTTGGTGGATTTAACGAGAACGGTTATTATATATATTTTTTATTTTTCGTAAAAAAAATTTTACCCAGACCACGATGCAATATATCATGGTGAGATCATTCGATATCGAATGAACACTTTGATATCGTATATTTAACGTCAATGCATCATTGCATATACGTTCATTACTAACAGAGCCAAAATAATAGTCACAATTAGTAGTCAAAGTTGGTGGATTTAACGAGAACGGTTATGATATATATTTTTTATTTTTCGTAAAAAAAATTTACCCAGACCACGATGCAATATATCATGGTGAGATCATGAGATCATTCGATATCGAATGAACACTTTGATATCGTATATTTAACGTCAATGCAACATTGCATATACGTTCATTACTAACAGAGCCAAAATAATAGTCACAATTAGTAGTCAAAGTTGGTGGATTTAACGAGAACGGTTATGATATATATTTTTTTATTTTTCGTAAAAAAAATTTTACCCAGACCACGATGCAATATATCATGGTGAGATCATGAGATCATTCGATATCAAATGAACACTTTGATACCGTATATTTAACGTCAATGCAACACTGCATATACGTTCATTATTAGCAGAGATAAATAATAGTCAAAATTAGTAGTCAAAGTTGGTGGATTTAACGAGAACGGTCATGAATATATTTTTTTGAAAAAAAAAAACGTGTTTATTTTTCGTAAATTTTTTTACCCATACAACCATTCGATGTCGAATGAACACTTTGATATCGTATATTTAACGTCGATGCAACACTGCATGTCCATTATATATTAAAAGAGTAAAAAAAAAAAAGTCAAAGTGGACAATCAAACTTGGTAGGCTGCTATTAATTCAATGTTAATTGAATAATTACCATCTTATCCCTAGTGTTATATTATAATCTAATGGTTTAGATTGGTTCTATGGTTCTACACTAAATTAAGGTTCTGCAATGATCTCAACCCTATATATATATATATATATATATATATATATATATATATATATATATATATGGTTACGATCAATGCAGAATCTTAATTTAGTGGAGAACTATAGAACTAATCTAAACTATAGGATTATAATATAACACTAGGGATAAGATGGTAAATATGCAATTAACATTAAATTAATGGTAGCCCACCAAGTTTGACTGCCCACTTTGAATGATCAAATAAATATTGTGAATGGTAAAATAATTATTGTAAATGATCAAAAAAATATTGTGTGAATGATCAAATGAGTGTAGAAAAAGTGTAAATAGTCAAATAATTCTTGTGAATGATCAAATAAATATTGTGAATGATAAAATAAATAAATACTGTGAATGATCAAATACATGTTGTGTGAATGATCAAATGAGTGTAGAAGAAGTGTAAATAGTCAAATAACTAGCTGAATACCCGTGCGTTGCTCGGGTGATGTGTATGGAATTAATATTTATAATTAATTTTTTTTGAACGGCAAATTAACCTACTCCTATTCCTAAACTACCATTTTGCCCCCAATGGGACTTCAGAAGTTAGTTCCACTGCCTAAATTCCAACTTGTCTCCGACGAGAGTTGAATCCGTGACCCAACACTTACACGTCACCTCTCATATCAAATGGGCTAAACCCCATTGGTTTTTATAATTAATTGATGACACAACAAAAACTTATTTTTTTAAGAAAACTATACATTGTTTGCGAAAAAATGTTAGTTATATTAATCATGAATATTAACTATTACACATAATTATATTTAAGTCTATACATATCTAGTTTAATACATGTGAGTTGATCAAAAGACTGATTTTAGTTAAAAAAATCATGTATAAGAATGAAGTAGATAGGAAAAAAATAATAATAATAATTTACAATAAAATAAAAACCCATCATTTTTCGATCAACTAATATACAAACACGTATTTTCAAAGTACTACTTACAATATCGTCTAACATAATTTTATAATAACAATTTATTTAAACCAATTAATAAAATGTTACCAAACAAAAACAGTTATCATAAAAAAAGTTAACAATCTTAATAAAATCACATTGAACAATTTAAACGGCAAATGACATATCTCATTGGCTAAAAATCTATTTAAAACATTATCGCTTCATTATTAACAGAGATCTTCATTGTTCTTCATGGTATACTGAAAAAATATTAAAACATGTGTAATTTCGATACATTAATACATAAACAACACAACATTATGAGAAGTTTTAAATGTAAAAAAAAGTATATCAACGCGATGTTTTTTTTGAGGTTTGATTTAGGGATGACACAATTTTGACCCAACGCACCAGACGATAAAAATGACTCGTAGTAAAAAAAAGTAAGCTAGCACATAATTTTTTTTAAATAATAAATGTCATATTTTTACCTATTTTATAATATATGCTGATTAAAAAACTACTTTTATATGTTTATCTGTCGTATTTTATATGTTTATTAAACCGAATCATCAATAAAATTTAAATCTAAATGTGAATGTTATATATATTTAATAATTTTTTTCCCATTTGCTTATAAATTTATTAAATAAACATTATATAAAATTATTAAATTTTAAAAAGTAAACAAACGGTATATAAAAAAATATTTCATAATATTTTATTTATTAAATAAAATATAAAATATTGTTTTATCTATAAACTAAAATTTTAATATATATTAATTAAAATATATATATATATATATTTATAAATGAAAATTTTAGAATAATCAACTATTTATATCTGTGTAATAAAACTATAAAAATAATAATTTTGAATAATTAATGTTTAGTTGTAATTTGTATACGTAGATAAATATCCCATCATTTTATGCAAGTTTGTTAATATTGATAGGATTGTTAATGTTATCCCATTATTTTCTGAATTTTAACAAGTTATATTGCGCCAAATCACCGTCCTTAATTTTCGGAATTTTAACCAATCATATTGTGCCTAATAAGCCTTAATTTTCGGAATTTTAACCAATCATATTGTGCCTAATAAGCCTTAATTTTCTGAATTTTAACTACTAGTATTGCGCCACGTGAGCATTTTTTCTCTCTGCTCCATCGGCAATATATATATATATATAATTCTCGTGAATGATCAAATAAATATTGTAAATAATCAAATAAATAATGTGAATGATCAAATAATTTTTGTGAATGATAAAATAAGTGTTGTGAATGATCAAATAAATACTGTGAATGATCAAATAATTCTTGTGAATGATCAAATAATTCTTGTGAATGATCAAATAAGTGATGTGAACGATTAAACAAATACTGTGAATGATCAAATAGTTCTTGTGAATGATCAAATAAGTTTAGAAGACTTGTGAATGGTCAAATAAGTGTTGTGAATGATCAAATAAGTGTAGAAGAAGTGTAAATGGTCAAATAATTCTTATGAATGATCAAATAAGTGTAGAAGAAGTGTAAATAATCAAATAAATACTGTGAATGATAATATAAGTGTTGTGAATGATCACATAACTACTGTGAATGATCAAATAATTCTTGTGATTGGTCATATAAGTGTTGGAGAATTGTGAATGATGTGATTGATCAAATAAGTGTTGTGAATGACCAAATAAGTGTGTTAGAATTGTAAATTGTTAAACAATTCTTGTGAATGATCAAATATGTGGTGTGAATGATCAAATAAGTGTTGTGAATGATCAATTAAGTAATGTGAATGATCAAGTGTTGTTATGGTTGTTGTAATTAGGAAAATAGCCTTCTAGCTAAAAAAAGGGACGCACATGAAATTTTTGAACTCTGATCACATCCTTTGTTTTTTTTAATCTTGTGGCTATGGAAGCGTACCTTTGTTACACTCAATTCTCATGTGTACTTTTGTGTGTGTGTGTGTGTATACATAGGTTCAAGTAAGTACCATCTATTATATAGCGCACCCCAATGTATCACTCTTAAAATTATGTTTTTTTTTTTTGAAATTTTTTTCAAAAACATGTTTAATTAATATTACACAGATGATATATAAATTCACGCAAATTCGAACATTCTAAGTGCATGAAATTATGCATCACATAAATGCACATCAATTATATATTCAAATTTATGTAAGTGTACGTTCACATCATTTTTAGGAGCTAGGAAATGTGAATGTATGTGAAATTTACATATTATATTCATAATGTTAATTAAAACATATTTATAAAAAAATTTAAAAAGTTTTTTTTAAGGTGATACCTTCTGGTGCGGTGCATAATGAGTGGTACTCTCTCGAACCATATTATATATATATATATATATATATATATATATATATATATATATATATAGAGAGAGAGAGAGAGAGAGAGAGAGAGAGAGAGGTTCAATGGAGTTTTGTGCATCGAGGTACAAAAGAACCCATGTCATCCATTAGATCAAAAGATTTTATGGTTTAAATTAAATGATAAAATAGTAATAGTTGGAAACTTTATGCATCTAGTGCATTCAAAGTCAAATAAGGGAGGATATTTTGGGTAGTTTCGGAAAAAATACTTATTTATTCAAATTATTTTTAGTCTTATATTAAATATAATATTCTAACAAGTAATTATATAACAAATGCTAAATAAATTCAATTAATACACTTATAAGTTTAACAAAATCTATACAAATTCAAAAAAGATGATAGATATGTCGATGCATTTCATGTTCATCATTCAATTCGTGATGCATCTCGAATTTATCTATACAAAATCTATACAAATTTGTGATGCATCACTGTTATTCATCGTCATGTTCATCGTTCATCTATGCATTGTGTTGCTGCTGTTATGCATCATCATCGTTCATCATCATCATGTTCATCGTTCATCAACCATGATTATCATTTATTGTCGTTCATCATATATCTATGCATTGAGTTACCACTGTTATGCATCGTTCATCATGTTCATCGTTTTGTTCATCATCGGTTGCCATGAATCATCGTTCTTCTTCGTGTTCATCTGGATTTTAAACTAAACATTATAATGATCATTCAAATTTGAACATCACTGACCATGCATCATCTTTAATTCTAAACATGAGTCTTCATCCGGATTTGAAACAATACATCACCATGTTCATTTTCATGTTCATCACTGGTTTAATGTGAGAAGATAGAGAGAGAAGATGGTGGTGGTTTCCATTAGACCTAGAGAGAGGGAGATGTTGGAGGAGAGAGAGGGGGGGGGGGGGGGAAGGAGAGATAAAGAGGAAGATAAATATGGAACTTGTTAATGTGATGATTTAGTTACCGAATTCAAATCCACTATTTATCTTTTAACCATTTAAAAAATTAATTAAATTATTCCGTAAATGCCCTTAATGCACCCTTGAAAGATTATAAGATGCACAAAAGTTTTTAGAGGTTCCTAGATGCATAAAAGTTCTCAATTGAACCCCAATATATATATATATTATATAGAGAGAGAAAGAGAGAGAGAGAGAGAGACAGAGAGAGAAGGGTTCTTTTGAGAACCAAAATATTCATGAAAACTTGAGAACCTAAGGGTGCGTTTGATTCGCAGATTTTTTTCTCTGGGATTTGCATTTTGTCAAAGGATTTACATTATGCAACATTTGCATTTCTCAGGATTTTGTCAAAGAATTTGCATTATCTTTTAGGAAAAAATTGCTAATCTGAAAAATGCAAGTTAACTGGGATTTAAAATCCCAGGGGGGAGGCTGAGTTTTTAAATGATAAAGAAGGAAGAGATTTAAGAAATCCTAAGATTTTAAATCCTTACTGAAATCTGTGAACCAAACACATGATTTTAAATGCAAATCCCAGTGAATCCCAGGATATTCGCGAACCAAACGCCCCCCTAAGAGTATTTTGGAAAAAATAAAAATTTATCTCTCCTACCTTTAAATCCTAAAACCACCAGCCACTCCCTCCTCCTCTCCATCTCTCTCATTCTATTTTCAACCTCAAAAGTTCCAGCCTCCTTCTCTTCCACTTCCCTCCCTCTCAAGATCTGACTGTCGCTGCCACCAACCGACGCTGATACCACCACCACTTCCAACAGTCGACACCACGCTCACTTTCTTTCCTCCTTTATATCTCTCACGATTTGAAAGTCCAACGGTCAAGAAATGATGATTTGGAAGTTAGATGGTCAAGAAATGAAGCTCTTTTGTAAAATTTTAGATCTAAAATTAATGTAATAGTTAGATATATGTTTTTTATATTAAAAAAAAGTTTTTGTATATGATTCACAAGATTTGAATGTTTTTTTATTTAATACTGTGTTTTTAGTGTATTTTTATAAGTTGCATACCAAATGTTTAATATAATGTCTACATAATATCTTCTTTTTTTCTGTTTCAGCTCGTCTACGATATTCTATATAGATTACACGATGTTCTACATAGACTACGAGATACTCTACATCAAATACATGATATTTAACATAAATTATGTTTATATATTTGTCGGGGTTTCTGGTTCCTAATGGTTTTGTCTTAGATGGTTCTACATCTTTATGTGTTTTATGCAGATTTGGTTTGTATTTTTATGTAGAATATATAATACTTTATATATAATAAATAATATTCTATACAGAATTGATTGTAGATAGTTGTATTCATGTAGAATAATGTTATTGTTGTACTAGTTAATTTTTTATTGTTGTATCTATATAGAATAAATAATCTATGTAGAATATTTAGATCTGAGATGTTATACTTAGATATGCATCTTTCTTAAAAGATTTTTGTATATGACCCACAAGATTTGATAGTTTTTTTTTTGTTTAAAACTGTATTTTTGGTATATTTTATATAAGTTGCATACCAAGTGTTTAATAAAATGTCTAAATGATATTTTCTTTTTTCTATTTAAGTTCGTCTGTGATATTCTATATAGATTATGCAATACTCTACGCAGAACACGCGATACTCCATATAGAATTCTTGATATTCTACATATATTAAGTTCATCTGTTCCTTTGTGATAGTCTATATAGATTACGCGATACTCTACACAAAACACACGATACTCTACATAGAATTCATGATACTCTACATAAAATACATGATAATATACATAGAATACGTTCACCAGTTAATTTGTTAAAACGTGTTTTTGGTGTATTTCTACATAGAATATAGACACTCTACATAAAATACATGATAATCTACATAGAATGCTTTCACTAGTTAATTTGTTAAAAGCAATGTTTTTTGGTATTTTTACATAGAATACACAATACTCTACAAATAATACATGATAATCTATATAGAATACATTCAACAATTTATTTCTCATTGTTGTATATTGATTACGCGATACTCTACGCGATAGAATATAGAATACAGGATACTATATTCAATAATCGATACGTTCAACATTCTTGTTGTTTATTCAATCTATATAGATTACGCGATACTCAACGTAGAACACACGATACTCTATATAGAATTCTTGATATTATACATATATTAAGTTCATCTGTTCGTTTGTGATATTCTATATAGATTACCTGATACTCTACACAAAACAAACGATACTCTACATAGAATACACAAAACTCTACACATAATACATGATAATCTATATAAAATATGTTCAGCAATTTATTTGTCATTGTTGTATATAGAATACGTTCAACAATCTATATAGAATACGTTCAACAATTTATTGTTATATAAAAAACGTTTTTTACTATAATAGAAAGAGAAAATGGAAATGGAAAAAAAGAAGAGAGAAAGAGAAAAACAGTTTTTTTTCATCCAAAAATACCATTTGCACACTTTATCAAGATTACCCACTATCAAAATTCTAAATAATTACAAAAATGTCATTTGACAATTTTCAGCCATAGATATTCTAGATCTAATGGCCATAAATGATTCTTAGGTTCTCATGATATTTAAGGTTCTCAAAAGAACATTTCCCTATATATATAGAATATGGTTTGAGAGAGTACCACCCATTATGCAGCGCAACAGAAGGTACCACATTTAAAAAAAATTTAATTTTTTTTTCATAAACATGTTTTAATTAACATTATGAAACTCATATGTAAATTTCACATACATTCACATCTCCTAGCTCCTAAAAAGTGATGTGAACGCACTTACATACTTTTGAACATATGTGAACGTGCATTTATGTGATACATGATTTCATACACTTAGAGTGTTCGGATTTTCGTGAAATTTACATAGGTGACGAGCCGTCGTTGTGGCCCGTATAAAAAACCTTAAATCTAACTATTAGCGTAGCGAAGTAAGGGTCGAATCCGCAAGGAGCGTGTAAGTTTATTAGGGTTAATTAGCTAGTTTCTTTAGGTTTATAAAAGCGATTAAATCGTGAACTGGATGATTTGTTTGGAATAATGATTGCGACTAAATTATAATTAAAACAACAGCAAGCAACTAACGAATTGGTTAACAATGCAATTTGAAGATAACCATTTACGAATTCACTATGGCATAAGTTATTAGTTAATTGAACATCATGCAATGGTCACATAGACATAACCAATTACGCAGTCATATTACTCACGAACACTTTAATCAATAAATCTCGGCATAGCGCATGCAATATTCATTACTTGTGTTAATCCCTAAACTATTGGACTTGACACAAATCATAACACCACTATGAACTATCTTGCTTTTACCAATTAAATCATTCAATCATAACGATAACCAATAGTACATCATTTGTGTAACAAGAAATATTCAATAATCATAAAACACATCAATACAAACTAATGTTCAATAAAGTAACACTTAGCCGTAGATCCTCCGCAAATGGTTATGGTGGTTTAGCCGCTCATCGTGTGCTCTTCACCGGGAACGGTTGGAGACATCATCGTAGGCTTCGAACGGTTGCAAATCACCTTCTTCGTACTTGAATCGTGATCGACTTCGGCACGACTTTTCCGCTTCTTTCAACACTCCGAAACCCCCAAAAAACGATTGCCAACGATCTATATTTATAGAGAATGTGAAAATTAGGGTTTTGGGCTCAAAACCGCATTTGCAGCATTTTTGCGCCGCAGGGGCGTAGACCTGCGCCCCCTGCGCCCGGGGTACGGCCTACCTACGCTGGGGGTACGCTGGAACTTGAAATTTACTGTCTTGGGGTGTAGGGTGGTGTAGACCTGGGGCGTAGCCCTACTCCCCGACCTGCTCGGTTCGCGCTGAATTTTCTCGTGGAGCTTTGAAATGACTTCCGGCACCTGAAACACAAATATGATGTAAAAGTACTACAGTTACTACGTGAACATGCATAAATGAGCCTTTAAAACCACTAAAAACACGCAATAATACAGTCTTATCAAACCTCCCTAACTTAACTCTTGATCGTCCCCGAGCAAGCCTTATAATTAGAACTAATTATGTACCGATTGTGTTAGCAATGTGTGCAGTAAGTCTAGGTTAAGTCGGCCTTCGCAATAATGCATTAAAATTTTAAATGTAAGCTAAAAAACATTTTCAATTAAAACACATTTTCTCTAAGTAATTATTATGTATCTCAGTCTTGGAAATTACCCTTTTAGCTCAAGGTTACGAAACTTAAAACAGGTGGGTCTTTTGACCATCTTTTACCTCTATGCATGTTTTCGACAAAAAAATTCTTGTTAAATACCATGCTTAAGTCCATATTTTTCTAACTCAAGTTATCTAGCTGGTCCATGTAGCGAGAGTTAGGTCAATCACTCCTAAACCAGATGGTTTTAGGGGATTAGGAATGAGTGGTACCACAAGGACTTAATTTCCCGAACCATCTAAACTATAATTGAGCTGCTTTTGAGGCTAACAGTCATGATTAAGTTCTTCCCCTTAATGCATGAGTTTTCCAAAATCTTTTGACACATTACTTATATTTAAGCCCTAATATACTTTAACCTACTTAAATTTGCTTTACATAACAAAAATGTTAACTATTATTACGACTCTTTTCTTAATTATAGAATATCCTATCAACACTAGCCAATTCCCTTGTACATGTATTTTCTATTTATCATCATGTTCCACGGCCTGATCGACAAACAATACTCAAATTGGGGAAAAATAAGACAGACTATATAAACATTACAACTAAATAAGGACTCAGCTAACACTAAAACAAACAAACCAAACTAACGATAAGAAAATTAAATGCATTACAGAAATAAAATAAAAGTACAGAAAATAAAGAACAAAGAACAAGGAAAGATGGTACCCGATAATCAAAATGGAGGAGGAGGAGGGCCGAAGACGCTGCTGAAGAAGTCTCCATAAGGACCGTGATTTGCGGGATCTTGTGGTGGAGGTGGGAATAGGTGGATAGGGATCTTGTCTGGCAAATCCTGCCTGCCATGTGCCGGATAGCGCTGATAAGTATCTACGGCGGGGTCATAGGACTGATAGTTGGGCATGGTATAATCAGAGTATGACTGATATGGCAAACCGGCTACGGAGTCCTTGTGATGTTAGACTCCCTCCCATTATGCCCAGTTCTGGTGCTGGTAGTAGGCACTTTGATATGCTAGTGCCATCTGTCCATCCTGGATCCTATCTACTCGCTCATGTAGATAATCGACCCTATCATAAATATGGGTCATCCTCCAATTCATCTCATCTGGCCTCTGGGTCACATCCTCTCGGAACTCACCCTGACCCACCACTAAATCATCTAACCGCATCATAACGCGGCTAAGATCAACATCGTCTTTGCCTCGACTATGCGAGGTAGACGCCCCTTTGTTCGGCTCTTCGTGCCTAACCTCCGCTTCATTAGCGGCCTTCTGCTCTCTCTCTCTCTCTCCCCTCGTCCTCGGTATAGCTTTCAACATACGATTGGCTTGTCTCTTTGTCGTATATCTCAAAACCCTCATCGACTTTCCTAAAAATCATGGTAGGGAACATGGCAGCCGTAATGTATGTCACCAAAACTGCAATGTAAGGGACTTGGGCGAAAGTGCACCCATCCTCTCGAGAAATTTAGAGATCAACCATCCGTGGGGATGATCATCCTCCCTCGGGTATCGTACATTGCCCATATATCGTTCATGACTGTTCATGCGAAGGACAGTTTGGGATTGGCCTTAAGAAGGGCGTACAGAATCGTAATATCCCTATGCCTGACCTTAGACAGGTCACTATCACGAGGCAATATGTTATTCACATTGATCTTGTGAAGCACCTTACACCTCAGAGTTAATGCCCTTCGGCTATAAGAAGTGGAAGACTCTGTTTCCACGAAGGATGGAATAAAAACTTTACTCACTTGCTCCATCCACTCTCCCGACCAAGTCATGTCGGTAAAGGCCAACTGGGCCTCTGATCTGTACTCATATCCACGTTGGGTAGACCATTCATTGCCTACCCCTGTATCTATATAAAACATTTGGCGAAGGATTCGTGCATCCATCGCCACGTCCCTACCGTGGACAGTGCCTATAAGTCTCAAGTCGTTATTCGAACTCCCCGTCTCCCTCCGTAGGGTAGACATCCATTCTACTACATCGGCCTGATCGATCACGGGGCCGCCGAAATCAAACACACTCTCCCATCCCAGAAAGTCAAAGAGGTATAGAATCTCATAATCCTCAAAGTCATCCCTCCTATCTCTCTTCTCGACTAACACCTTATTCGAGTATTTTTTATATAAGAATAAATGTGTTTTAACTTCCTCGGGGTGTTGTGACAATAAAAGGTTAGGGGTCCAATCTATGGGTATATTTACGGGATGAGATCGTTGGCGTGTTCTTCGTGACATCTACAATTTTATCAACCAATCCACAATGTATGAGATAAATCAAATAATGTAACCTATAATTACATTTTGCACAATTACGCTCAAATTAAAGATGATACACACACACACACACACAATTTTTACACTCAAATTAACACATCTCAATTATAGTCTATAAATTGCCATTATTAAAAACACTAAACATATATCATGTATCAATAAAATCCATTTAGCACATAAAATTAATTTCTTAACTAATTACCCAACTTTATATTTAATACATTATATGCATATTTTGGCAATCAACTTACAAACCAAATTATTTTCTTAGAAATTAAACATGGAAAATTAACTATAATTATCAACTAAGCGTATATCTCATCATACATTATTCAAGGCTATCTCTAAAATCATGCAATTTCACATAGTTTGACTCTAAAAAGTCAAAATCACCATGAAAACTCCATGGATGACCATGAAGCTCAAACTTTTATTTTGCTCAAAAAGGTATGAAATATGTTGCATTTACTCAATAAAAACACTAACCTTGAAGATTGGAGACTTAGAATGAAAAAAATCTAGCTTTTTAATTCACCCACTTCTTCACCCAAAAACCTTAAAAGTGGATGAAAATACCCACAAAGAAGAGTTTTCTAGCCTAAATCTTTGATATATATATGATAATGTAGGTGTTTTGGAGCTTAGATTTGTAAATTTTAGCACAAAAATGGGGTAGCCGCATACAAGCCGTAGAGAGAATGAGTTTAGGTTTGTGAAAAATGAAGGAGGCTGAACTAAGCAATTTAACCTTGATGGGGCGTAGCCTTGCGCCCCCACCCCCCCCCCCCCCCCCCCCGCGCCTAAGCTTCTAAAAATTTGATTTTTTTACTGGTTTTTGGTACGCGGGGTAACATATCCTTCTTATTTGTGATTAAAAATGTGGTCTAAAAATTTTGTGGGGGCTAAATTAATTAATTAATCATTTTTAGAACACTACCCTCCTCAACTTAGACCTTTGTGACGTCCTCGTCACATTTGAGCACTATAATCACTTAATCATATTAACATAAATTGGTACCCATTCATTGTTCACAAATACATTGCAATTAATTCAAAATAAAATTCAAATTCCTCATTAAAATAGAAATATCACACCACACTTAATAAATAAAAAAACAAACAACCAAATAAAGTAAAGTACGACTACATCCAGAAATCACACCAGACTAGAAATTAAACGAACCATATAAAACTTAATGTTTATCACGCCACAACTAACCATATTCAAATAATTAAATTAAAATTGTTTCGGAGGGATGACCACTTCTTCTAACTCTCCGACTGTCATTTGGATGTTTGTGAGCCAATCCGAATGCCCTTGGAATAATTTTTCATGTTTCTTTTGCTCTTCTTGCAACGTCTCGATATTCTATGCGAAGTCTTTGTTTGCGTTCAGTATACTACCCATGACATCTTTCAAAATATTGATATGGGATCTCTGCAAGTCTTCGGTTGTCATTCTTTTCCATGGCCTTTCATCCTCTTCGTCATCTACCTCTATTCTAGCTTTCCCTTATGTTGTTTCGTCTTTCCTCGGAATAGTCAGTGGCAATGAATGGGATCATGGTTACTTTTGAGGTTTTAGGGCAACGGATTTGGTATCCTAAATGGTTTCTCTCGAAAACTAGCCCTAACATCGTAAGTTTAATGAACCATATCTCATTGGGGTTAAGGTACTTAATCTACAAATGTTCCGATACCGCTTTCTCAATAACAAATAATTTTGTTAACATACGGCAGTGCGGATAAGTCATCCCTTGACCCGTGACACTACACTCCCAAAAATTTTCCACTATTATGTACCCTAAGATATGGTCGGGTATCCAGTCATTAAAGCATGCACTAACAGTACCTCCTGGGATCGAACAGCAGTATTGTCTTGGTGTCTGGGAAGTAAGTTAAAAATAACAAACTTCCACAACACCTTAGCTAGTGGACATAAATCCCCCTATTAAAGTGGACATACTTTCTCGCCACCTCCATCGACATCCCAAATACTATCGCTATCATCCCATCCCATTTCTTAGACCACCCACCAATCTTTCTCGCTCTACCCCCTGAAGGTCCAAAGACGACCAAAATTCCTTAGGCCTTGGAATATCTCTATCTATACCAAATTCGTCGCAAAGGATTTTCCTAGAGACAGTCACCTTCTTATTTCCTACTATTCCCGTGAGCTCAAAGTCATGGTTCTCATATCCGTTTGTTTTCCGAACAGTAGCGAACCATTGTTGGATCAGACTAGTATAGATATATGGGAGTTCTCATTGTATAGCTCTAGCCCATCCTAATCTCTCAAAACACTCTAATATTTCATAACCCTCAAAGTCGGGTTCTTTTAAGGTCCTCTCAATGTGAAACCTAGAGGGTTTACCATTGTTAGTGTTCGGAGGGACTACGGGAAATTCCGCGTTGAGGGGTTTCTCAAAGCGGACCTTCCTAGGGTCAATTGTTCTCATCCTAGGGGTACGGGTAAAACGGGTTGGTTTGACATCTACAATTAAACAGAGAATTAAGGTATTAAAATTTGGGTTTTGTAAATAATTAGCATGAATAATGAATATCCATTTTTCGTTTTAATGAACTAATCTAATTCTCACCGCCAATTGTGAGCCAAATCTAATCCTATAAATGCATGATTTAATAATCTTTAATTTCAACAATTAAAATAACCCGTAGACCACACTTTTTCAAAATATAAAATAAAACATATTCGGAAAAACTAGAAATTTTTAAACTTTTTCATAAACATTATTAATTAAATAAATATATAAAATTATTTTTATTAACCCTTTTTTTCATGAAAATAGTGCAAACCCCAAAAAGTTTATATCCCATGCATGATCTAAATCAACTAAAACGCGCGAAAACTAAAAATAGGGCGTTAAAAGGAGTATACCTTGCTGATCTTGCAAAAGAGTAGAGTTAGATTGAAGATTTGACGTAGAACAGACGTTTTTTGTAAGGTTTTAGGCTTATAAAATCGACAACCGCCGCTCTAGAATCCGTTTTTAGGGTTTATGTTGTTTGGGAAGTAGGGCACTGATTTTATAATATTTTAAGCGCGTTGGGGCGTAGGCTGGGCGTAGCCTTGCGCCCGGGCCTCCGGATTTTTGATCTGGGGTGCGTCCTGATCTATAAACCCTATTTCTTCAATTTTAATAATATTTACGAGTACTCTCCCAACTTACGCTTATTAGACCGGGTTAAGATAAATTGGTCTGCGTGCTTACAATTCAATTCCTGTCATGGGGATCCTAATACTCAATTTAACCTAAACACAACTGAGTTCGGGAGAAAAATTCCTCCCCAACTTAGTTGGGTACACACAATTAACACATAAGCAAATAAACACAATTAAAACAAATAAAATCAAAGTACTCTAGGTTGCCTCCCAGAAAGCGCTAAGTATTACGTCTTCATCCAGACGTACTGCTCCTTACTAATTAGTTAACTTTTGGGTTTTCTAGTCTGATGACTTTAGAGACTAGCATATTATTCGTGACCCATTGAACATATAATTAATTCTATATCCATTGACTATAAATGGTTCACCACCTTTTGGATCTTGAATTTCTACCGCACCATGCGGGTAGACTTCGGTTACAATGTATGATCTGTCCATTTACTTTTTAATTTACCGGGAAACAATTTAAGTCAATAGTTAAACAACCAGACTTTGTTTCCTTTGGTAAATATTTTATTTTTAAGAATTCTATCGTGGAAAACTTTGGTTTTTTCTTTACAAATTTTTGCGCTTTCGTAGGCTTCTGTACCTCTCTACCACTTCTCAAAGTGGTTACCTTTGATACCTCATTTACTTCATTTATTTCATGTTTCTTATCTTTACTGTGATGAGCATGTGTAGGATTAGGGATAGTATTGCTAGGAAGCTTCCCCTCTTCACGTATTGTGAGTGACTCAGCTATTTGACCCATTTGGCGACTCAGCATCTCCATGGTCTTAGTACTAATAGCTGACTGTTGCTTCATAAATTCTGAAAATTCGGAGAATTGCGAAGAAGTCATGTTTGTTTCCACTTGGAATTGTGGTTGATCACGTTGGTTTGACTTATAATATCGCTCATCTTTAGCTGCAAACGTAGAACCATATTGATAGTCTCTTTTTGGTGGTTCATATCTAGGTTCGGATTGATGATCGGTAGGCTGATCATTCTTCCATCGGAAGTTAGGATGATTTCTCCACCCTGGATTATAAGTATCCGAAAATGGGTTATCCCTTTCTCTATGAGCTCTAAAAAAGTAAACTTCATTAGCGAATTCCTCAGTGGATTGCACTTGAGGACATGCTTCAGAATGATGAGATGGATCACTGCATGTGACACAATTAACTGATATATTAGGGTTTGAACTGAAACGCTTCATCAGTTGATCCATTTTCTTACCTAATTCTGAAAAAATTCGCTCTTAACCTCACGTTTCCAGGATTGTCTATGCACATAACTTGAACTTCTATGCTGTTTTCAGACCCAGCTTGAACCTTACGGCCTTTACCGAGTTGATTTAACTAGGGGTGTGCTGAAAAATCAAAATCCAAACCGAAACCGAAAAAAATCGAAACCAAAAAACCAGACAGTTTGGATTTTTGACTGGTCTGGACTCTCGATTTTCAAAAATCGAAAGTTTCGGTTTGGTTTAGGTTTAAACCTTTAAAAAACTGAAAATAATCCAAACCGAACCGATTTTATATATACTATATTATAAAATTTTGATTTATTAAATAACTACCTTCTTTAATTATTAAATTAGGTTGTTTAAATTTTAAAATTTTATTAAATACCTATCATTCTTTAATTACTAACTGGTAGAATGGGACTGGGAAAGTGGGAAGCATCAAGCGAACATCGAAAGAGGAAGAATCAGGTGACACATCTGTGGATGTTTAAATTTATGATTTGAATTGTTGAAATTGGATGTTTGAAGTTTAAGTTTTTTTTTTTTTTTTTTTTTTTTTTTTTTTTTTTTTTTTTTTGTCTTTTTGATGTTTGATTAAATGATTATTGTATTGGATGTTGCTAAAATTTTCATATTTTGTCAAAGAAAAAATAATTTTCACAAATCAAAAATTGGGGTTTCGGACAAAAAAACTGAAATCCAAATCGAAACCGAAACAAAAACCGAAAATGCCAAACCGTTTAAAACCAAACCGTTTAGACTGTTAATTTTAAAAACCGATATTTTGGTTTGGATTTCGGTTTTTGCCATAAACCGATCCAAACCGCTCCATGCTCACCCCTGCTACAAACACAACTAATTTTACAAAATACATTTGTAAAATTAAAAGTTTTAGTTCTAACAACAAAAAATACAACTCACAAGTCCAATTAGTTTTCCCAGACTTACCCATAGTAGCTTTGATGTATGCATCTATCGTATTTGGGTTTTTATACAAGTCTGATAAATAAATAAGTTGTGAATTAAATCATAGCCATTTATTATATATTGCCTCACATTGGTTGCAAGTTACAAGTGTAAGCCTTCTTCAACCCTAAGTTATCTGTTAACAACTTTCAATTCTAATTATAGATTGCTTTCAAACTAAACCAATTGATCTGTTGCTTGAGATCTATCTATATGTTACGTCTTATATGATATTTGGTTCATTTCAAGTGAGTCAAATGGGTGGTACATAAAAAATGATGAGTTTGAAATACTTTCTATACATGGAGTTTATGATTTCTATAATTATATTTATTGCTAGTTTAACTGGTTTAAGTAATAATCTATAAATTTTATAATCTATCGAGAAAAGAAATGATATGCATAATTTATAGATTTTATAATTTATCAGGAAAAGAAATGATATGGTCAGACCTTGGATTAGTTCTTAACTAAAGAGATAAGGGAAATGTTTCCTTGCATTCTCTCGCTTTCCCTTATTTTATAATATATTTTTAAGACATGTTATCTTATATTAAAACCTATGTTTTGCATGTACATACATCATTATGACTCCACATATTGATGTACCAAAATCCCTAGTTGTCATCAAAGAAAAACTCTCTTCCTTCTTGGAAAAGTCTGGCAAAGAACAATGAAGTTCTTATTGCTTCTTGTACAAGGACTAGCATCTGATTGCTTACTGCAATTCATCATGTAAGTATGTTTCAAGAGGTCATCGATTTTGTCAATTTGTTAACGTGTAGCATATGTGGATTACCAACCCTATATCAATCAGAGTGCATAAAACATCGATCTATGGTTGATGATTATGAAACTTGTTTTGTTCTCGTTTCTTGATTCTATGTTGATTATTCTTTGCGTTTTCTATAAAAATTCAATATTTATAAGTTTTTTCTTATCATGAGTATGTATGATTCATAAATGTATTAGAAAAACCAACAAAATTTACTTCAAATAATGTTGTTTATAGTCTTTTCTTTTTCAGCTTTCATTTTCCTACCAACTAATTAGGAGGTGTTTGGATTTATATTTTGAAAGTAATAATCAATTTTCTGAAATTGCAAAAATATAAATAATGAAATTGTTTGTTAACCAAATGTTTATTATCTGCGTTTTTATGGCCTCTTTTCTACCTAAACTTAACCAAATTGTTAGAATTAGGATCGATCGTATTCTTTAATGTGTTGTTATCCAATAATAACAACTAGTTTATAACCCACGTATTACGTGGATATTTTTTATTAAATTTATTTATATAAAATGTATATGAGTAATTATAAAAGCATACAATAATAATAATTGTGTTTATTTTTTATTATTTACAGATTAAAAAATAGAGTATATTTATCTTTTTTAAAAATATTAAATTTTATTTATCTTTTATTTTTATAAGTTGTAATTATCTTTTTGGTGAACATAGATGTGACACGTGACATTTGATGTTTTCCTTTATTATACATAATAATAATAATTTTCACAACTAATTTAAATTATTACATTTGGATCTAATTATGATTATTATGGATATTAATGATAGATATTTATTTTAGGTAAACATTAATTTTAAATGTTACAAAATCTAATTTATTGCTAATTAATTAATGAAAAAAATAAAGTCAAAATTTAATGCAATTAAGTTAAGGTGTTAAATTTGGAAAAAGAGGTGGAAAAATAAAATTTTCTTGTATTGTAGAAGTGACATGTGACATGAATTGTTTTGTTTTATTATAATATATAGGCTAATCAACCCATGTATTACATGGGTTGATTTAGAAAATATATATTTTTTTATATTTAAATAAATTATTATAAAATTTATATATAATTAAAATAAAAAAATTGAAAGCTAGTTAAATTAAAGATAAAAAAATACTTAGTTGTTTGATATTAATTAAAAAATATTGTTATATTGTATTATTAAAAACAGATAATATGTGTTTGCAAAAAATGTTTCTTTTAATTTTTATTAACTTCAAATATGAAATATCAATGTAAGAAACAAAAAACTTCAATTATGCGAATGTGTATATATTTTGAAAATGATATAATATAAAAATAGAATATCTGAAAATTAACAATCAAAATTTATCATATTCACAATTGAAGTTTTATCAGTTAAATTTTAAATCTTGTTAGCAAAATAATTAACAAAAAAATTTAACTTTATTTACTACACTTCTACATTTAAATTCAAATTTTTCCATTTTAATTTAACTATGATCATTAAGGATAATAATGACACATATTTATTTTAGGTAAATATTAATTAATTAATGAAAAAATTAAAATCAAAATTTAATGTAATTAAGGTAATGGTAGTAAATTTGGAAAATGAATTAAAAAATGGCATAGGTATCATTATTGATTTTAATTAAGGGTATAAGAGACATTTCATAAATAATTATGAGTTGTCATTAATCTGGACCATTGATTTCTTTCCATCTAATGGTCCAGAAACTTCAAGTGGTTTTCTTATTATATATAGTATAGATTAATAATCAATAAATATCAAGTTAGTGATTGTCTCATGTATAATTGACTTATTTTGATATATATATATATATATATATATATATATATATATATATATATATATATATAGTCAGGTTCTATGGGGCACCATATGCATCGGGAACCAAAAAAAGTTTCAACCACAACCCTTGGATTAAATGATCATTGGTGCATCCACGATGCACATAATTGTTATGCATAGGGGTATTTTGGGAAAACTAATATATCTAATCAAATGAAATTTAATTTTACATTAATTGAATATTCCATCAAATAACCAAACAATAAATGCTAAATTAAATTAATTGATACACTTCCAAAATTACAAAATCTGAACAAATTCAAAAAAGATGATTTGATGTGGATGCATCTAATGTTAATCTTTCGATTCGTGATGCATCTCGGATGATTTCATTCTCATCTTCTGTCATATTCATCATCTTCTTCGTCCCACCATCATGCATCATCAAAATAGTGATGCAAATTCATCGGATTCATCTTTAACATGATACATCTTCTTCGGATTTATCAAAAATCATGATGCATCTTCATCGAAATTCATCTAAAAACATGATTCATCTTCGGCCATATTTGATGTCAATGCATCTAATGTTCATCCTTCAATTCGTGATGCATCTCGAATCTTCATTCTCATTTTCGGCCGTATTCATCATCTTCTTCGTCTCACCATCATGCATCATCAAAATGTGATGCATCTTCATCGAATTCATATTCAAAACACGATGCATCGGATTCGTCTTTCATAAATATCGGATAAACACCATGC
Organism: Centrapalus pauciflorus; assembly: GCA_020465985.1. Classification (NCBI taxonomy): domain Eukaryota; kingdom Viridiplantae; phylum Streptophyta; class Magnoliopsida; order Asterales; family Asteraceae; genus Centrapalus; species Centrapalus pauciflorus. The sequence continues at coordinate 453,372 of JAANYP010003896.1, read as the reverse complement.
ATCATCATCTTTCATTGGTCATAAATTTATTGTAATCTTCGTTCATCATCATGCATCATGTTCGTTATCAACGTGTTCATCATCATGGTCGGATCATCGCGTTCATCTTCAACATATTCATCTTCATCTTCAATGGGTTTATGTTGGATTCATCATTCATATCTAAATCATCTTCGTTCAACAAAAGCACGATGGTGGTGGTGGTTGTCGTGGCGGTGATGGTGCATTGTCGTGGTGGTGGTGATGGATTGCCAATGTCATGGAGGTTGTGGTGGTGGTTTCTCGGGGTGATGGTAATGGTGGTAAGTTGCCACAATGGTGATGATGGTGGTGGAGGTGGGTTGCCACAAGAGGGGTGGTGGTGATGCGATGGTGGTGGTGGTTGTGCGGCCATTGATGGAGAGGGGGAGAGAGATGGAGAAATGGGTGGCCATTGATGGTGAGGGGGAGAGAGAGAAAGAGAGAGGTGAGGGAGGGAATTAAAGGTGGAATAAATTGGAAATATAATTAATTTTTAGATTTAACTTCCTAATATAGTTTTATTCTATTTTTAATAATTAATTAATTTTAATACAATAAGTATTCCAATAATGCCCCTAGTGTACCCTTAGTAATTTATTATGCATTTTTGGTTCTTAGTGGTTCCCAATGCATTGTGGTGCCCCATAGAACCTCAATCTATATATATATATATATATATATATATATATATATATATATATATATATATATATATATATATATATATATATATATATATGGGTAAGTTCAATGGAAAACCTATATGCATCGGAAAACCCGGAAACCACTTTATATCCATGAGATCAGGTGATGCATCACGCAGAAAGTCGATGCATCACGCGGGAATTTGGTGCATCACGCGAGAATTTGGTGCATCAAGCGGGGAATTTGATGTATCACGCGGGAATTGTGATGCATTTGTGGTGGTGCATGGTGGTTTTCCAAAGTTTTCCGATGCATGTTGGTTTTCCATTGAACCTCCCTATATATATATATATATATATATATATATATATATATATATATATATATATATATATATATATATATATATATATATATATATATATATATATCTAAACATTATTATGTCTAAGTAGCTAGTTAAACTAACTAAGATACTTAATCTTTCTTAACTAACTATTATCTAATAATAATTGGTCACCTTCTAATTTCATATATCATAACCATTCCAATATGCATATGTGTGACCTGTAAAATTGGTATCAAAAATTTCAAACAAACTAAATTAAGTTCTAATTCTTTCAAATTCCATTTTGGGAACTAAACGACACATAAGAGTCCAATGATTGCTAACACTTCTGTAAAATATTACCATTTGGTTCTAAAAGGTTCTGTTTTTCATGTCTAATGAAAATATATGGGGTTGGTATTGCCTAGAGAAGATAGTTGATGGCGATGCAACTAGGTTTCTACCCGGTATCATATCCAGTTTGCGGTGTTTTTCACAGAATTTGAGAAAAACTCAGATGAGATCACCTTAGTACATTCTTTGTTCTTATTAGGGCTCAATTTTGAAGGTTGTTTTTGGACAGTAAACTGAATTGAATTTGTGTTTCATATGGTTAATCTAAACAATTGGTTTGCTTATTTCCTGAGCCTAAACTAAAACCAAAAACCGAGTTAACCAAAATTTTCAATTTTGGTATTTGGTTGACCGACTATCTGTTAATGATTAAAACTTTGTACCAAACACCATAATTAATTCATTGTATAATGATATAGTTAAAAAGACGCAGGATTTATTTTCATAATCATAAAATGATCAAAATAACAAAGTAAAATCAAGACTTTACATCAAGGATTTAATGTAAATAAATAAACTTCAAACAAAAGCAAATAATAAATATTCTTTCGACGTCGTGAAAGATTCTTCAAATTTAATTGTAGTTATACCGATGATAAATCCTTTGGACATACATTTTAGAAAAAGTGAAATACAATTTTAGTCATTTGTATAACCTATGTAACTAAAGTTATTATCTTATATGATCTATAACCTTCTAACTTGATCAATAACATAAATAATATTTTTTAATAACTAAAGCAAAATCTACAGTGGGAGTCGAACCCTAACCTTAGGGTAATTGTCTATACCCTTAACATTTTAAACGGTTGATATTAAAAATTTATATAATTTCGACAGTAGAGATGATGACATGTCATATGTCTTATATTTTTTACTATATTCCGTCGGCAATATATTTATATAATCTCGTATACAAAGTCAAACAATACAAAAAAAAAAAAAAAAATCGATGGAGAAGTAGGTCATGATCTCATAAATTGGGCCTTTTTATCTAGCCCACTGGTGAAAATGGAGAAGCCCAGCAAAATAAAATGATTTTTTATAATGTATATAAACCAAGATAATATAAATATCTAAAAATATGGAAAATTATTGTTATGCTTGAAGCTACAACTAGTCGTATCAAACATACCACTTATGTTGTTACCGATATTTGAGTTTTCAAAAGAACTTTTTCCTCTCTTTCTACACACACGATGGAGGGTTCCTTAAAATGGGAATAAACAAACTTATATAGTATCATAAAGATAGTTGATAAATAAAAACTGTCAAAATTTATTTCAAGTAACAATTGAAATAGATATAATTTTTATTAACTTTTATTTAAAATATTTTGTAAAAAAAAATCTTAATAAATTGCAATTGATGCATTTACCAAATATGAAAATCCATAATAAATTCTTGTTTAACACTACATATCAGTTTAGCTTCACCAATAAGGATGGAATGGAAGTCAACATGCTTAGTCGTATTTCATTATTTTTGAATTTGTGATTTACTCATTCACTCTCAAGTCTCAATTCAAACGTACATGCTTAGTTAAAGACTTGTTCAAAGATGAAAGGGTCATAGCGATTGTTAAGTCAAAATATTTGAATTTTGACCCACAGTCAATAAAATTTGGGTATGTAGCTGGACGATCAACCTTTTCTTATTTAGTCGCTATATTAACCTGTATTAAATAAGGTTAATATTGAAAAAACATTACGATTAATTAAAGATTTATTGATTAAGCAGAGTGTTTAAGTCCACGCACTTGAACAATGAAAAAGAAAATTAAGTGACTAATTAAAACTATTTATATAATACATAAGTCCCAGTTTGTTAAACCAACTTATTTTGTAATCTACTTATATATTTAATTCCTACTAATTAGAGAATTATAATAATTTCTAAAGTTTGAAAAATTCCCAATTCCCCGATTGCGGAATAATGACAAACTTATCCTTGACAAGGACGCAGACTGAGATCAGAGATAGGTGGAATGGTATCCTCGACCATCCCCAACCTCATTGTCATGCCTAAATTAGTGAAGCTGAAGTTATGGAGTGTTTGGCCCGTGGAATGACATTAGTAGTAATTTGAATTTACTTATAATGTATTTGGAATTTTAAATTAATAAAAGACTGAACTAGAATATAATTAAATTTTATCAAAATTTATGTTCGAAGTAATTCTTAGTTATCTGTAATAGAATTTAAATCCCAATATTTCATAGTTCACTTCCTTAGTCGATTCTTTTAACACCATTTTGTACGCCACCCCATACGCACATTAATAGCTATACTTGAAACTCTAACTTTTTATAAATATTATTCCACGAACCAAACGAGATTTTAGTATTGGATGATACCTGTTTTTTTACTCTTCATATTCTGGTAAAAATCTAATCAATTTTATTGTCGAGTAATAATAATAGAATACATCAAAACTTATTTAATTTAATTTGTTTTTAGTTGCTACTAAGTAATGACGTTATTTTATTTTAAAATCTTTTTATAATAATTATAGTTAACCGATCAAACTATTTAGAGATCTTGAAAAATCAAACGAAGAACCACCTGCAATATAGTGACACATACACACCAGAAAAACTTGTTGGATCTATGTCTCTTGTGGTTTAATATAAATTTATTTTATGATTGATAAATACGTACAAAAGATTTAATATAAATTTTAGATAAATTAAGGAATTAAAAACATTATAGATAATATCTACACATAACTAAGACGATATAAAAGACAAGTTGTTTAACCATATCTACTAAGTCGTTGGATTATAAAATCAAACCATTACATCATTGGATTCTAACTATTTATTAATAGTTTATGCCTCTGTAACAAAAACGATTGTATTGTATTTTTTTTCCTGGTTTGTTTCAAGAATCTAGACTTTGTTTGGTATGGTAGAATTGAGATAATGAAATCGCGTGTGTCTTACAGTCCTGTTTATGAATATAATCTTGTAAAACTTATAAACATACGGAAAGCGGTAAATGATTGGATTCATTGTAGGATTATAGAAAAAGAAAGAGGTTAATAGGAAAGACTTGTTTGATTATGGAAACATGTTTGGAAAGGGAAAAATAAGATTGAACATAGAAATTGAGGAAAAAACAATTTCCGTGAGATGGATGCATGAAAATGTTTATGTTTATGTCCCGCCGAAAGGTATTTGTTTACTTTGGTTGTTCCTCCAAATGTTTGATTGATTCCCGCCCCTCACTCACTCGCTCTTCCACTTGCGTTTCTTCTTTCGCCTTATTTTTTTTTTTTAATGCGGCTTCTTTTAATAAAATATGTAAGAGTTCATATATATATATATATATATATATATATATATATATATATATATATATATATATATATATATATACTAAAGATCTTTTGCGAACACTTTATTCGTTGTGAACATTGTGAACAACCATAAAATAGCTTTTGAATCTTATGAATCTTGTTGAAAATATGGTGTTTTCATTGCACATTTTCAATATAGGTGTAATGAATGATATTAACTGAAATGCATATTTTCATGGGATACACAGATGCTTCAATCCTAATTTAAATTTTTCAATACCATTTTTATCCCAACATTAATTAATGTAGGAAATAATTTCAAACAAAATTTATTATTATATTTTAATGATAAATGATTGGCTATAAATGGTTTCCCGGTACCCCATTGATGTATGTGTATTAAAGAATAATAATTGTAATTGTAGTTATAATACCCTAACCCCTCTCTATATGAATTTTGAAATAAATTCTCTTGGGATCAAAACCTTCAAATATAAACATTACCCCTTAACAATTGTAATAAAAATATCCAACACAAAATGTGACATTGTAGAAAAACATGCCAGCGTTGATTTTTTTCATTTCAGAGTGTTGCTATCCGCTGATTACTTTGAAGTAGGGTGTTGTTCTTTTCATGTTACGGACTTACATTTTTTTTATTAAATTTATAATTATAGAGATATGTATTGGTTTGGTTCCACCTCTTCCATCAAAATCATGTTGTTTTCTTCGACTTGTTGATTGCTTGCTATTAATTGTTTTCTTTAAATTGAAATTGTGTCTAGGCTTTACTTGAAAAATAGGCATTGATGTTTTTTTTCATGATAGGATAGGTAGGTAAGATTTGATTTGAAGATCTTTATTTTAAGTTGGTAAGGTAGGATGAGCTTTGTAAAAGACGAAACAAGTAGCTAGCATGGTGCTTAAATGAAGTTTTGTTTTCATGAGTTTGATATACAAATAAAAGCTTTTCAATTTAAGTTTGATAAATGGCATACCTGTCAAATTCATGTGTCTAAAAATCAACCTAATTCGTTTTCTCACTTTTCATTTCTACATATGATTTTGTCACATGTCTTCGTAATAACATTTTTAGTTTGATTTTTAAGCATGTTATTAAGACTTATCATCAAACACCATTACTTGTTTATTTGCAAACATCCCCAAAACCTTTTAACACCATGAAAGAAATTCCAATTCCATAGCCCCTTCAGTCCATTAGGAGTGGTAATCTCACTTAACAGTCCATACCTCTGTCACGTCAACGTCACATCACTTCACTTTTCCATCACAGTTTACATCTCAAAAATGGTCACCACCATTAGTTTTGAATAAAAAGAAAAAAGAAAAACTAAAAAGAATGTGAGATGAAAGAGATAGAGAGAAAGAAATCATGGTGGGAGAGGTAAAGAGAGTGGAACAAACACGACTTAACCGTGGAACGGGATGGAGTGTGGGAGGGATGGTGCTCCCCATCCGCACCATCCGTGAGCTGTGGCCACATAGGCAAAAATGGTGTGGAGTGTGGGTAAACCTAGGGGTGTAAATGAGCCGAGCTACTCGAGCTCGGCTCGTTAAAATCTCGAAAAAAGCTCGAGTTAAACGAACTCGGGCCTCAATTCGAGTTCATTTAATAAACGAGTTCGAGCTCGAGCCCGAGCTTCACATATCGAGCTCGCGAGCCTAGACGAGCTTAGACGAACCTATATATAAATATGTTTTTAAATTAATAAATATATAATATATAGATTAAATAAATAAAAATAAAAAGTTATATATATAATATATAAAAGATTATATAAATACTAATTAAAAATTAAAATATATAATAAACGAGCCGAGCCCGAGCTTGAAAAATTATTCACGAGCCGAGCTCAAACTTTACGTACAGAGCTCTATTAGTTTTTTTATAATAAATCTTAGATTTTTTTAAAAAAGTAAATAAAATGCAAGGTGATTTCACATTGACGCTCGAAGCTGCGAGTGAGCTTTATTTAGCAAGGGCTCAAATATATTTTTAATTCTATGTCTAACCCTCTCTTATAAAGCTCTTTATTTGGTAACCTAAAAAAAAGTTAAAGCATTATTCATTCCACTACCACATATTTTTCAAAGGAATCCCAGCCACCATGAGGAAGCTCTACAACACCAAGGGCAAAATCCATCCTTCTCCACCGCCCTCCACCACCACCCACCTCTCCTTGCTCCCCGTCGCTGTTGCCACTCTCGCCGCCGCCCTTTCACCTGAAGATCAAGAAGTCTTGGCTTACCTCCTCTCAACTTCCAAACCCACCAACAACTCCGCCACTAACCACCCTCCACAGTTCAACTGCAACTGCTTTAGATGTTATACCACTTTCTGGGTCCGTTGGGATGCTTCCCCAAACCAAAAGGCTATTCATGAAATCATCGATGCCTATGAAGATGGATTACTTCATAACAAGAAAAACGGAAAGAACTCCAAGAAGGATAGAAAAAACAACAACCTTTCTTCTTCTTCTTCTTCTATTCCCCACGCGCCGCATGCTGCTGCAGAAAGCGTAACTCACGCGCCGCCGCAGATGGAGCGAAAGGACAGTGATGATGATGATGAAGACGAGACATCGGAGAAAGGGTCGGTTAGAAAGATTGTAAGCTTCATTAGCGGAAGGATCTGGGGTGTTTGGGGCATTTAATTTTTGTATAATTTTAGGAGTAATTACCAAGAACAAGAATCTAATTTTGCCTGTTTTGTAAATTATCCAGAAACGGCCAAAATATTTGATTGGTATCAACACTGACTCGTGTTTCCAACTCCGACGTATTATATTTTCACCCTTCACACACACACACACTGCTCGCTCACTCCACTCAACACTCACTATTTGGTACGTTAATTTTTTCAAAGATTCTCTAATTATTTTGCTAAAAGAGGAATTTCGTATGAATTTTTTTTAAAACTCTTACATTATGATATAAAACATAGATAGTTCCTTATTTTAATAAATTATGATTCAAATTAAGATGTTATCATTATAACACATCTAAACAAAAAATGAAAAGAATTCACATTAATTACATAAGTAATAGAAAATTTAATTATGGTTGGTGTTCTTGTGACGACTTTCTCATAACAACTCCATCTTGGATTTGGTAATGATTGTGACATTCTGATGTTTAAATTTTGAAACCCGTCGAGACGTTTGGTCCCATTAAGATGGAAATTAATTTAATTTGTTTTATTCATAAGATTAACAAAAATATATCAAGAAATAACAATGCATTTAAATATATTTTTAGGTCACGTTTGGCTCACAAAAATTCATGACTATGGTTGTCAGTGTACCTTCATATACTATTGTCCTCTCGAAAGGTCACGGCACCTTAAATGAACTTCATTCTTTAAATTAAAAGCATGTCTAAGCCAACGTACAGGGTACCATTCGAAAGGTCATCATGTCTTAAATGATGTGTTTTTTGCAAACTCGCATATAATTCGAAATCAATCACCTCCACACACGACATAGGCCGCTTGATCATTAGGCATCCCTTATGTCTGCTTACTACATGTTTTCATTATTACTTCCATCGTTTAAAGTATAATATATTGTCATGACCTTCTATCGTCATCATGTATTTAGTTAATTATAAAGATCTCTCGATCCCAAAAAAACAATATTCTCTTGTGAACATATTAGTTGTCTCTTTAGATGATCTATTTGGACTCCTCCAAATGAAAATCTTGGGTTTGCACATGATCTATATTGATTGTCAAGCTGCATTTTCGAGATTTGGCTATTAGATTGCATCTAAACATCTCTACCTATTGTTACTAGGTTTATCCAAGGACTTCAATAGTACAATATATAGCGCTAACGACATATTTTCCCATCACAAGACCACTTTCACATGATCAACGAGTGATCAAGTTAATTATTACTCAGGTAGCAAAATCTTTTTGCACATGAATTATGTTATAGTGACATTTGGTTTCCTAATTGTTAAGGGATATGTTTAATTTACCTATCATTCCAATGCATCGTGATAATATTTATATAAAGATATACCAAAAACTAATATAATCCATGAAGTGTTCTAATTTTATATTATTAAAATTATAACTACAATAAGTTACTGAGTTATATATAATATATGATACTGCATTGATTGGTTTTTTTTGGTTCTCTTCGTTGAAGTTGCAGAGTTCTAAAAACGATTTCGTAGTGGCGATCATTTTCACGAGTTGGTGGTGCATTTGGTCTCATGGGAATGACGGGATCTTTAACGAGGTGAAATCTGATAAATCAGATATCTGTGATATGATTCAATCACAATTTTTTTGTTAGGTTTCTAATGGAGATAAGCCAACGAAAGTAAATTTGGGTTGATTGGCTTAAAAAAAAAAAAAAAACCTTTAACTGCTTTAATCTCTATGTAAAATTCATTTTCTAGCATCTTGTTAGCTTTTTAGCAGAACTATCGTTTAGAAAAAATGTGAGTATATGAGACGTTTTGGGTGCGTTTAGTTTATGAAAATTTTCATCTCATTTTTCAATGAAAATGAAAACTTGTTTACTTAACAACAATTTCATAAATTTTCATTTCACTTTTTAAAATACCACTTTTCATATTCACTCTCTTACTTTTCTATTACCTACCCTACAATTTTTATAATACTCTCTTTCTCTATCTTACTTTTCTATTACCTAACCTATTTTTCTTATTTTATAATCACTCATCTTATTTTTCTTAAAACAAAAACTTCATCATTCAAACAAGTTTTCGATTTTCATAGAAACTCTTGTTTTTTTCTGAAAACTATAACTTGAAAACTGAAATTGAAAACCAACTAGTTTTCGTGAACTAAACGCAACCTTTATTTTTCTTTATAAACTTAGGGGAGATATTCTAAAGCCAAATTTTGGGACACAAATGTAGCAAAAAGCATCCTTATAAGGTCAAAATGTCTTGTCGTTAGTTAAATCATTAATTATTGAAATGAAACAAGATCTTGACTTCATTTACTGCTTACCAATTCCAACCTATCAATGACGCTATTATCTGAATGAATTGTTTGTTTGAAAAAGAATAATTCAATATGAATCGACATCTTGACTTCATTTTGATTGTTTTCGTTAACTCGTAGAATTAGGACACTGACGTGAAAAAAATGTGGATTCCAAATCGTCTTTACTTTTAAGAAAGTAATTCCTTTTTCTAACAGAAGAAAGCTCTAATTCCAAGAAAAGTACAATTGTTACTACATAATATGTAGGGATGGTTAAAAAAAAAAAACAAACCCGACGGGAAAAACTGAAAACCGATCTAAACGGAGCGGGTTTCTTCGAACCCGATTAAGTTAAACGGGGACAGAATTGGAATCCCGTATTCTATGGTGGCGTTTGATTCGTGTGATGGAATTCGATGAAATTAGAATTTAAATTTAGCTTGTTTATAGTTTTTGATAACTAATGTAAAAAGTTAAATTTTATGTATTTTCGATCAAATTTCATTATTTATAGGAATTTGATAATTTTCCATTCAATACATGAATTAAATTTCGACCTACATCTCTAATCAATATTAAAACCATTTTCTAACATTCACCATCAATCACATTAATAACTAAAATTTAAATTACAATTACTTCGAATTTCATTTCGTGAACCAAACGCCACATATGGGTTTTTATTAAAATCATTACTTGCTAAATTGTACACTGTTCATATATTGTATCTACATAATATAAATTATTACAAAAACTTGCAACATTTTCAAATTTTTTAGTCTAAATTAGTTAAAAGAAAAGACAAGATAATTGATAAAATCAATTCTAACCGCTCATGTTTTAAGCACAACATACAATGGAGTGGACACTCCACATTTTTCTTGTCAATACAATTTACATCATCATATTTCCCCTAAATATGAAGATTTTGAAATGGTTAAAGAAGATGATTTCCCGAAAGAAGCCGGACTCTGGCATACGACTTCTACATCATGATGAATCGACTCTCATAGTGCATTGTGACGAACTCTTTCTCTCCTCTAAGCATCCATATACTGAATTCGATTATGTAGGTTTTCTAATCAACGGATATAATTTTGCCGCTCGGGTTCACTTGTCCATGAGAACAAACATGTTTCTTTGATGCCGAGGATCAAATCAATGAAGAATCATTATATGTTTCTGTTTGCAGGTTTCTTAGTATTCGAGCGTTGTTGTCTTTGTCCCAATAAACAATACTAGATGTTATTTGGTTAAACCATATCCTATTGTAAAACAAATAGAATGTTTGAGTGTTTTTTTCAAATAAAACTTACTTTAAAACAACATGGATCATATTCTTGGATCAAAGGATACAAAATGGACTCTTTTTATTCCTAAAAAAACCAAAAAACTGATAATCCCAATGTCTGAATGTATGATTAATCTCTATTCTCTAAGCCTATATTTATATTTTAGAAAGAAATTTTTAACAATTTTAACAAGCGCAATTTGAAAAATGAATCAAATTAACATGTGTTAAAATTGGAGTTCAATATAATATAATATAAAAATGGGTAGAAATTAACAATAAATGGACCTAAAATTACTTTGAACAACAAAATATTCAACTCATAGTGTTCTCAATGAAGCTTGAAAAAGGCCATAAGCGGTTCATACACAACCTGTCTTGCATTTGTGCCCATTACAAAGTCAGCATGAGCATACTCTTTCCTATATTGAACCACAATTTTGTCTCGATCGTGATCTTTGAGTATTCTTAGCAAATGTCTCACGTCATTGACATCGGAAAGTGAGTCGGCACCACCGTGGCTGAGGAAGAGTGGAATGTTCTTTGGTATGTATGCTATGTTGTAAGCTGGAGGCGTGGACTGCCCGTAGCGCCGCCTGTTTTGGCCCGCGTCCTTATAATCATATCTTCGGATCGTTCCTTCTCTTATCACTGTTCGTCAAAAACTTAACAGATACGGATTTATTTTATACGGATAAAAGTAAAAGAAACAGTTAAGGAAAGCTTACTTTGAGCTATATGAATCAAGTTCTTCGTAGAGCTTGACTGAGGCTCATGGTCTAGAAAAACATCCACTATCGAAGGCTTCAAGCAACAGTTTTTGCCTAAACCCATACAACATCCGAATTTTAGTTATAGAATCTTAGGGGGCGTTTGGTTCGCGGATTTCCTGGGATTTGCATTTAAAATCTTGTGTATGGTTCGCAGATTTCAGTAAGGATTTGAAATCCCAGGATTTCTGAAATTCCTTCCTTCTTTGTTATATAAAAACTCAGCCTCCCCCCTAGGATTTTAAATCCCAGTTTTACCTTGCATTTTTCAGATTAACAATTTTTTCCTAAAAGATAATGTAGATTTTTTTACAAAATCCTCACAAATGCAAATGCTGCATAATGCAAATCCTTTGACAAAATGCAAATCCCAAGGAAAAAAATCTGCGAACCAAACGCCCCTTAGGGTATTTGGTACGGTAGAATGGAATGGAATGAAAATGCTTGTGTTTACAAGTTTTTTTGATCCATGATGATAATGATTAGACATTGAAAACATAGGAAACATAATAAATTTTCATTCCTTTTCTATGAGTTTGATTCTCTCTAATTTGTTGGAGAAAACAAATAAATGATATTTAGACTAAAGTCAAGTTTCCATTCCATTCATTGAGAATCAAAATCATCACCGTCAATGAAAAAAAGCTTGTAAATATAAGCAATTCCATTCCATTGTATCAAATGTCCCCTTATTGTTTTCGAAACCAAAAACATTTTTTATGATACCTGTGAATGAATTCAGTAAGTTAGTACAATCAACGCCTGGTTTTGCACAGATTTTCTTGAGAAGCTTGGTCACAGCATCCCTGCTCATATATACAAAGCCATGTATGAATAAATAAACAACAAATCTACGTTAAAAAAACATCCCAAGTCTCACCCTTTTGGGTTGAACTCGTGAAGTCCTAACCATTTCAAAGCCTGTCACGGAAAAACCAATCAGATTATCATACAAAACTATCGACATTTGACCAAATGCATAAGAGTATGAGTGTTTTACTTCAGCAAGAAAGTTTTCAGCAGCAGTTCTGCCTAATGGGGACGTGATTTGGCCTACATACGCAACAGGACTAAGCAACGCTGCAGACCTTAGCATGCTTACAAGCTCCCCTTTAGAAAATGCTGCCATTGCAATCAAAGTTCCCTACAAAAATATGCATAAATTGGTACTTGAATATTGGCTTATCCATTGTGTTATGTGATTACACAACATTATATAGGTCTAGGACTCACCAGCGAGTGGCCAACGTAATGCAGTTTCTGGCCTGTTTGACGGTGAACGTATTGAAATGTAGCCGGAAGATCATAACCCGCTAACTCGTCCCACGTCCAATCCCAGTATGCCTACAAAATTTCTGTCATTTATCGCAAAACACACTTGATGGAGATCCAAAACTGGAAAATGCACATTTAAGAGATTAACATCAACTGTTTTCCCATTCTTTAAGTCTGCATAATATGAGTTTTCAAACTACATATGATTTCTTAGATGTAAGTGTTCAAGTATGATTCCCATAATCCGGCCTAAAATGAACCTGACTCAAAGAACGTTACAATTTGCCATTCTGTAATTAACAAGACTGCACCATGTTGCCTCCAAATAATTCATTTAAAGGGGGTTTTTAGTAACTTGCTAGAGACACATAGGATCTACCTTTAATTGGAAAGTAGAGATCGACTTCTAGATGACTTTACTTATGAACATACACCCTTAGTCTCTTTTTCGTATTTTAGGTCATGAAGGATCTACATCATAATGAGAAACTAACCTCATCTTCAGGCTTAAGATATACATGACCACGACTATACTTGGTTCCTCGTGAACTAGCAATCCAGACATCAAACCCATTGTCAGCTAATACCAACGCCAAAGACTGATCTGGAGGGCTCAATAGCCATGTTATGCCATCCTAGTCCATCAGAAAACATTTGCAGTTAGTTTAAAGATAAAACATCAATACACAAGTGTAACGGAAGGATTCACTAACCATTAGTAGACCATGTTGTAAAAGAACCGGCACCCTGTTTCCCTTCCTACCACCAACTCGTCCTAATGGTATTCTTTGTATGCTTAGCACATAACCATCTTTGGTTGTCACTTTGTGTTCTTCACAAGCATAGCCTTGTGGCTTTACCATTGCTTTGCAGATGCCATCGGCATTAGAAGCAGCAATAACTGCATATGTTTCATTCCTAGAGAAATATGATCGGTTTGAGGAAGCTGAGGGACAAAAGAGAATAAAAACACATGTAATTGTGAAAACAAAACCTTTGGCCATATAGAATTGTAGATGGTTATGTTGCCTGTGACTAGAAGTTGAAACAATTTTGCATTTTATTTATAGGGAGAGAGAAGACCAATACAAACAAATATGAGTATATAAGAATATAAAATTTTATAATGAAAAAAAGATCATCTCAACCTCTATGATTGTGTGCAGTCAAATGAGTTGGATCATTGAATCTAATCAATTCTTGTTGCTAAATAATTCATAGGATTCATCGATGTTCCAGTTTCTAACTTTAAGAATTCGTTAGGAATGTATAACTCAACGTTGTTTGAACTGAATTATCATAGATGAGGCAACCAACAAAAGTTTCACCCATCATAAAAAGCAAGAAATCTTGTCACTTTTGTCATGCCTATATGATGACTCTAGGGAAGCCTCTGAAAGCAAGGCTCCAAACAAAGCCACCAAAGAAAAACAACTCCTTGTTCATGCTACAAATAATTTACACACCTACACTTGGGAATCGGCCAATGATAACGATGAACAGGTTGAGACTTGAGAGACCAACATCCCATCAAATATGGTTTTATGGGTGATGGCAGCAAGCAGTAAACAAGTAAAAATACAGGAACATGGCAAATTGGCAATGTGCAAAATAAAGCCGTTTTTCACTAAACATGATGTTGAGTAACCAGTGATCATATAATAAATACGCATGTGCAGGTGCTCAAATATATTTCCATTATGAAATTATCCATGTTTACATATTGTATAACTATCAACTTTTACTTAAGAGATACAAAGGACACGTGTCTTAAAACCAAGACCGCGAGACATGTACCATAAAAATGAGACTCGGACACAGAAACAAAAGACTAAAAGAAGATGATAAAGTAGGCCATTGTCACAATTCAATTATCTACGTAAACCGCTTTAGCAATTCTTTTGGCATTTCGTCGAACATGTGATGGGCAATGCACCAATCGAGAGTTTTTTTGCCTCGGTAATTATACGATAAAATACGACAATATTCATGAATTGAGGACGGAACAACTATGAATATTGTTTTTGCCCCCGTAATTCTTGAATTCTTGATGCATCTTCCTGGTAACTTTCATAGCTCCGTTTTATTTTCCCTAGCAAAGAAACAAATGCCTCTATATGGATCATAAAAACATTGCCATCCACTAAATTAAGATTTACATCCCTAACCATTTGAAACCCAACTTTATTTATAATAATCACGTACGCATTATTATGATTAATATAACTAGTGTATAAATACAAATTTAAAAGAAATTATTAAATTTGTAGGATAAAATGTTAAAACAATTTATATTATATTTTATAATCTATATCTTTGTATATAATAAAACAAAATCATAATTGTCATGTGTCGTCCTCTCGACTCACCAAATTTTATGTATTTTTTTGTCATATTTTATATGTTTATCAATATAAGTGTGTATGTGTTATCAAAATTCAAAAAAAAAAATTGTTTGAAAAAGAAGTTATTTAGTGTCATACAGAAAGTTGCAATTTGAATTTGAATTTGCACGTTTAAAAAGTAATTTGCAAACCTTGACTAACCCACTCATAATTTCAAATCAAAAATGAAGGTATATACATAATCATTTGTTAATTTCATTTGTAGATTTTGTTGAAAACAAAAGCTCACCCAAGTAACAAAAAATTTCACAATAATACAGTTACCATTAAACCAATGTGCAAGGTTAAAATACAAACCTTTGTGCCACAACATGCTCCAACTAGGAAAGTCTAATTATTTTGTTCTATATTGATGGTAAAGGAAAACGTTTCATCGTCGTAAGGATTCATTCGTAATCAAATATGTAGCTGCAACGATTTTAAAGAACATTCCTTCATCGTCGTTCATAAAACTACAATTCTATTTACGACAAACAAGGAACAAAGTCGTGGAATTATAATTTGGAATTCCTACCGGCGTTAGGAAAGAAACACAAGGAAGCCAGCCAAGCTAGTAGAAACACAATTCACCCAAGTATCACAAAATAGTCCGAAAACTATACAAAGAAATTATACCCCTTCCCTTCCTTTTTGTGTTCTGTCTCACATAATTTAGTTTGGTTTATCTTCTTGTTTGGTTTTCAAGTTTTTGATTTTTGGTTTAATATCAGTTTAATTCTACCACCACATCCTAAAACTAGGAATTTGGTATTGGCGATTATCAAGACAAAACACAATACCATTTCTAAGATTAAAAAAGAACTCATCATCGATGAACTTACAGATAGATTCAGTAACAGAAATGTGTCCATTTTTATATAGCCTAGAAGAAGAAGAAGAAGAAGAAGAAGAAGAAGAAGCAGTTAAAGAAAAAGCAAAGATGTAGATGGTGAAAATTACAATATAAAAATTTCTCAGAAAATTTACTACTAACAGAATTCGTAAGATGTTGAATCTCATATTACTTACACTAATCTACACACATCATCCATCATCAATCTAAAACAAATCAACGCCTCTTCTTTTTTCTTTTTCTTTTTTGGGGCATCGGATGATGATTTTTGCCTGGAAAAAACAAGAAATTTGCAACAAAAAAAATCGACAAAGCAGGGTGCAAATCAGTCATCATGGTCGGAGAAAATTTATAGGCAAAGCGCGGTGATGAATAATTCATTGGCATTGGCATCGGCGTCGTCAATTCGGTTAGAGGAAAATCCGATCTCCTCCAACGGTGGAGGGAGGTTGAGATCGAACGGTAAGGGTTTACGGGAAGATGATGAGAGATCGGCGTCGCAATAATAATCATCGACTACCGAAGAAGATGAATCGCAATTGCTATGGCAATCGTCGTCGTTAGGAGGTGCCGCAGTCGGCTTTAATCTTTGGTGGGTTATTACACGCGGTGGATTTGACGGGCGGGGTCCACTCGTCGACTCGACGGTGCTGCTCAGATTGCTTGTCGTCGGCCGGGATTGATTATTATTGTTATTTAAACGATGAAATTCGTACAAGCTCCGCTGGTGTTGATTTGTATGCTCATCCGTTCCGTGATCGGCGGTTTCGTGTAGCACCGGAAAATTGGTTTTGGCCTTGGGTCCGCGGAGAGACAACGCGGCAGCGTCGTAGGCACGAGCGGCGTCCTCAGCGGAGTCAAACGTGCCTAGCCAAACCCGGGCTTTCTTCCACGGGTCACGGATCTCGGCGGCGAACCGACCCCATGGTCTTTTCCTAACGCCACGGTATCGAGGCTCGTTGCCGTCTTGCTGTTGTCGTCTCGATTCGATCGCTTCTCCGGCTACGGCTGCGGCCTTGGCTCTGCTGCCTCTTGCCATGACCGACACTTTTCGGGTTGCAAATAATCGGAGACGATGATTGTCAGATCGATAAAAAATTCGATCTTGAAATTCTTTCTGGGGTGGTTATTTTATCACCGCTTCCTTCGATTCAACTTGGTAATCTTGTAGTTGTAGGTACGTCCATCGATTTTTTCAAGATTTCTTGATTTTCCGATCACTTTCTCTCTCTCTGTCTTCAATTACCTTATCTTTTGTTTCTCTCTCTATACTTTTTTTTTTTCTCTATCTCCGCGACGGAGAAAAGAAACCGGCATTATTCGTTTGCTATCATCGTGTATTTTATGAATAAAATATATCTGTATGATCAGAATGTAAAGACCAAAATCCCCCTACCTGTGCTAAATTATTTTCCTTTTCTTTTTGCTTGATTTTTTCTGGCTGGGGTTAAGATCGTAATTTTTGTGGCTCTTATCAATTTTGCAGGGGCACCAGGACTTTCTTTATAATTTTATGAATTCTTAAAATTTGAATGGTATTTGGAATTGCTTCTTAAAAACAACTTATAAATTTATGAAAGATTTATGTGAAAAAAATTCAACCTATTTTTATGGTTTTGTATTTTTGTTTATTGGTAATATTCTTTTAAATTTTCAACTTAATTTTTTTAGTTTTGTGAATTAAACCATTAAAGTTTGATTATAATTGGTAAATCAGATTTTTAATAACTGAAAAACCGAGTTTAAATAAATAAAATTTCATCAAACCAGAAAGAAAAAATAACTTGTGGATTATTCTAACCAAAGTTGTATGCATCGTTATTGTTATTGTTTGAATGAGTTAAATATTTAGACTTTGATTTTCAAGTTTTATAAAATTAAACAAGCCACAATTTTCAAAATAATTTTGCTCACCACCAACCAAGCGTCTCATTGTTCCAGCAGGAAACAAAAAAGGTCGTTCGTTAGAGCTTATCAGGCTCTTATCAACCCCAATTTCTCATTCGATGGGAGGAAAACACGATAAGATTGTTTGATATCAATAACAGATAAGAGTTGAAAAAACTCTTATCATGTCTGATTGAATGAGGGGATAGAGGACTCTCATCAAACTCTTATGTAAGACAACAGAAAAGAAAAAACAATAAGGGTGCGTTTGGTTCGCGGATTTCCTGGGATTCACTGGGATTTGCATTTAAAATCCTGTGTTTTGTTCGCAGATTTTAGTAAGGATTTAAAATCCCAGGATTTCTTAAATCTCTCCCTTCTTTGTTATTTAAAATCCCAGTCTCCCCCCTAGGATTTTAAATCCCAGTTACCTTGCATTTTTCAGATTAGCAAATTTTTTCTATAAGATAATGCAAATTCTTTGACAAAATCCTGACAATTGTAAATGCTGCATAATGCAAATGCTTTGAAAAAATGCAAATCCCAAAAGAAAAAATCTGCAAACCAAACGCCCCCTAAGTTCCTTCCTTCATCCACCCCTTCCGAAAACATGGCCTAGATTAGTCGGTCATCGCCACTATCGACCACAAACCAACCTCTTATGCTTCTCTGTCGGCCAAAGACCCTCGCCTCCGATGCATCCCCGGTTGACCTTGAAAAGTTCTGAAAATCTAACCACATTACCCATGATCCCCTCACGGCTGTCACCATGGACTTCTCTTATTGCACCATCATTTCATGGCCTCCGACACTGGTGAAGACCACATCCGGTGTTTTGTTTCCTCACGTCATTGTCATCCATCACTTTATTACTTGTTGCTTTGTTTCCTCATGTCACTGTTACCGTTTCTGACACCTATTGCTTTGCGATGGTCGTTGCGGAAGTCAATCGAAAGAGGAAGGACGATGGTGAGTGGTGGAGAGCGATTAATTCGTTCATTGCGTGAAAACGTAAAGAAGAACTGAGGGAACAATGCAATTTGGGTTGTGACCAGATGGAAGAGTCTTGAAAAGTTAAAGATATGATTTTAATTATTTAATTTAGAGTTAATTGCATAGGTGGTCCTTTAACTATCCCCAAATTGCAGTTATCATCATTTTTTCGAAAACGTTGCAAATTGGGTGTTTTATGCACCAAAAAGTTGCATTTAATGTCTTTTCTAACAGAATCCGTTAAATATCTCTGTTAAGTCAGGGACAATTTCGTCTTTTAAGGATAAATGACCTTTTTTGCAATTTATTATTATTATTATTATTATTATTATTATTATTATTATTATTATTATTATTATTATTATTATTATTATTATTATTATTATAAAACATGATATCAAAAACAACCCAACCATCATCATCTCATCTACCTTCCTAAATGAAAACTTTTACATTCCTCCATTGTTTCAAGCAACCACCACCACCATCTCATAGCTTCGTCGCCACCACCAGCACCTCATAGCTCCGTCGCCACCACCACCACTGTGACGTCACCGACCACTGCTCCATCAACATCTACTGGTGTCCATTGTCAGTCCCTGCTTATTTGCTGACCACTGCTCTGCTGTTGTCCTCCCTCGTTCCCTCTTTTTCTCTTATCAGATTCCCTCCCCCTAACTCGACCATTACCGTTGCCACCATTGACACCAAACGTCGTCCACTTCCCCACTGAAAGCCGTGACAGCCAAGCATCTCCTATCCATGACAAGCAACAACCACAATAATAGTCCCACCGCCTAGTACAACACCATCATGTATCCCCTTTGTTGCTTTGTTGTTATCATCGCATCACTTTTATCACTCAAGGTGTCTAACAAAAAAATGCTAGCCACTAACCTCTAACTTTAAAAGTAAAAAAAAAAAAAAAAAAAATTCACTCTTGTAATGGTTAAAACTATTTGTTTTTTATTTTCAAACCCTTAATTTTTTAGTTTCTATTTTGAATCGAGTTGGTTTTCGTTTCTGCCCTAATATGCTACTGTCTCTACTCTTTGTTGTCATGACTCGACCAACATGAAGGATTTGTTTAGGCCTTCCGATTACAACTCCTCGTTGCGAGTCATCTTTTGATCCATTACTTTCAACCGGGTTTGTTTATGGATTTTAATTGTTGTGTTTTGTTTAGCAGCGTATAATTCAATCCTAATTTTTTTTTTTAATAATCAATTCAATCCATTTTTAATGTTTATTTCTTGATAGGTTTGTAGTTTTACAGAAAAACGAGATGATAGGTTTTGTTTTATTAGTTTTAGTTTTTAATTGTTGTGTTTTTCATATCTTTCGTTTATGAGTATAGTATTGATTTTTCTTATGTTTGTATTATTATATTAACATGAATTGATATTATATAAAATAGGGAATTAATATATGAATTTAGTATATAAAAGAAACAATATTAGTGATTCAACATTTAGTATTGCCCACCATTTATCAATGCATTTAATTTTCAATCATTTATCACTTGTATAAAAGAAAAGCCAACTAAAATTCAATAAACGTTAATTTCTTATATTATTTTATGTATTTATATAAATTTTATTTTAAAATATATTTTAAATCAACTCATATTATACTATACGAACCTTGTGTAGCCGCGAGTAGCAAAGCGATTAGGAGCTTATGCTTGATGCAACAAAATATGAACCAACTTTGAGTGTGATGCGACCGTTAAACATTTAGAGAGAAAAACTCAATGGCCAAATCTATTAGGCATGTGAAAATAAAATGAGAGGAAAATTTTTAACAAGATTTGTTAGCCACGTAGAAATAAAACGAACATGACAACTACGTGTGTCTCCAAGAGTATATGTTACATCATTGTTGGTGATGCCTCATTGAACCGACAACATTTGCTATACAAACAACTCTTTTACAAGGTGCATACGATATAAAGCTTTGATTTTTTTTTTTTTTTTCTAATATCTAATTAAAGACCAGAGCCATCCGACCATGTGACAAGTTTGATGTACAAACAATGACAATGATGAGTGAAAATGATGTAAAAATTATGTGTGAGGAAGGAATACAAAAGCTTTTTACTTTGGGAGATGATAAAAAGATTCAAAATAAAGAAGCAAAGAAGAATGAATGAGAGGTGGCTCTGGCTCAGTCGCTGACCTGGACCAATGGAGATACCAAAGGTCACGTGGCCCTGAAATTCTTTCCTCATCCCTTCCTTTTTGAAATCAAAGTCTTCAACCATCACCTCACTGTAAGATACCCAGATGGAGGAGGGATCGATGGGGGCTTTGGTGCCGGCCGTGAATTCGGATGTCATTATAGCGTCTTCCGAAGCTTTCCCAGAGGACTCCAGCGCCGGGAAGACTGTCGAAGTCACAGGAGAATCTGAAACGATGGATAAGGAAATGTTTTGTCCGATTTGTATGCAGATAATCAACGACGCCTTCCTCACCTCCTGTGGACACAGCTTCTGCTACATGTGCATCATCACTCACCTTGAAAACAAGAAGGATTGCCCTTCTTGCGCCTCTTCGCTCACCACCAAACAGCTTTTCCCTAATTTCCTTCTTGATAAGGTTTTTTCACTACTATCTCTCTTTTTTCTTTGGGGTCTTCCGCTGCTCTGTTAGACTGTTTAAAATCATAAAAGAGTTCAGTGATACGTAATAATGATATTTCATGTTAGTATTCGAGTCTTCAAGTGGATCTAATGAGTTAATAGCCGTAATTTTATAGAAGGGAGGGCATTTATACTTTTTTGTGCAGGCAGGCATCTTCTGCAATATGCATTAGTTACAAGTTAGTGTGGTAATGTCCTTTGAACCAGTATTGCTCTTTATTTCTTTTCTTTTTTTTTTTTCTCCCCATCTGGTCAGGTTAAAAGTACTGAAACATGCATTTGAATGATTTCTATTCCCTCTGATATACAGAATAAGTCCCATATGTTGTAAATTTACAAATTATTCCTTAACTTTTTGCAAATTCAGAGATATGATTGCAATTATGGATTGGGATAGTATATTATTGGAATACAGTAGTGATGTTTCTTTTTCTTTGCCCCCCTTCTGGTAAGTTTGAAATCATTTAGAAGAATAATAAGTACTGAAACATGCATTTCCATGATTTCTATATGTTATGCAGTGAAAAGAATATGGTGTAAAAATTGCAATTTGATCTTTAACCTTTGCATATTCAGAAACTTGATTGCAATCGCGGACTGGGATGAGAATATCATTGGAATACATATCTTATATTATTATTTATTTATTAATAAATCTGGTTATGCAGTTTGTGGCAAGCTAGGCATAGTTACTAGGATCGCAGGTAAGCCCACGATCTGCATTCCCAAAATGGGTACAGTAGACAGTAGTGTTCCAATTGGCGATGGAATTCGCGAACACTTATGATTGTGGACGATCCCAATCAATTTCAGTTTCGATCCTAGCATATACTGGAATCCGAGCGTTTCTGAAATATTTGGATCACGATTTCGATTGAAACCAAAACCGATCTCGTAAATTGATGAATTGAGGTTGAAATTTGAATCAATCATACCAATTAGCAGGATAGATTGTTGCAATTGAACTCGGGAATCCCTATCAACGATTCAATTTCAGTCCAATCTAATTTCATTTTGATCACATCTAAAAGTATTGATCTTTTGGTGTATACATATGTGTGTGTGGTACAATCGTACCACATTACATGGTACAACGTTCCACATATTGAAATAATGTTCCGGAGGAGACACCCCCCCCCCCCCCTCTGTGTGTGGTACATCACTACATCGTACCACATTACATGGTACAACGTTCCACATACTGAAATAATGTTCCGGAGGAGACTTACCCCCCGGCGGAAACCTGAAATTTAAAGACGAAGGATCATTAATCTGATTTTCGTTCCACGAACGAACCCAGTTCCATGCAACTAGGAGTTGGGGTAAAGGAGAGTGCTTATAGAGTTATAGGCTTTATGAGCCAACATAAAAGGTAGCTATGTCATCAAAGGTGAAACCTAATAAAATGGTGATTCTGTTAATTATAGACTATGTGAATATGGCATTAAATACAAAGGGCAGAGACATAACTTCTTAAATGGCATGTTATATGTGGAACTATGAGTGTGGTTCCTTTTACACTGTAGTAACAATGTGCATGTCTGGAATCTGGGATGGGTGGATAAGGAAGCTAGTCCCGTGCATTTAGAATTGGTTTGGGTGGCTAAAATGTAGGAATGCTTAACAGGAACTTAAGCGTTGATTTTACGTTAGTAGGAGAGTGGATATTGCATGTGTCCAAGAAACGATAATGAAGTCGTCAAACTGTGATTGTAGTTGTTGACTTTGTATATATATATATTTTTTCAATGTGGTTACTGGTTAACTGAATCAACAAAGAGACTGTTACGGGAACAACTAGGAGTTTTTTGAGGTGACTATTAGTGAACCCCCCTTGTACATGTTTTGATTTGAAACTGCATGGGTGTTATTATATATATCCAAAGAAAACACTTGATGTTCACATCCTAGTTAAATAAATTGTGTTATGAAATGAATACAGTTCTAGTTCTAGTTTCACTGGGTTGCCTTTTTTGCTTGCTAAAATTGGCAATTTGTGTTTTCCATAGCTGGTACTTGGTCACGTCCTAAATCAGGCGTATCAACATTTATTATGTGGTCCTTCTTTCCAACATGGTTTTGTACCTTGAATAAAGTTGATTCACAATGCAGCTTGTTCTTAAAGGTTTCTCTGTACCAAATGTAGCTATTGAAGAAGACTTTTGCTTCCCAAGTATCAAAACGCGCCTCTCCGTTAGAACAATGTCGCCAGGCAATACTCCAGGTAAGTGCTCATCAAGGAGTATGATCACTATGTCTAAAATGCTTTTCCAACTAAATAAATCAACTATGTTAGTGTGTTACTGTCATTTATTTAGGAATGGCAGTACATCTCATTCGCACCTTACTGTCTCATCAATCTTCAGTCATCCTACTTCCATTAAACTTAACTTGTATTTGAACATGGTAAATATAAATTATTTTTAGTTGATTTTATAAATCCTCTCAAATATATTTATTTGATAAGTTGTCTTATCCTCTAATATGTATCATGTATTCTATATCGTCAAAATGATAGTTGAATGAAACCCAGGGAAACTCTCCATCATTGTTGAGGCGGTTAAAGGTTGCTGATGTATATCTAAAATTTTTTAAAGTGCCCTTCTTTTACAAGTAAATAAATTATTTAAACTGAATTTCACATCAAAATGAGCGCAGACACAAGCATTGAACTGAGTTGGACAACATCTATCGTAAAAGGCAACTAAACAGTACAAATGTTGTTTCATCTACTTCATGATATGTCAGTGCAAGAATAAAATGGTTATATGAAAGTAACATATACAAATGACTTCTAAAAGAGTTGTGAACTTGTGACCTTTCAATCACTTGGCGTTACAAGTAATGTAGTAAGCTGTTCATGGGATTTGCCTGTCTGTGTTCTGTGTCAGTTTTTTTCAGAGGCTGCAGTTTATGCCTGTTGTGCTAAAATGTAGCAATTTCACGTTACTGTACCAACCAATTTCTTGTATTGTTTTGTGCAACCGTTATTGTGACACTTCTTGTGATCCTTAGACAGGGTTACGAAGTGTCAGTAAAGGAAGTGGATATGCTATTATCACTGCTTGCTGAGAAGAAAAGGAAATTGGAGCAGGAAGAAGCAGAGAGAAATATGCAAAATCTTCTAGATTTCCTTCAGTGCTTGAGGACAAAGAAAATTGACGAACTTAACGAGGTCTGTCTCATGAATTTCAGTATGCACTCTATTAAGGTTTTATTGTGAAACCGAACCTCTAGTTCACTGCACTACCTAGTCACTGTTGAGACTTGAGCATTTGGTTAATACTTTGCCTAGGGTATTGGTCAATTGTAGAATTAAGGAAAATAATTCAGACAGCCATATAGCTAGTGAATTTTTCTAAGAAGCATCGTTTTATATGTTGCTTAACTTTCTTTCATAAATATATTTGTTTAATGTACAGTCATATATATGGATCAATGTTCTTTCCAGGTGCAAACTGATGTCCAGTATATCAAAGAGGACATCAGTTTGGTGGAACGTCATAGGACCGACTTGCATAGAGCAAGGGACAGGTACTTGATGAAAATGCGGATGCATGCTGGCGAATTAACGGGGTCAAAATCTTGGTCTTCTTCATCAATTGGTAAAGACAATATTGATCATATATTAGCGTCTGGGAAAACACCTGGAGGAGTTCCTACAGGGAATTTGCAGTACAGGAATGTGGATGGAAAATCTCAAGCTAGTTCACTTGGTACCCAGAGAAAAGAGGCTTCCAGTGGATTGAGTTCCCAACATACGAGTCAATCAAGTCTTGCTGTGATACGGAAAAGACGTGTTCAATCTCAGGTCAGTTCTTTATATGAATCGGATAAGTGCATACTTATAAGGTAAATATAAAATTCTTTTGTAAAGGTGATCCAGTCCTTGAATGCATACTCCTTTTTTTTTCTTCCTGTTTTCTTGTTTCTTATATACAGCATTGTACTTTCCTTTTCTATGAACCAAAGTTCCTGATATATGATAAAATGAGTCAAGCCAAAAGTAAAGGGTTGATGACTTTGAAAATTGAGGACACAAGTCTGCTAGGTCTGGTACATATCTGAGTGTCCATAAATAGAATGACAATTGCATCTATTGTTGTCGGTTATAGAGTAGTGCTACAGATAGGAACTTTAAAATAGTATACGAGTATCTGTCGAGAAAATTAATAGAAGACTGGATAAATGATTAGTGCCATGAATTTGGTAAATTACATGAGCTTGACAGGGTATTTTGCATTAAAGAACTTATATTACCCACTGTTTATAGTTGGTTTAGCTCATAGATACATTCCATTTCTAATGTTTCTGTTCATTATTGTTAGTTGCTGAAAGCTGAGAGAACTACCGAAAGTCATGCAAAAGATGGCATGCGAATAGTCTCAGCTTTTATTTTCGTGGTCTTGAAATTGGCTGGCCTTTTGATCCCCTCGTTCACAAAGGGGTGCAACTGAAGCTCATCTAATGATGCAATAGTGGCTGTTTGCTTCTCTTTCTCTTTTTTCTGCTTCTGCTAGGAGATTGGTTGAAATCTATTCGTGAGATTAGAGATCAGCATTTATTATCATAAGCATAAGGGAGGAGACCTGATTCAAATTATTAAAGAACATCTAGGAAGGTACCCTCGGCCGCCTATGAAGGAGGACTTTTTATTCTCTTCTCTGAAATCGTAGTTTTCTGTATAGGCACAGGCTAAACAAAAAAGAAAAAGGGCTGTTTCCGTCGGAAGCAAAAGTAAAGCTGTGCACTTGGGAAGCTATGCACAACTTGGAAAAAAGAATCTGCTTTCCATCTTTGAGCTCAGCTGCACGTCGACCATTAGGGAAACTAAAGCTAATAGGTTAGACTGCTCCTCGGGTGAGGAACAAGATCGGAGTGTTGCCAGCTGTTATAGTGGCTAGTGGCTGCTACAGTTGTAGCAAGGGATTAGTTTTTTGGTCCTAATATTGATGATGATTATTTTGCATTTATTTCTACAACAACAAAGCTCATATTACATCTTAATTATGATTACCTTTAGCATGTAGATTCCCTTTCAATGCTTTCAGTTTCTAAAGAAGTGCTTGCTATCTCAATTGAAAGTTTCTCAGAGTCATGTTTAGTAGTGTGGGTTAAGTTGGCATGAACCATAGTTGAAACTTATGGAACCTTACCGGTGAAATTGCTTAAATCATTTGTAGATGATCCTAACATGTTGATCGTTTGCTAAAATGATCTCAGAGTTATAACATGCCTAATGAATTTCAACTGTTTTCTCACATGTAGTTCAATGACCTGCAACAATGTTACTTGCAAAAGCGCCGTCAGTCAGTGAACCCATTACAGAACCTTGATCAAAGGGATGTTGATGTCATGCAAAGGGAAGGTTATAGTTCAAGCCTGTCGGATTTTCAATCTGTACTGTCTACCTTTACACAATACAGGTATATGTGATCAACTGATCATTTCCTTGTTTGTGTAGCTGCACTTTCGAGTTACTGCTAATTTGTTTTGTTATATTTTTGTGTCAAACAGTCGACTAAGGGTGATTGCAGAACTTAGGCATGGTGAGCTCTTTCATTCAGCCAACATTGTATCTAGGTATGATCTCAATTGTAAGGCTTGTTGTATGTTACATTTGAGCTTATCAAAACAATTCTAAGTTTTTGAAGTAATTGGTATCCAAGCTTGCTACATGCCACTCATAGATCTTATAATTAGTAATAGTATATATAAGTTCTTCCCTTATCTTGTTTCCAGTGGTTTTTAATGGTACCATGATGTTCTCACTTGTCGTTGAGCAATGGATAGTGAGTAGAGATTGAAGTATAAATTTGTCAGTCATGTTCATATTCGTTTAATATGTTCATATGCACATGAATATGTTTACAGATAGTTGTAGGCCAAGGTTTAGTAGATCTCAATCTCAAATATTAACATATTGAATCCTTTCTTCAGGCATCTAATCTAGGAGATGAAATTGATATTTTCATTTCATTCAGGAACATTTTAGTCCATTTTACGTGTCGTACCAGTAAGTTTTGAATAGATGAGTAGAGTACACTATGTAGGGACATATGCTTAATTGCTCACCCTTTCATAATCATAGATATAAACTGCATCATCTTGTCAAACAATTTTTTCGTGTATTTTTTTGGTTTTGCATCGCTTTATTATGTTCAAACATTTTTTACACACACACACACACACACATATATATATATATATGTGTGTGTGTGTGCGCTTAGGTTATCGTGAGAAGCTAAATATATATTGAGAAGTGAGAAGCACTTTGATTCACTAATTTTGTATATTGATTCATTGTTTTTAAATATGTGATTTATGATTTATATTTAAACCCCTAATGAATCAATGTAAAAAAGTAGTGAGTTGTTGATTAACTTTATCTGAAATTGATCATTCATTATTTATATATTCAAAAATTGGTTAATTAATATTTAAAAAAATGAATCACAGTATATACATACACACACATTTAGGCTTAGGTCATATTGATCAACAAAACCGAATAACCCGGCACAATTAGCCCGTTTAAGATTCGGTTCGGGTGGGTTATTCGAGTTTGGTTATTTTGCACACCCCTACGGCATGGATATACATACACACATTTAGAATTAGGTTATCGTGAAAAGCTAAATATATCTTGAGAAGTGTGAGAATCACTATGATTAACTAATTTTGAATATTGATTCACTAATTTTGTACATTGATTCACTTATTTTTGAATTTGTGATTTATTAAATATAAATCCGAAAACTAATGAATCGATGTAAAAAAAAGTAAAGAATTGTTAATTTATTTAGTCTCGAATTTATGATTCAATATCTATATATTCAAAAAATGATAAATCAATATGTAAAAAAATGAATCACAATGCTTATCTTACTTTAGATATATTTAGCTTCTTATTTGATCATATATATATATATATATATATATATATATATATATATATATATATATATATATATATATATATATATATATATATATATATAGGGGTGAGTTCAATGGAGAACCTCTATGCATCGAAGAACCTTGGAGAACCACAATGCATCGATAAAAAATCGTAATGCATCACGTGGAAGTCGATGCATCACATGGAAATAATGATGCATCACGCGGGAATTTGATGCATCACGTGGAAATAATGATGCGATCACAGGGGTATTGTGATGCATTTGTGGTGGTGCATGGGGGTTCTTCGATGTTCTTCGATGCATGGAGATTCTTCATTGAACCCCCCTCTATATATATATATATGTGTGTGTGTGTGTGTGTGTGTGTATATATATATATATGTATGTATGTATGTGTGTGTGTGTGTGTATAGAGAGAGACTTGGGTTTCATGGAGTCCCAACTTAGAATGGAGTCCTGCAGTCCCTCTTGTTTGGCAATGATTTCCTATCATTTAATGAGTTAAATTTAAATTCTAGACAGTATCTTAAAAAATAGGATGCTTGGCAACAAAAGGGTATTTTAGGCATCCCAACTAATTTTGATTTACAACCTTATAATTATAATCCCTTTTTTTCTCAACAAATCTCTCTCTCTCTCCATAACTATCATCTCTCTCCTGTTCTACAACTTGCTGAGGTTTGCATTTTGTGCTTTACCACAGCATTGAGTTTGATCGAGATGATGAAATGTTTGCTACTGCTGGAGTTTCAAAGCGTATAAAGGTTTTTGACTTCTCTACGGTGAGCCTTTCTTCTCCTGCTCATTTCTTTTATTAGTACTAATGACCTAGTAGTATTTAAGCATTTAAAAGGGTGAGTTTATTAGATATCATGAACAATTGGAAAATAGTGGGAAAAAGGATTAGTTAGCTGGATCTTTATATATCAGCAATATTATATTTCAGCAGATGTTTGTTGTGGTATGGCTTAATTGATTGCAACTGATGGAAGATGTTTCTTTTTCCCTTTTGAAGAACTAATGTGTGGAAGCAGTTTTTTTGGGTGGGGGACAGGGGTTGAGAAATGATAACTTTTGCATGCCTGCTTATTGATGCACCCCCCCAGTAATTCACCGCCCTATGCAAGCCTGATCAATATGCTCAGGAAAAAACTTGTACACATGTATGGGAAATCTCAAGACTGCTGATAATCATATATTTAATGTTGGTATCTTGCAATTCTTTTCTGTTTTGGTAGTTGTGTTAACTAAAACATCTTCAAAAGGCTGTGAAAATGTTGTGTTGTGATGTTCATGGTTGACATGGTCCCTTACTGTCAGGTTGTTAATGAACCCCCAGAAGCACACTTCCCTGTAGTGGAAATGCCCACACGATCAAAGCTTAGTTGCTTGAGCTGGAACAAGCATACAAAAAACCATATCGCTAGTAGTGATTACGAAGGAGTAGTAACTGTATGGGATGTGAATACTCGTCAGGTAATTAAATGCTGGTTACAAATAAATTCCAAAGCTTCTATATAAATTTCTGCACATTTCGTGTAACTTGCTGTCCTCAAGATTAATGATTAGAAATAATTGAACCCTTCAATTAAGAGTTTGCTGATTATTCTGTTAATTCAGAGTGTGATGGAGTACGAAGAGCATGAAAAACGCGTCTGGAGTGTTGATTTTTCACGCATAGAACCATCGATGCTTGTATCCGGTAGTGATGACTGTAAGGTACTATTGTTGCATATTTCTTCTTGTGAGCTTACTGATTTTGTAGATCACTTATTAATTGTTTGAGTTCTCAGTAGTAGAAATATATTAGACCATCTATCCTGATTAATCTGTAATTATAGTTTAGGGGCCTTAAGATTGATACTTTTGTGAATTGGGGAGTTGTAGAGCATTGCAACTTTGCAAGAGCTGTTTAGAGATGCCAATATTGTTAAGGTATGGAGTCTGATTGTTGACGGAGGCACCTAACAGCCACCATGGGGCGGGAGTTTGAGGGTGCCTAAGCGCCTCGGCAGGGTCTCTGAGGGAAGCACCCCAGAAGGTAATTTCAGAATATGGGCCCAGCCCACATGGGAATTTGAGCGAGTATCGGCTCTATAAATATAAGTCCTATGTACTTGAAACTTCAACTTTGTGATCAAGACTAGTAGCTTGACCACGCCACGTAAATATATTAAATAGGTCATATTTATCGGCTCTGTAAATATGAATCCTATGTACCTGACTCGTGACTTCCTTTCGCTAAACATATGTATCATCTTCAATCTATGGGCTCGCAGGTCAAAGTTTGGTGCACAAAACAAGAATCAAGTGCCATCAACATTGATATGAAGGCAAACATATGTTGCGTCAAGTACAATCCTGGGTCGAATACTCACATTGCGGTAATTTATTTGCTTGCATGAAACGAAGTAAAACGTTTTGTCATTTAATTGTATATCATCTTTTCAAAAAAATTTGGGTGTCTTTGGCATCCATTTCCGTTATTTCTTCTTCTGTTGCTGATACGAACTGTGAAATTCAATTAAGAAGAACAATGTATATTGCTGAATTCGATTAATAGAAAAGCAGAAAAGTAAATCACAATCAGAATGATTGTTCCAGGGACTATCCCTCTCTCACAATCTAATGATTGGAGCCTCTCTCAAAGCATGTGCTAAGAGCCTAACAATTCTAAACAATATTTCTGCACACCCAACTCACACTCCTCTCCTCTTATTTATAGATTGTATTTCTAACCAACTACTAACATTATTCCTATATTGCCCTTTCTAGAATATACTATTGTATATTCCTATCAGTTGCACCATGTTATACTTTTTGGTTAGCATGCCCAGTTAGGCTTACGCACATAGTTGACCTACTTAGGATAACCTAGGGTTTTGGGTTCAAATCTGTCACCAAGTGTTTTGCCCAATGGACTACCAGGGACATGTCTAGGTTCAGTTGCCAAGAGTTTCCTCTCTTGAAGCGTGATCATATTTTTCTTATGTATCGTTCATTGGGACCGTAAAATCCCTGTGTTGCTTCTGGTGATGTTAGACTAATTTGATTTTTTCCATGGTTAGAAAGCATTTGATACAATGTTTAATAAGCTACTATTGCATGCTTGATTCATCCAGAATGATCCATGTAAACTGTGTCCATACTCCATACATGAACTTTCAATCACAAGTCTCATCAATATGCATTCTAGGTACAGTTATGTCATTAATAATGCATGCTCTTCAGGTTTTCATTAGGATTAAGCCATGTGTGAAGTTGAATATATCAATTATCAATTCAGATGGTTATTGGTTCTCAAGTAAATTGATGAAAATCTAGCTTAGCTGATTTTATGTGACAAACATGGAATCTGCAGGTTGGCTCAGCAGACCATCATATCCATTATTATGATTTAAGGAACACCAGCGATCCTCTTTATATCTTTAGTGGCCACCAAAAGACTGTTTCATATGTGAAGTTCCTATCCAATGATGAGCTCGCCTCTGCATCCACTGACAGTACATTACGTTTATGGGATGTGAAGCAAAATACTCACGTGAGCTACTTTTCACTTCATTTCCTCCACTTGCATTGTTATTCACTATTCAACTACTTGAAGTTTATATAGCATACGTTATGCACACTTATTTTCAGGTTCGTACCTTCAGAGGTCACACAAATGAGAAAAACTTTGTGGGTCTCTCAGTAAACAGTGACTTCCTTGCCTGTGGCAGCGAAACCAATGAAGTATATGGCTATCATAAGGTATGTAAACAAGTTTGTTTGTTTTACTACACTTGGTGGTAGATTTTATCAACGGTATACCTGTGGCAGCTAGAAAATTTATTATCTGGAGTCTGGCCCTTGAAAACTAAAGATTTGCTTCGACTTTTGACGACAAAATCAGGAGTTTTCGTATCCAAAACTTATGATGACATTTGCTTAAAGTTGCAGTGTTTGACAGGGCCTATAGTTTAAGATAACTGTTTTGGTTCATCAAATATGAAATATCTAAAATTCCCTTCCTTGAAGATTAGAAGGAAAGGAATCTTGTGTACCCAAATCTATTTCATCAAGTTATTTACAATGATAATCATGGGCAAATAGGTAACTTTAGCATGTAGACCTTCTGAGAAAGTATTGTTTATACCTTTCAAAAGAAAGTGTTGCAATTTTCCAGTTAGTGTTGTAAGGTTTTAAAGCTTAAAATATAAATTTTGATAAAGCTTAAAAAAGAAACTTTGGCTTATGGGATGAAGGGTTTATAATTTTTGCTAAAGCTTAAAATATAGAACTCTTTCCGATTAGTTTTGCAAAGACATTTGATGAGAGAAATTAACAATTAGTCCAAATATGTAAAGAAAAAAAGAACAAAAGTTGGTTTGGAACCTTGTCAAAAAATAAATTGTTACATTTATTTTGGGAGGATGGAATACTATAGAATGAATAATAGTAATGAAAGTTTTATTGAATTTCCAGGCGATCCCAAAGCCTCTAACATGGCATAGATTCGGTACACCAAATGTGGAGGATGGGGATGAAGATGCAGGATCTTACTTCATCAGTGCAGTATGCTGGAAGAGTGATAGTCCCACAATGTTAGCTGCTAACAGTCTGGGCACGATCAAAGTTTTAGTTCTTGCAGCATAGATCTTGACCCTTGATCTAACTCATCAAAACCCGCCTTGTTTACTTTTGCTTGAGGCCAAATGCTTTTTATGTGTACATACTCATCAGTTTATCTACATATAGGAAGAGAATAACATGGGTGTTTATCAGATTTAGTTTTTAGGAAACCATTTGGGTTGTAATATACGCAAGGAATTTTGTCTCAGAGATGACCAATGACAATGGGCATATCATGTATTTGTTTCCGAACAAACCGATCAAATATGTTGAGTTGATCGGCCGCCCTTCACTCCCATTTTGTATATAGAAGAATATGTAATCTTGTTTAACCAATTGTTGTAATATTGCTTCTTATCATGAGCCTAATGATTTTGTTACTGTTTTTTTTAAAAAAATTCTAAAATACCCACTAAAAATGCACACAAAGCATTAATGCTTTTATAATTGCTTTTGTTTAATTTATGTTGGTCTAAACAATTAACCTTCGTTTTAAACAACAGAATCTTAATTCTCAGAAACATAATTGGGCTTTTAGACTTTTATTTGGGTCCAAATTCAACCTTGTATTGTATAGTAGTTTAGTACTATAGTCGTATGGAGCCCAGTTTTTTTCATTAAAGAAATTTGCTTGAAGTTCGATTAAATTGTTTGCTTGATATTATGGATAAAAGAAATTGGTTAGCTTGATTTCGAGTTATTCTTGTTGCTTAACTGATAATAAAATAATTAAAAAAAAAAAAACCCAAATGCTTGATTTGAAATAAAATTAATCGACAGGTATTATAAATCAGCACTTCAAAATAACATTTTCATCATCATACTTTGTGAAAAATATAATTGTAAAAAATAATATGTAGAGTATTAAATCAAGCGGGAAGGTTTGGATGATTGCTGCATAACACCCCTCAAGATAGTCAAATTGACAATTTTCATCATCATACTTTTTAGTTTTTGACATTTTCTTATCCCAATGGCAGAATCTTAAAAGATTTCAAGGATCTCCGTAATCGAACGGTTACAAAGAGGACACGTCCTGCGCTTTGACATCATCACTCTGGAACACACCCTACAGTAGGTGTGCCCGCAGGGGATCAGCGAAGCCCCTTTGTTTCTCTCAGTGCACCGGCAGCACAGGGTACCAATCCCTCCGCCATCCCCGTCTTCCTCCTCTTCATCCCGGCTGTCTAATCCTTCAAACAATCTCACTATTGATTTCAATGGCTTCACCTTCATCACATCGGTGGGTCCCACCGTCATCTGTCGACGGTCTGCCGCCAATGCCGTTGCAAGGTTCATGGTAGTACCACCACCTGCCGGAATCTGAGCAATGCAAGATCCCTCTGGCAGGTTTATCATTTCCGAAACCGCCGGAGACTGATCGTCGCAAGTCATCAACGGTTCTTCTCCGTCATTATTATCGAGAATCCAATTAGAGGACCCACAAGACCAGAAACCCATGACATTTATTCGCTTCCATCCCATCCGCCGTTTGAGGTTTTTCCACGACGGCCAACGCCGCCGACAGCCATCCTCCATTTTTACCGGTTGGTCTGACCTCTGAAGTCCATCAGACTCGAATATAAAACCCACTTGCATCGTGTGTTTTCCTGAGCAATTGAATTGCTAATCAACAACAAAAATCGAATAAACCTAATACATAAATCAACTACAAATCTAGAATGCAGCATTCACATGATGCATTGCTGATCGTCGGCACTTAAAGAATCTATATTTACAGTTTCAAGCACGAAGAGAAAAAATATAATTAATTGTGGCAATGATGAGAAGGCAAACATGCATTATGCATCACCTGAATGATCCATCTTTTATAATCTCTGTGTGTGTGTGTGTGTTTGCAGCTGTAAATGAAGAACAGAAAATGAAGGTGAAGGAAAGGTGGGGTCTGAATGCTGCTAATCGCTAATGCCTATGAAATAAAATATGAGAAATTTGTGAAAACAAATATAAATCGGATCATTTACAATTAAAATCTCAAATCATTTTATTATCGTTGCAAACCTTCAATTAACTAATCTCACTGAATTTGGATTTTTAATAAAAATGACCTGCTTGCAATCGTTTAACGCGATTGCAACTTGTTAACATATCACTTTTTAAAAAATTTAATATTATTTCCTATATTATTATTAGAGTGGTGGGTGTGGGTGAGCCGCTGCCCAAGTGACCTTGCCACCTCGGAGTGAAGCTGGCGGCTACACTGCCCCGCGCAAATTCTTTCCCGCCCGGCCTCCCTTCCCCGCTCCATACGTCCACCTCCCAAACGGTCTTTTGACCGTTGAAAATTTTAAAAAAAAAATTTAATACTTTTTTTCCCCTATAAATACCTATCTTCATTTTCATTCATCTTCACACAAAAACTTCGGATTCTAACACGATCGGAACACCGTCTTCGGATGCGGCATTTTTTAGTTTTTAGTTTCGTAATTTTTTTAGTTATGTAATTTTATTAATTTTTAGTTTCGTAATTTTTTTAGTTATGTAATTTTTTTACTTTTTAGTTTCGTAAGTTTTTATTTTTTAGTTTCGTAATTTTATTATGTAAGCTTTTAAATATTTATGAAATTAATTATTTTAGTTTTATTAATTGTTTTCTTAATTAAAATGTTAAAAAAATTAAGAAAGATGGAAATGTATAGAAAGATGAGTATTTCCAACTTAGAAAGATGGAGAAAGATGGGAAAAGGTGGAGAGAGAAAAGCTGATGTGGCGGTGTACAGAAAGATGAGTATGGAAAAGATACCCATACTCATCACTCTTAGGGTTAAAAACAAAATTAACCAAAATATCATGATTATTTCTTATTTTAACCAAAAGAAAAGGGTAATCTTCAAAAATAACATTAAGTTACACAAATTGGTTACTCTATAAACCACCAGTTATTCAAAATGAGTATTTAATTTAAAATTCAAAAAAGTTGACATACAAACCCTCTTCTCTTTATTAATCATGTTTTGTATTTTCGTCTAGCAACTTGCTAGCTTTGTTATAACACACTTTAAATAAATATAACAATATTTTATCTTGGTTTCAAATGTATAATATCTATTAACTATCTTCAATTTATTTTTTTATTATTCAACCTTAATATAAAAATGATAATGACAATTTTAACACAATTATTTAAGTCATTTAAAATTGTAATATAAATATAAGTAATTATAATAGTTAAATAATTAATAAAAATAATAAGTGATAAACAAAAGCATTGTTAATTATAAAAATCATCATCCAAAAAAATGTTAAGTTTTTTTTTTGTTTTTTCCAGGGGTTTTTAAAAGATCGTTTGCTGATTTATTAGGGTTTTTTTTTAAAAAAAATAACCAAATTTATAGTTTTTTTTTAATAAATGAATTTTGATTTTAAGTTTATTTAAAATAAACGAATGAATTTTTTGATCAAAAAAATTTAGGTTTTCTTCTTTAAATAAATTATTCTAGCTATAAAAAGTGAATTTAGTGTTATTTAGAAAAATAAATTTGTTTAAGCTTTAGTTTATTTAAATGATAAATTAATTTTTAGGTGTCACAATTTAAAAACCTATTATTTATTTTTGTATTTGAAATATATATGAATCAAAAATTTTCAAAACTAATTAAAAAAAATAGACAATGTTATTTTTCTTGGGAAAGAACAAAACAATTGAGGGTCCAATAAGTTGGACATTTGTCATATTTTTAAAAAAATACTCAACTTGAGTAAAAATTGAGTATTTGCGTAACCAATTTGAGTAACTGTTTATTATTTTGAAAAACCCTTTTTTTTTTTTTTTTTTGCTAAAATGAGGTACTGATTGGGCAATTTTGACTAATTCTGTGATTAACCATTATTATTATTATTATTATTATTATTATTATTATTATTATTATTATTATTATTATTATTATTATTATCAATATTATTAATCCTTTTCATCTTCAGAGAGCAGAAGTCATCTTTCTCAGTTTCTCCGATCAGTAAATCTTTCCCCATCTCTTATAACATCTTAAATTTATATTATTACTTTAAAAAAAATAAAAGAAAATTATAGTTCATTACTTTCTAATATCTACAAACATTCATAAAATTATTATATAATTTATTCAAAAACTTCAAATAATAATTGACATTATTATAGTAAATTTAATCTATAAACCTCAAATAATATTTATAAAATAATTATATCAATTAAAAATTTATAAATATATCAAAAAATTTAGATTAAAATATTAAAATAAATTAGATTATATTTTGAATAAAAAGATACAATATTAAAAAAACATTAAAAAATATAAATACATTTTATTATTTTTTAAAATAAATTAAAATACAAAAATAATTTATTGTTTTTAACATCTATAAATATTAATAAATAGTTAACTCTATCTACTTAATTTAACATTATCAAATAGTATTATTCGTCTTCATTAATTCATTATCTATTTTGTATTTATTAATTTTTAACTAATCTAAATATAACCTTAAAAAATTTAGAATTTGTTTATAAATTTCAAACAACATTTATAAAGTAAAAAAAATCTTAAATTATATCGATAAAAAATACATAAATATATTATAAAAATTCAAAATAAAGATATCATAATAAATAACAATATATTCTAAAAAACTTAAAAAAAAAACAATATTAATAGAAAAACATATATCATATATTTTTTGTTTATTTTAATAAAATATATAAGCATTGTGTATCAAATATTCCAATTAAAAATATAAGTGGTAATTAGATGAATCTTTATATACAAATAAAAAAAATTGTCACCTAACGCTTTTCGATACACCATAACTTTATCTTTTATAAATTTATCATGGAAAAGTATGGAATTATGTGTGTGTGTGTAATGTTATCTTATAAATTAGAAATGGAAAGATGCATCAGAAAAGATGGGTTGGAAATTATTGAGAAGAGGGTTTTGAATGGGCAAAAGGCCAAACCCTCCCTATTTTCTTTTTGTAAGAAATGTAACACACATAAGCACGTTGTGTGTGTAGCACAGTGTGTACACATGTACATACATATATAAAATATGGTTCGAGAGAATACCACTCATTATGCAGCAGACGAGAATAAGAATATACCACCTATAGAAAACTTTTTTAAAAAAATTTCACAAACATGTTTTAATTAACATTATAAAGATAATATGTAAATTACATATACATTCACATCTCTTAACTCCTTAAATATGTTGTAAATTGAAACTTACATAAATTTGCATATATGTAAACATGCATTTATATGATGCATGATTTCATACACTTAAAATGTGTGAATGTTTATATATCATCTTTGTAATGTTAATTAAAACATGTTTATGAAAAAAAAATTCAAAAAAATCATTGTATAAGTGTATTAGTGAATGATCAATTAGTTTTTCATGATAATCTATTTTATATATAGTTTTTCACGATAATTTATTTTATATATATATAGAGGGAGGTTCAATTGAGCACTTTTATGCATCGAGGTACAAAAGTACCTATATCATCCATTAGATCAAAAAATTGTATGGATTAGATTAATGGCAAAAGGGTAAATAGTTGGACAATTTTATGCATCTTGTGCATTATAGAAACAAAGAAAGAAGGGTATTTTGGGGAATGTGCATACCTCATTAAATTTAATATTTCAACAAATAATCAAATAATAAATGCTAAATAAATTCAATTGATACATTTCCAAATTTAAAAAAATTACACAAATTCAAAAAAGATGGTGGAGATCGATGCATTTCATCGTTAATCGTGTTTATCTATGCATTGTGTTAAAAAACGCATTTAACAAAAAAAAAATACACAAATTCATTTATGCATCGTGTTCAACTTGTTCATCATTCTTTTATGCATCGTGTTTGTCGTTCATATTTTTCATTAAGCTATGCATCATGTTCAACTTGTTCATCATTAATCTATGCATCGTCATTGTTCATCATTCATTTATGCATCATCATTTTCCGTTGTTTATCATTCATCATCCATCTATGCATTATCATTATTCATCGTTCATCATCCATCTATGCATCATGTTCTTTATAATTATCATCGGCTACCTCTCTTGTTCATGTTCATCATCATCGTTGTTCATCGTTAATCTTCGTCTTCAAATCATCATCACTAAGAAAAATCATGAAGAACACGATTAGAGAGAGAGAGAAAAAAAAAATGATGAGGAAAATGAGGAATGTAGTTAATATGTGATTTTAATTCAAAATGTAACTCCTAATTATCATTTAATGATTTTTAGAAATAAATTAATTATCATGTCTTTAGTTTTCCCTAAGTGCCCTTTGTGCATCCTTGGTGGATTATCCGATGCACAAAAGTGCCTTGAGGTGCCCCGATGCATAAAAGTTCTCAATTGAACCTTAATTTATATATATATATATATATATATATATATATATATATATATATATATATATATATATATATATATATATATATATATATTGAGGTTCTATGGGGCACCATATGCATCGGGAACCAAATGGGAACCAAAAATGCATTGCTTGTTTACAAAGGGTGCATTAATGGCATCTTGGGAATGTTTAATAATATATTGTTAAATTATAAGATTTAATTTAATATTTATCATTTATTTAGGAAACC
The DNA here is from genome assembly GCA_020465985.1 of Centrapalus pauciflorus. NCBI lineage: Eukaryota > Viridiplantae > Streptophyta > Magnoliopsida > Asterales > Asteraceae > Centrapalus > Centrapalus pauciflorus. Next base: position 413,482 of record JAANYP010003896.1, on the reverse strand, counting down.
AAATAAAATATTGGTTGTTTCATACATGATGCACAACAGCAATGCATCACGACAATGATGAACACATTGAAGACGTTGATGAACACGTTTAAATTTCAGAGATGCATCACGAAATTAACACGTTTAAATGTCGAAATGTATCACGATTTTGGTGATCCATAATGATGGAACAAAGACGAGGATGAATATGACCGAAATGCATCACGATTTTCGTGATGCATAATGATGTACAAAGACGAGGATGAATATGGTCGAAATGCATCATGTTTGAAATTGAATTGGATGAAGATGCATCGTGTTTGAAGACGAATCCAATAAATTGGATGAAGATGCATCATGTTTGTCTAGATTCGGATAGAATATTTTCTGAATTCAAACATCTTCCGATTTTGCCCTTCCGCGCGCGAGAAGTTATGCACCCGTGCACCCATTTTCAAGTTAATTACCCTTTTGCCACTGCAATCTGAACCATTAAAATTCAAGATCTAACGGTGCATACAGGTTCCCAAAGTACACAATGCATACAGGTGCCCCATAGAACCTGACCCTATATATATATATATATGGATGGGTTCAATGGAGAACCTCTATGCATCGAAGAACCTTGGAGAACCACAATGCATCGCTAGAAACTCGTGATGCATCACGTAGAAATCGATGCATCACGTGGAAATAATGATGCATCACGGGGGAATTCTGATGCATTTGTGGTGGTGCATGGAGGTTCTTCAAAGTTCTTCGATGCATGGAGGTTCTCCATTGAACTCACCTCTATAGACGCACACAAATTTTAATCAATTAAATATGCTTTTACATATTAAATATAAAGTTGGATTTTTCATAAAGCCAGACAGTTTGAGAGGAGGGGAAGTAAAGAAGGAAATAAGTGGATGGATAATTGGATATAATGCTATTTGATTTGGATTGATCCTTTCATGCATGATCCACTGGATACCTAATCACCTCATCAGATTTTGGTTTTTGAAATAAGGGTTTATTATTAAAAGAGGTAATATGTTTTTGTATATCAGTGTTTTTTTTTTTTCAAAAAAGCACTCAAATTAAAATTTTCTTTCTGTTTTAGTAAAATTTAACTTTTAGAACCTGATTTTTCAGTTTTTAAAAAGATATGTTTGATAATTATAACCGGGTTCTAATTGTCAAATTTCACAAAACTACTTATTTTTAACTTTAAGACTTTTCTAGAAAAAATAACATTAAGGAACGAAAAGGCAAAAAACCGTAAAAACATGTTGATTTTTTTTCATGATCAATCTTTGAAATTATAACGTTAAACATAAATGTTTGGTATAATTTGATTATATACTTACACATCATACGCTTTAAAAAAAGTGTAATGTTATGTCTAACTCTACTTCATATTAATGACGTTTTGACATTGAATTTTGTATTACTGATAAGGCTATACATTACCCATCTAATTATTCTAAACTATTATTAATGTCTCAATTAAGATATTATTTTTGATTTTCTTGAAAAGCAACCAACTTTTATAAAAACTTTAAAACCTAAGAATACACTAAAATATCTACAATATACAAAAAGTGACGATAACACGATTTTTAATCAACAGAATTATAAAAACATAACATATAAACCACAATTAGACTACCATGTGCGAAAACAATTTGAAAACCAAAACAGATCACTAAACCAATTTTAAAAACTCAATATCATACTAGAGCAAATTGTGCAATCTAACGTATTAAGATCTTTTTTAGTTAGTAATCGAACAATTTGAATTTGTAACCCAAATTGTGCAATCTAACGTCTTAAAGATCTTTCTATAAACAAAGTCTCCACCTTTACCATGAAACACCACTATGTTTTGATTTACATTACCATGGTGATTCATATCACAACTTCCCCTAATAGTTTTTTTTTACTATAGCATCGGTACAAAATGAATTTAAATCTTCATTGAAACTAATTTGCTCAATCAAATACTTTCAAGTTTTGATGAAAATACTCCCAAGATTTCATCGTCATTTATTGTGTTGGTTTCTAATGGGGTGATGATGCTCAAGGGTCGAACAAAGTTCTTCCAATTCATTTAAGGTGTGTTTGATCTAATGGAATTAAAATGAAAAATTTTATATAGATTTTTGACCATGTTATTGAAAATATACTAACTAAAAAACATTGGATTTTATTCACTTTATCAAGATATAGTTTTTATTTGATTCTTTTCCAAAAAATAAAGAAACAATCACACACTATAAATTGAAGAAGGAATGAAACCCATTTTTTTATTAGTGCATTCTCGTTCGGATGACATTTACGTTATTTTTTATTCCATTGTACTAAATACAAGCTTTAAAGTCTTACACGTAAGTATCCCTATTCCGTCCTTAGACCTATTTCCACATCTTAGACTTAGGCATCCCTTTCTATCATTTCCACATCATTAGAGTTTTCTAAGTTAAATAAATTAAAAAATATTTCGTCAATTTGAATCCTCTTACCTTCTTTCCAGAATTATTTGTTATTTACATATGTAACACACCCCCAACGTATCTGTATCCCCGACCCACTTTAATGTAAGGTTTAGTAGGTTTAATTTAGTACGTTATTTAACAAAAAAATATTTACTTATTTGAATATTTAATACTAGTTTATTACCCATGTATTATATGGGTTAATTTTAAAAAATTGATATTTATATATATATATATATATATATATATATATATATATATATATATATATATATATGTCTAATATATAATTATATGAATAATAAAGTTTGCTTAACTTTACTTACTTAGTTAATAAATTAATCCATATTAGATTTACAAAGATTTGATTTGCTTTAAAATTTAAAAATAAAATCAGTAAATGATGTAACAAAAGGAGAGAGCGACATGTGGCAAATTAAATGAGAGCATGTCATGTGGCAATTAGTTACTCTTTTAATAGTATCGATAGATAATACTCACTCCGTCCCAATTTAAATGTCCATATTTCTATTTTAAATTGTCCCAAAATATATGTCCACTTCCAAAAATGAATTATAATAATGTATTAAATTCCAATAATAACCTTATGTTTATAATGTCGTAATCTTTTTCTAAAATTGATTAAATAAATAAATAAGGGTAAGTTGTCATTTAAGTATTAAGTAGAATGGATAATTGCGCAAAAAACCTCAAATTTGTCAGTTTTTTGTGATTAAAACCCTAAACTATTTTTTGTTGCATAAAAAACCCCAAACTAACTAAATATCAGTAAATTAAGGTTTTATCGGTGGGTAACCAGTTGAAACCGGTTATAATCCTACTTGGACCGGTAAATAACCTACGTGGATTAAAGTTTAATTGTTGAAATCGGTTGCCAAGTATTACACATTATTTAAACCCCCATTGATGATATAATCTCATTTAAAAATTACAATTATAAATTATCAACGTGGGTTTAAATGATGTCTAATACTTGGTAACCGGTTTCAACAATGAAAATTTATTCAACTTAGGTTATTTACCGGTCCACGTAGAATTAATAACCGGTTTCCACTTGATAAAATCTTGATTTACTGATTTTAGTTAGTTCGGAGTTTTCTATGCAACGAAAAATAATATGAGTTTTAATCACAAAAAACTAACAAGTTGATTTTTTTTAGCAATTATCCCTAAGTTGAACAATAATTATCCACTTTTCTTAAACTGTGTGTTTTTGTCTAGTAGACACTTAGGCGGTGTATGGTTCGCAGAATATTTATTCCTGGAATGAAATCTGTGAAGGAATGGAATCTGTCAGAATAGACATGAAGGCCGGTGAAGATGAAGTCTAGGGTTTGTTTTTAGAACTGTTAAAATCTTTAGAATGTAATTTAAATTCCATGACACTAACCCAAGGAAAATAGATTCCTTCAAAAGTGGTGTTTTATAAGAAAAAAGAATTTTCATTCCATTTCTTTTTACTGCCAAAACAGCACATTGGAATGAATTTTCATTCCAATTCCATCAAATTTTATCAGATTCTGTGAACCAAATGTCTCCTTAAAACGGGACAGAGGGATTAATTTGATAAGAGTAAAAAAAAAGTTTAAACAGGAATCAAATAGTAAAAAGCATACCTTTTTAAGAACAATTTAAAAGGTGTGTTTTTAGAGAATAATATTCATGGTATTATTAATTAATACAAAGTTCTGTCGTCAAATCTAGCCTTGAATGGTGGGATATACACATCATTAAAACGGCTTTAATTTTTTGACTTTCTAAAATCCCTTTCTTTTTTGTATTTATATTTATATTTATATTTATATTTATATTTGTATTTTATAATAAATAAATCGTCATACGGCTTGGAGATCACAAATTTTAGAACCAACCAAATAACAAAGTCTATTAACCTCTTAAGTCTTTATTTATTCGTTATTACTTTTTATATATTTTTATCGTAAATTTAACGATTCACATTGATTTGATCTAAAGGATATATATTGTTTATAGTTTCTCTCAAAGTTTTGAGTTTTAAAAGGTCATTTCCCATACATCCTAATATGGTTGTTGATTATTCTATAGAACCATATAGGATTTGTGTTATAAAACAAAAACGGAATTGTTTTATCATTAGAATTTTTCTCCAACATTCTATGAATTATCTTAAAAGTCACTAAATTACATGCGAAGTGAGAACAACCTGGTATTGTTATTGTTTGTTTAATCTAGGAACGAGCGGGATAGACATAAAAAAGTTTCATACCAATGATGATTCAAACCAAGCGAAACAACATGACTAAAATCAAACACATCATCCATTGAGCCCGAGGATATAGTTTTACAACTTTTAAACTACCAACGACAAGATCTAAGTGGTGACTTCTAAACTCTTTTTTTTTTTAGGACGAGAAGTTGATGCAACCACCAATTGCCTCAAGATTTGTACTTGAGCTTTAATTTGCGATGACAGGAAAAAGAACACAACAAGAGACCAAAGACATGACAAGATTGCCTACAAATCATACCGCAGCCTATAAACAACAATAAATACAACCTGTCCAACCAAACGTGTCATTAAATATTTAGATGCATGGTATATTAATATAACATTTTGTGACACCCTTGCCACATTAACCACCATTTACAGTATACCCAGGATTAATCACCAACGAATAATTACATAATGATCTGATAGCTTGAACTACAGTGCGGAAGCATAAAATACAAAATAAAATAAAACAAATTTGTGTCCAACACCCTACGGTGCTACATAGGTTACACATCTAAGTCTACCACTTCAGAAGTATTACATTATCCCCAAATTTATTACAACAGTAATTTCATAACCAAATACCAAGTTAAACCGTAGAAGTCTTCAAATACTTCAACAAACATCCTAGTTAGATGGTCCCACAGCGGATTTCCCCCTTTTCCTGTAAAAATGTAACAACTGAAGGGGTAAGCTAAAGCTTAGTGAATATCATATGATTTTACACATTCTACAAATCATTATGATGCCACCCAGGGTAACCGCGGTAACACATACCGTATACCCCACACGTACTCCAAGTACGCAAATCTGAGCCGCAGCTCCTTCGAGTTGACACTCGGCATAAGAAAACCAACCATCTGAGGCAGACATTACATCGGGGATGACTTACTGTCTATCCTAACCACAGAGGTGTCAAACTCTTGGTCATATAGCACAGTAACATCAGAGTACAGATGCGACCACGCAGGTCCATCGAAAGGATGCACAACAAATGAACGGACATGCAACAAGTATGAATGTGTATCAATACATATACGCAAGTTAGTAGAGTTCCAAACGAATATGAAACAACATGCCTCAGCAGGCAATGCAAACATAATGCAGATGCAGCAATGTTAAAATCAAAGGTACTCACAGTGGGTGCGTTATTATCTTTATTCAAATTTTATTTCTCTTCGGGCTTTCAACCGGATCACAAAGTACCCCACTGTGGGTTAAACAACACCACAAGGGACCTGTTACATTTCCATAATAAAATCATATCATACACATGTTCCTCAACAAATGTACATCAAGTCGTTCAATTTAAAAGGGTTACAACATTTAGATCCGTTATCCGAAACTCACATTTAAATCTCATCACTCGAGGTGTTATTATTCCCAATTAACCCTCCTTTATTTACCGTAATATGTTACAAAAGTTATCTCAAAAGTATGTTCAATGGTCCATAAATTCGGGTCCTTAATAACCCATCCGAATTACACATGCACAGCATAGAACTCGCCGAGTTCCCCATAGAACTCGCCGAGTTCATGTCCGAATTTCGGATCCTCAGCCGGATTTCGGACACATCCGAAGTACATTGACCCATCCGAATTCGGGTCCATCCGAGTTCGGTTCTTTATTTGATTTCGGTCCCAACTAAGTTCGGGTCACATCCGAATTCGGGTCCCAACCGAATTCGGATCCAACACTTATGAATTTTTGAAGATTTGTTCATATGTTCTTGAGAACTCGCCGAGTTCACTTGCAGATATGCAGGTCGCAACTTACGGATTTTACTCAAACATTTCCAAAACTTAATTTTAACAACATGCAATCATTTATAATGTTTTACAATCATTATTGGGGTATTTCTACATCATATTCCCTATCTAAAACATGCTAATCAGTCCAGATTTAAACCAAAAACGAGTAAAAACCTCAAGAACACAAAAGTTCACAAAATCTCAGATTTCTTACCGTTTAGGACGATTCAAAGGTTGATTCTTGTTTCCAATCCTTCAGGGAACTTCAATTGATGATTCTCAACTGTTATATCATACATGCAATCACAAATCTTCAGATTCTAATTCTGAATTTTTTGGATCTTAATTCTTAAAAATAAAACCTCAAACTTGAAACTAATTTATTACCTTTTTATCCTCTTGAATCCACTTGAATTCAGATTTAATCCACGAATTTGTCTTCACGTAATCGATTTTTAACAGAATTTTTAGAGAGATATAGAGAGCTTGATAGAGAGAGAAAGTAGAGAGAGGTTGATTTTCATTCAAAATGAAAGACTTGGACCTTTTATTCTCATCTTCCAACTTTGGCACCTTTAGCCCCTCAATTTATCTGGTTCCATTAAATACTGAGTTTCATCATAATTTTCATCATCAATAACCTTTTAATAATCATACTTAATAACTAAAAGTTGAAAATTCTCAATTCCTTAATTTCTTAAAATAGCAACCAACTTTTTAAATATCCAGATACATAATCATTTTTCATAATCCAACTTAATTATATTCATTACGAAATTTAAACTAGATATCCTCAAATTACGAAAATAAAATTTTAGGATGTTACACATTTGGCCTAGGAGTGTCACATCTATACAAACTACTTCACTTAGTATCCATGTCCTGTTTGTAATAAAATGATGTCTGTCCGCTAATGCAAAAAGATGTTTTAACTAAGTAAAAAGTATAATGAATCATGACTGAGAGGTTAAAAAACTAAGAACCACTATGCAAGTCACTAATATTGGTTCAACTCGATCAAGTTCTTATAGGATTCATATTTTTTTTTACTTCTATAAATAAAAATATAAAAACCAGACCGAAAGGATCGATTACGACAATGTCATTAGTAAATCGAAAACCAAATTCTTTTTAACATAAAGTTACAATAAGTTAAAATGATTAATAAAAATAAATAATACTAACGTATAAAAAATATCTTATAATAAAGATACTATTCAGAGATAATATATTTCAATTAACAAAGATATCATAATTTAGATATTGCAAAGTCATATACTCCGAAATATACGAAACATTACATAAAAGGTTATGAAAAAGAACAAAATGTATAAGACTAACTTTATATTATATAAAATAATTTAAGAAAAAAAATCTCAAATGCATTAAAAAAAATCATATAATTTTTTATAAAAAAAAAACTAAAATCCAAAATTTTGAAATCTATATATATAATAAAAGAGAACATATCAGGACATCTTTAATGGATAGAAAACCACGAAAAAACCAAACATTATTAACGTCAAGTTACGATAAACTAACACGGTAAACAACAACAAAATAACATTAATATTTAAGAAAAACATATAATTATATTATATTATATTTGAAAAAATATATTTCAATCAACATATACATCAATATTAACATATAACAAAACTGTTGTTTTGAAAACCATTTACAATGTGATAATATTTATCGAGATATATTCAGGTATCTATAAAACATTACATATTAAAAATTATGAGATAAAAATAAAACACATAAAACTAATATTATATTATGTAAAATAGTATTTAAAAAAACATAACCAATACCATCAACAAAGTTTGATATTAATGTCAACTTACTTTTAAAAAATTACTGATAATTTTTAAATTGTTGATATCGTACGTATATTTTAGTTTTTCACACAAATATGATCATTTTTATATAATAGAGTCTATTTCTTTATACCAGTAGATACCGGTGTTTTATGTAAAACTGAGTTCTATTATATAGAAATGACCATATTGGTATGAAAAAGTGAAGTCACACATACTCTATTGATAATGCTTAATGAATGAGTTGCTATTGTAGTGCTTTAACCTTTCTTGTTTATATATTTACCTATATATAAAGTTCATCCTTAAAATGAATAGTTATTGTGGCATGTTATTTCACAATCACCCCATTGGTAAAAAAGCCCTAATAAATTTGATTATGAAAAAGACAAATGATCTTTCTTTATACGTATAAATGAAGAAGTATGTATTAATTTATTGTGTTTTTGAACTAATAACAAATACAAATACGTTAGACACTTTGGCGGGAATGTACAAATCATAAAATGGCATAAATATCATATCAAGAAGCAAACAAATAAGTGGATAAATTTCGTGGAATGGGTTGTTTAGAATAGTTTAAAATTTAAATTGTTAGTGGGCCTTTGACCCTTTCGAAATTCAGGCCATCAATCCGTTATTCTATCTTTTAACTTTAGAGTTGTTGACATAATAAAGTCAAACTTTTGGGATTCACGGAGATGAGTTGTAAACCCACCTTTTTAGAATACGTATTTGGTGCAAATTATTCTCCTTTATATCATTAGAATTTCTTCATTTTTTATGCATAAAAGAAGATTATAAAAGCTATCTATACTTTGCTTAATCAATACTAGATAATATGTTCATGCTGACATACTTTCAAGTTTCAATGGAACTTTCCATATATTGTGATAAAATAAAGGAATTTTTTTTTAAAAAAAAACTAATAAAGTATTATCAAAATTCTACTACAGATGTTATGTTCTGTTAAAGTTTGTCAAACTAGCGGGAGGTAGAGTTTCTACCTACCTTTTAGTTAAGGCTCGAGTTTATAACTATACATTTTATTTTATATTTGTTTTTGACAAAATCGATGGATCTAGAACAAGAACAAGATAAAATGATATAGGCATTAAAGCACACTAGTAAAAACATAATCACCTTAAAGGGGTGTTTGGCTTGCCAACTGAAGTTTGAATGAATTAAATATATATATTAGTTGATTGGTTGAAGTGTGAAATAATAATTAATGTTAGCTAAGGGTATGAGTTCTGTGAAATATTAGGAATATAAATTCATTTACAAAATAGTCAGGAATGATAGACTTGAAACATAGATTTTAATGAAATTTAAACACATTTTGTTCAATGTTTTTGTAATCCGAAATTTAAATACATTTTAAACAATTCTAATTCTACCAAAATTCATTACGTGAGCCAAACATCCCCTCAAGAGTATATATATTTGAAGTAGTTTATTATTTTGAGAAACACAATATATGCGTTGAAAACCCGAAACTTTTTTGAAAAGACCAATTTGAAATATACATCCCCTTATTAATCATACATTCCTCTTAATGTGAGAGAGGTTTAATTACTGAGTGACATATCATTAACGAAAAGATATGTGAGAGAAGAGGTGCGAGATAATAAAAATTAAGTATGATTGGTGTGTGTATAACCATATTTTAAATGCATAAAATTAAGCTTGTATAAACTTTGTGTCAAACAAGCTCATTGTATAATAGTTGTATATCATTCATGTTTGTGATTGTGATTGTCTTAGATGAAAAAACAAACTTGGTAAATGAATATATAACTTCTTTTAATGAGGTAGCATTAAAGCTATAAAAGTGCATTTACTTTGACTATAAAACATTAAGCCCACCAAAATTTCATAATAAATGGAACATTTAAGTTGATATATATAATTTAGGTAAAAGCATGACAATTAGTTCCATATGTTTTAAATGTTCGTAATAATAAGGAGAATAAATTAGGTAAAAGCTTGAGTATTGTCTATTAGTCATCACCTACATAGTATATACAACAATCAATATCATCCCTTTATATTAAGAAAATGTAAAGTTTTCCTTTTAACGCTTATTTTAATAAATGTCTCGTACAGTTTATAGTAAAGAATTAATATTAAAAATGTTGATCTCTTTTTACAATGATTATAAGATTTATTAATAACAAGAGCAACTGATATTACAAAAATCAAATTTTGATGGTGAAAATTAGAATATGTGTTATATAACAAAACATTGTAATAATTAATTAGAGTAAAAATGTATCATGTGTTATTCAGTGTAGGGGTGAGCGACAGGTACCATTTCCCGAACCTGAACCGGTACCGAATTAATATATTCTGTCCGGTACTCGGTTTTTAAATTCGGTATTCGGTACTCTTGGTTTCGGTACCATATTTATCCCGAATATCCCGATCTCGAACTGAATATATAAATTAGCTACAATTCGGTATTTGTAACTTTAAAACGTTAAACTTCGTTCGGTTTTCGGTATTAGGAATTCGGTATTCAGGTACAATATTTGGTGATATATGTTCGGTATTTGATATATTTTCCTTATTCGGTCCCAATATGTGACTGACACCGAAAACCCGGTCCCAGAACCGGAACTGAACCAGCACCATATAAAATTATACAGTTAGGTATTCGGTTCTTTCAAAATTAATAATTCGGTTTCGGTATTTTCAGGATCGGTACCAGTTCGGTACGGTCTGGTACCGAGCTCACCCCTAATTCAGTGTTGATGCTAGTTTGTTTCATACTTGATAGTTGGTTGTTGGGCTATAGCCTAAAGGAACGATAGCCCAAATAAAAGTAATATAATATCCATCAGCCCAACCCCAGAGACTGGCTCGCAACCCAACCCAACTTAGCTGGCCTAAAAGTAAAACCCCACACACAGCTTCACCTTTCTTCATAGCTTTCACTTTTCTCCATTCCCCAATTCTTTTCCCTTCCATTCCACGCCAATCCCACCCTTTTTTCATCATCATTCATTCTTCTTCTCAAATCCCCAATCCCTAAACCAAATTCCTTTACGTTTACATTTTTACGATGCATTCCTCCGCCGCTTCACCCGCCAAAATCCTTGACGAAACCACCGCCCTCCTATCTCAACTTCTGCCTGCTTCCCTCTCCATCCACTCTTTCACCGGACGCTGGCAAGTTTTACGTTCTAAACTCGCTAACCTCAAGTCCCTCCTCTCCCAACTCTCTTATTCAACCCACTGGTCCGATAACCAACTACTCCTTACGCTACTACCCAACCTCCTATCCACCCTCCGCCGTATCCAAACCCTATGCCACCAGTGCTCCGATCCTAATTACACCGCTGGAAAGCTTTTGATGCAGAGCGATCTTGATATGGCTACCGGTTGGCTATCCAAACAGCTTAACGACCTTGATTTGCTTCTTCGTTCCGGCGTTCTTCGTCAGTCTAACGCCATTGTTCTCTCTCAACCCGCCCCAGGCTCTGCCAAAGAAGATTTGAGTTTTTTTATTAGGGACCTTTTCACCAGATTGCAGATCGGAGGGGTGGAGTTTAAGAGAAAGGCATTGGAATCTCTTATTCAATTACTCGTCGATGACGACAAGGCCGCCACGTTAGTTGCCAAGGAAGGTAATATTGGTTATTTGATTAATCTGTTTGATGTGAATACTCATCGGGAACAATCAGTCTCTGCGATATCCATTCTTGCCTGTGCAAGCGATCAGTCTAGAAAAACGGTTTTCGAGGAAGGTGGCCTAGGGCCGTTGTTAAGAATCGTTGAATCCGGCTCCTTTCAATTGAAGGAAAAGGCATCTATGGCTGTCGAAGCAATCACCGCCGATCCTGATAATGCATGGGCGATTTCGGCATACGGCGGTGTTCCGATACTTGTCGATGTCTGCAGGTCTGGGTCGTTAACAGCCCAATCTCACGCAATTGGTGCGATTAGAAACGTGGCTTCCGTTGAAGATATTCGCATCTCTTTAGGCGAGGAAACCGCCGTTCCGGTGATAGTTGGGCTGCTGGCATCAGGTTCTGCCGCGGCAAAAGAGAAGGCGGCCAATTGCATCGCAATCCTCGCATCATCGAGCGAGTATTTTAGGGCTATGATAATACAAGAGAAAGGTTTGCAAAAGCTATTACAGTTGCTTCATCAATCTTCAAATCCAGATACGATAGAACACGTATTACGCGCAATTCACTCCCTCTCAGCCTCAGATTCCGTTTGTCGGTTATTATCCTCGTCATCAATGTTCATAACACAGATCTCGGGTCTCATTAAACAAGGCAATTTAACTCTACAACAAATCTCGGTCTCCATATTAGCCAATTTGTCGATGAACGACGGTAACAAGCGCGCCATCGCCGGTTGTATGGGGTCTCTGGTGAAGCTAATTGAATTCGCGAAACCGGCAGGCTTACAAGAATCGGCGGTGAAAGCCTTGGTTTCGTTATTGACTGTAAAAGCTAACAGGAAGGAATTCGTGAAGGACGAGAAGAACATGATGAGATTGATCCAGATGTTGGATCCGACGAACGAATCGGTGCCAAAGAAAATCCCGGTAGCGATTGTGTACGCATTGATGGTCGGAGGAAGCAACGGTTGCAGGAAGAGACTGGTAGATGCTGGTGCACAAGTTCATTTACAGAGGTTGAGCGAAACGGACATCGCTGGAGCTAAGAAAGCGTTGCAGAGGCTTTCCGGCAGCCGGCTGAAGAATATATTCATCAGAACTTGGAGGGAATAAAAAATAACTGTCTCTCTCTTTCTCTCTAACCCCGCCAAGGAAAAAAGGTAAATTCATTTTCAAGAAAATTAAAAATAAACGTGTTACTTGAATAGGGTGCCACGTAGGTAGAGATACTGAGACATCTAATCCAAGTAAGCATTTTTGCAAGTATTACGTGGATGTTAGTCTGGTGGGTATGACGAAATTACCCTTATAAAAGTATAATCTCTAGATTGACCACCTCTCTAGATTCCTGAAGCATTTAATGTGACCGGTCGAAGTAAAATCTAAAAACCCCACCAAAAGCCAAATGGGACACATCTTATCACGTGGTAGGTCCTATAAGTGGGTCCCATGCCACCTTGGTGCTTTCACATGACTGACCTATTTTCGTTTCTTGAATCCGTGAAATTGGATTTCCCAACTATAGTATGTGTGAATCACATCAATGGAATAGAACTCCATTTTTATTTATTAATTTAAGATGTCATCAAGTTTTATTATTTTCATTCCCCTGTTGCTAAGAATAAAAAGAGTGAGATATTTGATGAAATGATGATGGGATTACGTATAATTAATAATAATGGTTGTATAATAATTATATATATATTTGTATTTTAAAGAAATTGTGTTGCACTTGCAGGAGCTTGGTTTGGACTCATCTAACTACTGGTCTTGGTAAAGAAGACGACAACCAAACACATCTTGGTAATACAACAACTATATATTGCTGTCTTTACTATTAAAAAAAAAAACCCTAAAAAAGATTTAATTATATTATACAAAAAGGTTTATAAGAACGGGATGGATGCGGTTTTTAGGGAGTATCCTCGTTTTGTTTTTATTTTATAAAATGTTTTGTTTTTTATAATGTACATTAGATTAGATTATAGATGAGGCTACATGTTTTTAGTGTAATGGCCAAATCTTTGAGTTAGAAAGTGTGAATTGAATGTCAAAACTTATTGTTGTTGAGTTTGTTTTTATATGATACTTGTGTGAAATTGTTTACGAGAATGAAGGGTGACTGGGGAAGAGTAGGTGGTGGAAAGAAGATTAAGAATGCTAAATCTTAGTTGGAGATCCATATTTTGTGATGAAAATGACCAGCTGAAAACAAATGGTGATGGAGGATGGACCCCATGTTCATGTTTTTGATGAAACAAATTTATTATTATTATTATTATTATTATTATAACTTAAAAGAAAGCAAGGGAGGGAGGGAGGAACGGCGTAATCAAAGGGAAGGGAGGGGCTTGAATTATACGATGGAGACACATGGGAAAAGTAGACGATAAATTTATCAACACCAACACCAACACCCTCACCCACCATGAATGATCGACCCCCCCTCCTATTTTCCATTATCATTCATTATTATATTATATATATGGTTAAAAGACTTGTAAATTGAATGATATGAAATTGAGGGGGGAAAAGATAATACGTAATTAAGCCTTTGTGTACCATTACCATTACCATTAATTAATGGGCAAGGGAAGGGTGGTTGACAATGTTAGATTTTAATATATGTAAAATAAAAGGTATTTGTATTTGTATTTGTATTTGTATTTGTATTTGTATTTGTTGGATAGACATAGACCATTCATTCACGAGTAAAGGCAATGTGAAAAAGCAAATGAAGGGGAGGGGCCAGGCAGGTCATGTTTCTTGTGACTGACTCGTATCCCTTCAAAGCAACTGCAACTCCCATATGCATCTACTTAGCTAGCTGTAAAGCCTCTCCCTCTTTCATTATTTCTGGCCCCTTCAATTTCAATCCTTACCCCCAACCACCTCTTTATTTTCCTATTATACCCTTCCTCTATCTTTATGAATTATGACAAAAATATAGTTTTATACCTCACCAGCAGCTAAAGAAACTTCCCCTGCTTGACAAAAGAATGGTGCATTTATGAAGCGAAAATTTCCGATTTGAAGTTTTTAATAAAACTGAAAACATGATAGTTTCTAAAAAAACACATTTTTAGAGATGAGAATGTGTTTAGATGTGTTATGAATAGTTTTTGCATTTTCATTTTTAATTCCACGTTATAACATACATTTGGGAGACTAGATTACATCAAAAATATGTTTTTAATGGTACTTGTAAATTTGAAAGCTAAAAATTGAAAACATAGAAAACAATAGATCTAAACGTGTTTTTCACAAACCCTAACAGTATTTTTGATTTCTAAAAGTTCAATCTCAAGGCTTCGTTTGGTTGTTAAAAGCTTGGGCTTTTGATTCTAAAATGAAAGTTTTTTTACGAGAAACTAATCAAAGTTCTTTTATGTTTGTTAATGATAAAAACTAGAATTACTTTTACCATGCTTATAAAAATTTGAAGTTCTAGTTTTATAAAATAATTATAGCTTTTAAAAGCCCCAGCTACCTAAAGCTCCGACTCATTTCATAACATATTTATTCGGTAAGTGAAAGGGACTTATAAACACTTGTTATAAAAAAAACAACACAAGTACACAACCTTAGTTAATAGGTTTCAGCTTAGCGTCACTTTTTATAAGATGTTTAGTTTTCAATACCAATGTACATGAATAGCAATGTACTAATGGGGTTTAGCCCATTTGGTATGAGAGGTGAAATGTGAGAGTGAGATCATGGGTTTGGCTCTCGTTGGATGCAAGTTGAAATTTAGGTGGTGAATATAAGTTCTGAAGTCCCCACTTCTGGGAGAGGGATAGATTAGGAGTAAGAATATGCTATGCTAGTTTGTCGTTCAAAAAAAAATCTATAAAATATATACAATGAATAAGGTCATGTTTGTTTACCTGTTAATGGAATCATTAAAAGATCATTTTACCATGAGGAAAGACATTAAACATGATTAAGTAAGAGATGGGTATGTTACTAAAGGCATATAGAGATATTGAGATTCTCCACTCCACCATCTCAATTATTTAGTTCAAAAGGCTTTTTGTTTGTATTCATCACATTCTTCCTTCCTTCCTACACTTGCCCTGCCCATGTATCTTACTAGAAAACTAAATTGCAAATTATATATATATATAACATTTCCTATTGGTTATTTAATTGGGTTAAACTTTAAACCAACTTCCATCACACCCCTAATGACCAAAAATTCAACTTGGTTATGTTTGCAATTGTATGATGAGGAAATTATATTTGAAGAATGTGAAAAGAAAGACACAGGACTGACTAATTCCAAATGAGAAAAAAGAGGTGCTTTTTTTCTTTATTCGTGTGGGAAAAGAGAAAGGAGGGAAGTCAAATACCCACAAAAGGGGAGCTTCAATTGGAAGTAAAATGTTTTGCTTTCAACGCAATTTGCTTTTATTAAATACTAATAATTATTATTTAAAAAAAAAAAAAAAACTGATTTCTGTTAAACATGAACATGCATATATGTTGAATTGGGATTTGGAACAGGTAAAAGTAAGAAGTAACAGCAGTGAAATGGTAAATTTGGATTTGATCAACTCCCGTGACTCTTGTCACCGGCCTAAACCACCAACCCCCACTCCCCCACTGTTGTTTCTCTTTATCTCCTTTAAAAATCATTTGGTTCAATTTTTCACAACTCTAATTCAATTTTTTTTTTTTTTTAAAAAAAAAAAAACAAAATTAATATGATTCTGTTATAGGTCTTCATGATCATAACATGTAATTGTATATTATATAACCGTAAATAAATAATAAAAATAAATTTTGGAAAAATTATAAGGTATGAAAAAATAAAAGGAGAATTTCATATATACAACTTCATAATATCATATATACCCAACCTAAAATTTTAATATCATATATATTCCTCCTAAACATCATAATATCACATATACCCAATTTTAACAATTAATATCACATATATCCCTCTTAAACGTTATTAATATCATATATACCCAAATTCATTAATTTAATTATTTTTAAAACATTTAAAACTCATAATTAATATTGTTTGTTAATTAATGACCATCATACCCTTACTCATTTCTTCTTTCAACTAAACTTCAAAATATCATATTTATCCAACTTTTATTCAGCCCCGGTTCTTGGGGTGGGCCAAGTGGGCCACTGCCCAGGGCCTCTGAATTTTGAGGGCCTCAAAAAAAAATTTTAATTTTGGGTATGTAGTATGTATATGTTTTAAAGTAAGCCCAATATGTATATGTATCTGTGAGGCATCTTTGAGAAGCTGAATGGTTGCATACTTGATGATGAGATGCGTCCCCCACTCCCCCTGCCCCTCGTACTCTTAGGTTTCTTGTTTTCGAAACTCACGCTACGCAACCGTCTCTTCGTTTGACACAACCGTCTCTTCGTTTGCGGAATCAAAGGGGTTACTTCGTTTTACGCTAAATCAAACGTATCGTCTTTTTGTTCCTCAACGATCGTTCATCTACCCAAATCCCAAATTAAGAATCTGAAATCAACGTCGACGCAACAAACAAGCAAAATCTCGGTCTCGTCTTTTTGTTCATCTCCCCAGTTCGGCTTTGATTAGGGTTTTGATAATTAGGACTGAAGGAAAAATGTGACCATAAGGTAATTTACGTTTTCTAATATAATATTGATTAATTGTTGTTATCAAGTTCCAATTCCTGTTTTTGTTCACATTGATATGATTAAGTTTGTTTATCACACTAATTTCAATTGCTTAATGTTTATTTTATTTTTTATTCATGATCGGAACATTGTTTTTAGTTATTTTTAACGTGATTAAATACTTTTATGATTGACTGGGGATCTATATAATTTGTTCGTTCGTAGGTTTTAGGAGTTTGTACCGGAAGTCTGGAAGCACAATTTTGTTGTTGAAATAAATAAGATTATGTACTTTTTGTATTGTTGAGTACATGATAGATCATGAGAAAAGTGAGGGTTATACACCTAATAGCAGGTTGAATTCGATCGATTTTGTGTCTTCGTTCTTACGTTCTGTATATTCATAGCTTTTGCAATATTAGGTTAAGAAGTTTTTGAAGTTTAGAGATTAACAATAATGCTACAAAGTCAACATTATATAATTATAATTTTTTACGAGTTTTGTTTATTTTGAATATATATATGTTTAGAGGGCCCATTTTAATTTCTTGCTCAGGGCCTCAAAAATATTAGGAACGGCCCTGCTTTTATTAAAATATCATTTACCTTTTAATAATTTTATATAATTTATTTTTGTAAACTTTACTAAATAAATTCTTCAAACTAAAACAAAATTAACATTAAAAATAAAAAATAAAAAGTTATATTATGTTTTTGCTCGTTTGTAGTCAAGTTGTATTACGATACGATTTGATTACAAACGAGCAAAAACATGATACAACTTTTTAATTTTATATTTGATGTTAATTTGTTTTAGTTTGAAGAATTTATTTGGTAAAGTTTACAAAAATAAATTATATAAAATTATTAAGAGTGATATGATATTTTAATTTAAGTTGGATAAATACGATATTTTGAAGTTAGTTGAAAGAAGAAACGAGTAAGGGTATAATGGTCTTAAATTAAGAAGCAATATTAATTATGAGTTTTAAATGTTATAAAAATAATTAAATTAATGAATTTGGGTATATATGATATTAATTATGTTTAAGAGGGATATATGTGATATTAATAATTAAAATTGGGTGTATATGATATTATGATGTTTAGGAGGGATATATATGATATTAAAATTTTAGGTTGGGTATATATGATATTATGAAGTTTTGGAAGGGTATATATGAAATTCTCCCAAAAATAAAAATCGTACATAAATAAATTTAGTAAAATTAAAAATATAATCACAAAAGATAGTAATAATATAATTAACTAAACTTTAAATAAATAAATTGTAACACCCCTCCCGATCCCGGAAATGCCACGTCAATTCAATACACAGGTGGCTTATCGCAATAGCTCTATTATGCACACGTCACAGGATAACTCGAAACCACTATTAATTTAAAACTTTTAAACAAACACTATCAATATGATAATCCACTGATTACATAATCCCAAAAGCTGCTAACATAATTAACACTGATTAGATCATTACACAAAACTAACACCAAGCTCCCCAGATGATTCCCGATCCCAGCTCATCAAGCACGGCTACAAATCCTGTCACTGATGCCCTGAACATGGAAGACTCGAATACGTAAGCTCGAAAGCTCGTGAGTACTCGAGGGTTAGACTCTGCACAGTAACACATAGCATGCATACACGTCGCACATACACACAACACAAGCTCAATCTCTGTCCCTGACAATCAACATCTCAATACAGGTATGAACACATAGCATGCTCATGCCACACAAGCCTCTGCTCAGAGACATATGAGATCCAATGCTCAATGAGATACCCATCTCAAATGGGGAAACTCTTCCCCTCCTGCACCCTAGCCATACTCATGGCTAACAGGATTCACAGGCTCAGGAGCGACCTGAGAATAAACACAACCATATATATATGGGGACCCTACTCAGGGTTGAACAGAGCTACTCAGCTCCCGCGATAACTCATCGCAATCACGGTATCATGGATCTCATACATAATTTATATCCACATATAAAGAAAGGAAGGATCATACCTGGCGCCCACGTCCCTGTCTCATTCACAATACACAATATACACATACACGAAGCTAGCTACACAGTTATGACTCGTAAAACGGTCCCGGGTTTGAAAAGGAACTCGGGTACTCACCTGGTCGATCCACAAATCTCAAAATCTCTAACTCGGCTCGGCTCGCTGACTCGTCCCTGAAATTACACAAATCCCAACTCGTTAACACAAATCCACGAACACCTATCACAAACTCATAATGAGCTTAACTCGAATCCAAAAGCAATCCCCAATTGAATCCCAAAACTCTAACTCGAAAACAACCCCGATAAAGTCCCGAGAACTTGATCAAAACCCGACTCACAATTCCCAAACGAAACCCCGAAGTCCCGATGAAAACCCGCCCCAAAACAATCCCAACAATATCCCGACTCAAAAACAGCTCAAACGGGACCCAAATACCCCAAAACCGGCTCCAAACCCTTCCCCTCCGATCACGCCCGCGCCCAGGCACCACGGCCGCGCCGCCCTATCGCGCCCGCGCTCGGCGTCTGCAGGTCTGCTTCTCCTGTTCGTCTTCTTCATCAGGCCAGGAGGTATTTCACTCCATAAACTCTGATTTCAGCCTCATGAACACTCCCCAACTCACACATAACTTCACTATATTAGCTCAAAACTATTTCCACAACTATAGCCACATATATACACGAATTTAAGCTACAAATCAGAAGCTTTTTACCTTCAATACTCCAAGAACAATAAGGAGGTGGAGAAGCCAACCAATTCCAGCAACCAACTTTCTGGTTCTTTGCTGAATTCTCACACAATACTCACACACTCTCCTTTGAATTGAAAAGAGAAGGGGAGAAAGGATAAGGACGTCCCATATACACGCTTCCCTTATTTAGAACGTCCGAACCCACTAGTTCCGGACCCGATATCACATTTTCACAATTAAAATCCACTTAACCCATTTAAATCCACGAACCCAAATATATAATTAATCCACTAGATTAATTACTCGGAGACACGTAACTCGCAAACCCGACACGTATAATCCACTAATCGGGTTCTCATTGGTCCAACACGATATTAATTATTTAAATATCCACTAAAATAATTACACGCAATAATTCTAGAAAACGGGATGTTACAAATCCTCCCCTCTTAAAGAGATTCCGTCCCCGGAATCTATCGCAAGCCCATTCGCAATTACACATCTCTAAGTTAAATTCCCGAAACCTCAGCTCATATATCTCAACATGATTATCAACAACTCTGTTGAATTCGCATTTGAACTCTGATTGGCACAATCATCACTAATACACATCCCTATTTCAACTCTCGAAACAAGTCGACTCCCTCGAATCTTTAACTCAATTAGGCAATCCACTAATAGCTCAATTAAATCCCCTAATTCACGTATCGGAAACTGGTATATCCCCTATTCACAGAATCTTCTCGTGGCGTCATTTCATAAGCCACTCGAATCCACATATTTTCTCAATCCATCGATCTTTGCTCGCTTTCATCACTTACTCGCATAGCTCTATATAGATCATCCACTAACACAATAGGCATCTCCATCGAATCACTAAACGCAAACTCATAAACATGGTTAAACTCATAAATGGATTATATCCACTCGCAATAGATTAATCCACTATCGCAACAAAATTCTTAACTCTTTTCACCACCCAGATAAACGCATCTCGCAAAGCACAATATCACAGATAGGGATAGCACACACAAGAATTTAAATCCACTATTAATATGATATTCCACTATCAGGGTTGATCAATCCACTAACACATCACAATAATTATTCATATAATTCACGCAACTCAACATGATTAATCCACTAATCATAGCACAATACCCAATTCCAGAACTCTGATAACCCATCTTATCACAATATATTCCGCTCTCACATACACACCCAGATCACAGTAGCCCAACTCTAGCACATTGACTCCACGTATACACCCCGTTCAGCCCATATACACAATTTCGCCCCTCTGTCACTGAATCCCGCAATCACAAACACATTCGCATTAATTATTCACATAATTTGATCCACTAACATGACACAATGCCCAATCTCGAAACTCTGATAACCCATTACACCACAATATATCCCACTCTCACACACATACCCAGATATAACAATCCCACGTAACCCATACACAACCCCCTTCACACCTCTATCACGGAGCCGCATAATTACGGACACCACAAAGCAGTCACACACAACAGAACACATACACTTATCACAGACATAGCCCAATAGCCCGCCCCACAACTGACACACACTCTAAGCAAGCTCAGAAAAACATACCCGATATCACATCAGTAGTATCTCGAGCTTCCTCTGCAGTCGTCTGAAAGACCCGACCCCGCGCTCGAGAGTCATGACGACCGGATGACGACGGCTCAGCTCTGGCCCCACTAGAACTCGTACCCAGTATCGCTGATCCCAACTCTGGACAGTCTCGCACCCTGTGCCCCGGTCTCCCACAACGGAAGCACAACGGCTCTGGAACAGTACACGTGGCGGCAGCATGCCCACGCTAACCGCATCGATAACACCTGGGCACGCACGGCCCACTCTGGCGTCGGTGGCATCTCGGGCACTCCCGATCTCCAGCCGAACTATCTCCTCTATCTCCTCCATCTCGAGGCCTCTGCCCTACACTGCTCTGGCTCTGCTCTGTGTATTTCGAACTCTGCCTCTAACTCTGCCTCTCTGATCTCTGGCTCCGCCCCGGACCACCTGACCTCTGCTCCCCGTCTCTGTCTCTATCTCTATCTCGATCCCGTCTGCCTCTCGAACTTTGTCCCGAAACGCCGCCCCCCCTGGAATCGTCTCTGGAATGCCTCCGGTCTCTCAAGGACCGCTCAGGAGTCCTCGCACGTCGCCGCTGAAAGGATGGCTCCTCCCTCTGCTTGGCTATCTCCCGCTCCCTTATGCGGGCCATCTCTGATGCTCTGGCGAAGGTAGGCGTCTCATGCATTCCAACGAACTCTCTGATATCCGCTCGCAGTCCATCAACAAACGCATCGATTCTTCGTTGCTCAGTGGCGATGTGGTGAGTTGCAAACTGGGAGTGCTCGTTGAACCGGTCCACGTACTGCTGCACCGTCATCTCTCCCTGCCGCAATTGCAAGAATCGACGCTCCATCTCTCGTCTCTCATCTCTTGGGATGTACTGCAGTTCGAACACAACCCTGAACTGATCCCACGTCATCGCAGATGCCGCAGAAGATGTCATCACTGACTCTATGGACTGCCACCACTGTGACGCCCCTCCCCTCAACAGATAGGTCGCATAACCGACCATATCTCTCGGCTCCACATGCGCAACTCTGAAAGCAGCCTCTACCTCACGCTCCCATGCCATAGCCATCCCTGGCTCACCCCCACCTCTAAACTCCGGCGGATTCCCAGTCATGAATTCCTTAAACGAACCCCCTCGCCGCGATATAGATGAAGAAGCACCCGTGCCCGTATCCTGACCACCCCCAGCACGTGGTCCCATACCCTGATCCCGTTCCCGCTCCTGCTCTCTCTGCTGCCTGTAAAACTCTGTCAACACCCCCAGAAGCTCTGACTTGCGAATGAACTCATCCCCTGGCGGCTTGCCCGCGCCGGACCCCTCGCCCTGATCTGCCATACTGATCTGCATAAACCCAAAACAATTGAGAACCATAGATAGATCACCCAGCGTTATACACTAAGCCAGGTTAGTTAACTCCACTAATATCAATCGCAATGGATCCCCCATGGATCGAAACAAGGTTTAAGTTAAGCATCCACTAATGATACTCAGACTTCAAACCACAAGCTCTGATACCATGCTGTAACACCCCTCCCGATCCCGGAAATGCCACGTCAATTCAATACACAGGTGGCTTATCGCAATAACTCTATTATGCACACGTCACAGGATAACTCGAAACCACTATTAATTTAAAACTTTTAAACAAACACTATCAATATGATAATCCACTGATTACATAATCCCAAAAGCTGCTAACATAATTAACACTGATTAGATCATTACACAAAACTAACACCAAGCTCCCCAGATGATTCCCGATCCCAGCTCATCAAGCACGGCTACAAATCCTGTCACTGATGCCCTGAACATGGAAGACTCGAATACGTAAGCTCGAAAGCTCGTGAGTACTCGAGGGTTAGACTCTGCACAGTAACACATAGCATGCATACACGTCGCACATACACACAACACAAGCTCAATCTCTGTCCCTGACAATCAACATCTCAATACAGGTATGAACACATAGCATGCTCATGCCACACAAGCCTCTGCTCAGAGACATATGAGATCCAATGCTCAATGAGATACCCATCTCAAATGGGGAAACTCTTCCCCTCCTGCACCCTAGCCATACTCATGGCTAACAGGATTCACAGGCTCAGGAGCGACCTGAGAATAAACACAACCATATATATATGGGGACCCTACTCAGGGTTGAACAGAGCTACTCAGCTCCCGCGATAACTCATCGCAATCACGGTATCATGGATCTCATACATAATTTATATCCACATATAAAGAAAGGAAGGATCATACCTGGCGCCCACGTCCCTGTCTCATTCACAATACACAATATACACATACACGAAGCTAGCTACACAGTTATGACTCGTAAAACGGTCCCGGGTTTGAAAAGGAACTCGGGTACTCACCTGGTCGATCCACAAATCTCAAAATCTCTAACTCGGCTCGGCTCGCTGACTCGTCCCTGAAATTACACAAATCCCAACTCGTTAACACAAATCCACGAACACCTATCACAAACTCATAATGAGCTTAACTCGAATCCAAAAGCAATCCCCAATTGAATCCCAAAACTCTAACTCGAAAACAACCCCGATAAAGTCCCGAGAACTTGATCAAAACCCGACTCACAATTCCCAAACGAAACCCCGAAGTCCCGATGAAAACCCGCCCCAAAAAAATCCCAACAATATCCCGACTCAAAAACAGCTCAAACGGGACCCAAATACCCCAAAACCGGCTCCAAACCCTTCCCCTCCGATCACGCCCGCGCCCAGGCACCACGGTCGCGCCGCCCTATCGCGCCCGCGCTCGGCGTCTGCAGGTCTGCTCCTCCTGTTCGTCTTCTTCATCAGGCCAGGAGGTATTTCACTCCATAAACTCTGATTTCAGCCTCATGAACACTCCCCAACTCACACATAACTTCACTATATTAGCTCAAAACTATTTCCACAACTATAGCCACATATATACACGAATTTAAGCTACAAATCGGAAGCTTTTTACCTTCAATACTCCAAGAACAATAAGGAGGTGGAGAAGCCAACCAATTCCAGCAACCAACTTTCTGGTTCTTTGCTGAATTCTCACACAATACTCACACACTCTCCTTTGAATTGAAAAGAGAAGGGGAGAAAGGATAAGGACGTCCCATATACACGCTTCCCTTATTTAGAACGTCCGAACCCACTAGTTCCGGACCCGATATCACATTTTCACAATTAAAATCCACTTAACCCATTTAAATCCACGAACCCAAATATATAATTAATCCACTAGATTAATTACTCGGAGACACGTAACTCGCAAACCCGACACGTATAATCCACTAATCGGGTTCTCATTGGTCCAACACGATATTAATTATTTAAATATCCACTAAAATAATTACACGCAATAATTCTAGAAAACGGGATGTTACATAAATAATAATAAAAAATAACTAAATAATTATTATAAATTTTCACAACAAATTTCGAAGCTTAAATTGTTTTTATTTTGGTATTTATGAAATTTTGTAAAAACTTAAAAAATTAAAATAAGTTTGTTTTAATTTGATATTTATTGTTATTGATAAAAATATGAAAAAATATTATTTTTTATAACTTAAAAGTTATCGGTGACCTACTAAACAAGTTTGCAGGTCACTGTTACTATTATTGATAGACTAAATAAAAAAATTGTTATTATAAACGATAAAAAATACAAAATTCAATGTAATTAATGAAAAAAATAAATAATACCACTATTAATGATAAAAATGACAAAAGTTGTTACTATAAACGATAAAAATGTAAAGGATAAAAAGTTGTAAAACTATAAACGATAGAAAATTAAAAAGTTGTTACTATTAACTATAAAAATGACAAAAGTTGTAAAAATCATTGAAATGAAACTATATAATAATTTAATTTCAAAAGACATGGTTAATACTATATTTAATTAATGATCAGAATTTTATTCCATCAAAAAATTAATTCAAAGTACAAACATTTTTTGAAAGTAAAAGAGAAATTATAAGTGATAAAAGCCATTTTTTGAAAGAAGAGATGAGAAGTGCTTAGAAAACGTTTCTGTCTCATTTTTCTTTATGAAACAAACATTCTTCAATTCATTTTGTGTTCCCACCATGGTTGTTAAGATCACGATTAAAATCGTAGGGTCGGTCGATCATACCAAGTGATTTCGAGCAGATTCAGTGTAGGATCGTTTTATTACATGATCAGACTTAGGATTGTGGTATCGTTGTAGGATCGTAGGATCGGTCACCGATTTGGTCATACTTTTTACTCGGTCCGGAATCTTTTAACCGGGTTATCGTGGGATCGCATACTGATTCGATCCAACCTAATCAAGATCCAATCATTTTATTAATTAGGATAGTGAATCAAATTATAGGATCTATGATTGGTTGACTTTTTTCTGGATGACCATTAAAATTTTAAACATGAATCTACGTTGTTTCTCTATTTATTGTATAAATATTTTTTTAAGTGTTATATAATTAATTTAAAATATAAAATCACAAATTATAGTACCTAAAAAAAAGTAGTGATTTTGTGGTAATATCTTACGATCCCAATATTGCAGAGACAAAAACGATCCTAAATAAGGTCTCGATTTTGACAGTCTTGGTTCCTGCATTTTCAGTCTTGCAGACAAAAGTGAAAAAACAACCTTTTATATAAAAAAAAAAACAAACAAGGGCTAGGAGTTGATTAATGGAGGCATGTAATATGTATCGTGTCTTGTAATTTCTCATCCATCATTCCATTATTTTTGCCATCACTTTCCGTTGGTGTGTTGGTTTTCAACTTTATTCTTTTTCCTTCCTTTTATTTTGGTGCAAAACTAAAAATATTTTCTTTTTTAATTAATTAATAAGTATTAATTCAAATTTACCAGTTATATTATTATTCTTAATTAAAACTCCTGGCTAAAATTGTATGTGTTGTCATACAAATAAGAAATTTCATCTCTGACGAGTTACAACTGATAGCAATATTTATGGTTTTATCATCATTTTTAGCTCATTTGTCGTTTATCATCTTTTCATAATGCCAAGTGACATCTTTGATCAATTATTAACATGTATTAATGAAATTTTTAGATTAATTTTACATTTTAAATCAATTTTCTATAAAGATATGATTATGTGAGATCTATTAAAATCTCAACAAACAACATCTAAAAGATAATCTAATAATAATAAAAAAATTTAAAAGTTAGCCATGAAAATATTAGTTTTTTGAATTATTATATAGTTTTAAGAAAAAGATATTTAATAAAATTTTCATGTAATACACCGGTTAATAAACTAGTTGAGAAATAAAGTCATTTAAAATTAATAAATGACGTCTTTGTTTTTCTTGCAACATATTATAGGAATTAGGAAATATAAATAATTACTTTCTTGGTTCATCACAAAACATTATAATAATCGTTACATTCAAATATGCATAAATTTTTTTTCTAAATCTCATCTATTCAATTATTTAAGATGTTCTTTGACGAAATTATCATCATAAAGGATAGTTTAGAACCAAAACTCTAGTAAGTAATTAGTAATGTTTGGATGAAACGAGGAAAAAAAAAATTTTTGATTTCTAAATAACCCAAAAAAAAAAAAAAAAAATCATCATCAATGCATAACCCCATTGGAGAAATGGAAAGCCCATTATCCATTGAATCAGGGGTTGTGACTTTGTGGACGGTAAGTGGTAGGCCTAACTAAAAATGTATTGGGCTTGAAATGGATACCGATCCAATTTGGTGGTACGTGATAAAAATTGTTTTTTTATAAATATAAATATATAATGTTACCTTACCTAAATACATTTAATGTTTGTTTTTTTACGAACTTGCTTATTTTGAATATATATGTTTAGATGGCCCATTTTAATTTCTTGTCCCGGACACCCGGAATCTAACAATTTTAGGAACGGCCCTCTACGCATGTATGTTTAACAATATGTTTATCATTATGTTGGTCGGATAATATAACAACCCCCATTGGACCGTACTTTTATTCAAACCCAGTAACCCACTGATACCCGGACAAAGAAACCCATTGGACCATGTTTAAACCCAAGCCCACACAAATCTAAGGGCTGATATTCACACAGCATTTGAGATTCAAACAACTACAAAACCCTAATCAATCCCTAGTTCCGCCTTCGTTGTTACCAGTAGACACCCTCGTCCCCGGTGCTGCTTCCAACAGGTAAGCTTCCACACCTGCTCCGAATGTAATTTAGGTTACGTAGCGTAATTTTCAATATTTCTGTGTTACAGATACTGATCACATAAGTTATCATCTTACTCTTACATATGAGTTACTGGCAGGGAGGTTCTATAGATTTGAATTTTTCTTTGCCAATTTTTAGATGATAGTTGTGTTGGGTTGGAATTCCGATACAACCTTTGGTACAATGCTTTGCCTACTGATGAACAGCATAGTTCTGCTGATTTGTCGTCAAGATACTTTTATTTTGATTCAGTTTTTTTAATTATAAATCGAGGTATTCGGAGCTGATTTCTTGATATGTTGGTTCTCTCGGCTTTCAGCTGGTTTTATGGATTATTTGCAGCTATTTCCATATGTGTTTGAGGCTATCTTGGATGCATTTGGAGAGGTTTTGATGTGATTAATTAGCCATCGATGACTTTGAACTATTGATGATTTTGTAAGCTGTCAAAATAGTTGGGGTTTAAATGGAGGTTTTGGCTGTAAATGATGAATAATCTTTGACAATACAACAGAAAGATGATAGTATTGACGTTTATGTACTTGAATACCTGAGATTGATCGATGACATCACATAGCATTGGCTTATCCAGTTAACCGAGGCAACAAGGCAGTAACGTTGTGACAAAACATTGAACAAAACACTGGTTCAAGATCATATATTCTGATTTAATTGGAATTAATGGCAATGCTGTATTGTGATTTGAACATTATATCAGATTGATTTCCCTTTAAATTTACATACTTACATAGGGAGAGTTGAATGATGTCGTCTTCATAGAATTGTTGCGGATTTTGAGTTTTGTTTGTGTCTCTGCAGTCTTCAACATCAAATAGGCAAATACGTTTGGGGCCTTTGGCTTGCAGTTAGGATATATAGTAAAATAGATGAAGGCTAAAATTTTTTGGGGTCCTGTGCAGTTGAGCAGCCTGATTACTGGCGTTGATCATGCTTAGAATGGTTATATATATTGATCATTTAAAGTCTGTTTCTGGCTGTTACTTTTTTATTAGACAATTAAATAATTAATTAGTATAGCTCCCAACTTCCTATGTTGTGGCTATAGATCTTGTTTTATACGTTTGTTTAGAAACAATAGAGGGTTTGAAGTTGTTTTGCATGGTTTTAGACTTTTAGCGTTGTTTATTTGTTTGTAACAGAAGTGTATATGTATGTGTGTGTGTATGAAGTTTGAATTTTACAATAAATGTATCTTTAGATTGAAGAAATGGCTGAAGTTGGCAAGGGAGGACCGATTGTTCCGGAGTCTGTATTGAAGAAGCAAAAGAGGAACGAAGAATGGGCTCTTGCAAAGAAGCAGGAGGCTGAAGAGTTGAAGAAGAAGAATGCTGCAAACCGAAAGTTGATCTTTAAC
Organism: Centrapalus pauciflorus; assembly: GCA_020465985.1. NCBI lineage: Eukaryota > Viridiplantae > Streptophyta > Magnoliopsida > Asterales > Asteraceae > Centrapalus > Centrapalus pauciflorus. Next base: position 383,987 of record JAANYP010003896.1, on the reverse strand, counting down.
AGGGCTAAGCAGTACAGCAAGGAGTATGAAGCTCAGGTATCCTGATATTACTGAAATTGATTTTCAATCCCGTTTTGTTGTTCTGTAGGCTAGATTTGATTTGGTTGGTTTTGTTTATTGATTGTATTGGTATAATTTTTAATGCAGGACAAGGAGTTGATTCAGCTGAAGCGTGAGGCAAGGTTGAAAGGTGGATTTTATGTGAACCCTGAAGCTAAGATGCTGTTCATTATTCGTATCCGTGGGTACGTGTTGTTGCAACTTTCTGTTTTGATAATTGCAATTGGTGTCACTTTTTAGTGCGATTCTATTCTTCGCATGGTATGGCAGTTGTAAATTTCATTGATATGTTTTAACGTGTAGTATCAATGCCATGGATCCAAAGTCGAAGAAAATATTGCAGCTTTTACGTCTTAGACAGGTAATTTAGTAATTGATTTCTGCTTTATGGTCACCCCTTCCAGTTGAACTACTTTCTGTGGATTACATGTGTGATTTAAATGCATTCTCAAAAATACATTAGGCAATACTATGAAACACAACTTTTTGGTTGTCGTCTTTACAGGAGGTATGTGTCCCAGTGAACATGCTATCTTTCTGTTGTTTTTAATGTGTGTTATACTTTTTGCTATTGTCTCTCAGATATTCAATGGTGTGTTTCTGAAAGTGAATAAAGCCACATTGAACATGCTACACAGGGTTGAGCCTTATGTTACCTACGGGTATGTATGTCTACGCACTTTCAACATAATTCAAGTCTTTTTTTGGGTGTTTTTCTGTATCACATTCGTGATATTTTTTAGGTACCCCAACTTGAAGAGCGTGAGGGAGCTGATTTACAAGAGAGGATATGGCAAGCTTAACAAGCAAAGAATACCATTAACAGACAACTCAATTGTTGAACAGGTTTTTGTTTGTTTGTTTTTATTCTTTTGCTGATGTTTATCTTTTAAAACCCAGCAAGATAAGCTTAATTTTTTTGCTCGGACAACAGGGGCTTGGAAAGTTTGGCATCATTTGTGTTGAAGATCTTATTCACGAGATATTGACTGCTGGTCCTCATTTTAAAGAAGCAAACAACTTCCTCTGGCCGTTCAAGCTGAAGGCACCTTTGGGTGGGTTGAAAAAGAAAAGAAACCATTACGTTGAAGGTGGAGATGCTGGCAACCGTGAAAATTTCATCAACGAGCTAATCAGGAGAATGAATTAGCTTATTGTTTTGAGGGGTGATGTTTTGAGATTTTATGATTAATAGATTGTGTTATTGTCTTTTCATCTTTGAGAGCTCAGTGGATACTTAATTTCTCAAGCAAAGAGAATGCAACGTCATTCAGGATGTTTTGTTTTACTTCTATTTACTAGTTTTTGACTCGCAATATCAATAGGAGATGCTGTTTTGTGCTTGTCTTGTACCTGTGCATTTTTTTAAAATGGTATTTATCTTTAGTTCATGGCTCATTATGATAATGATTATTATTTAGAAAGGCACATAAATATTTTTCTTAAAAGTTTATGGAGCACATCAAGTATTTGTAGTATGCTAGCTATGCTTTTCTTCTTGTTTTGCAGCCATAGCTGCTACTGAAGTATCAAAAGTTGTTGCTTCATGATGCCACTACACATAACGCGACTTATGAAAGAATCCATTCAGCATTTGTGCTCTGCAAATGGTTCATGTAAGTCATTTAGCCTGTTTATGTGTCCAATCTGTAGGCATGAGCATCTGAAATTTTGCTCCTCCCAAAAAGCATGCTCCAAAAGACCAACTCTGTAGAGGAGCCAACGGCTGGAAGGTCACATACGTCTTGTGTAGATGGATTGTAATGGTGTATGGGTGAAAGTTGAGGCTGGTTATACAATGTTATTGCATCCAAGTTGTTTGACAAAATGCCTGTTCGACGGGTGTCTATCCGTTCTAGAACAAGCTCCCATCCATTGGTTGTGCTATCACCTTTTGCTTGTCGATTTACGGAAGTACCAAAATTGTTGCCTGAAGTATGCGTGGCTAGAAGAACCTCCCAGTCTTTGCTTGTGCTAAATTGGGATTGGTCTTTGCTTGAGGTCGACTGCGATTGGGAATTGGCCGAGGTTGAATGTGACGATTCATTCACCAAAATTGGCTCGAATACACCTTGTTTTATCTCTTGGTTTTCTCGTTGTTCTTCGTTTGCAGGCCAGTCGTCTGAAGAAAGAAGGTCGTCGACAATCGAGTTTGTCACAGGCAAGGACTGTGTAGAACAACTCCTGCTCATTCTAAATGTTTCCTCAGGTCGAGGTCTCTCAGATTGATCTGAACACTCCTCCATGTCGATTAGTTTGCTTTTACATTCAGATCCTGATTCAGAGGTTCTATCAGAAACCCCCGGAGAAACCGATCTATCGTTCAAAAACTCTTGTAGGGTCTTGATCAACTCTCCGGATATGGTCTGAATGGTCGGGTATTCTGAATCTCTCCCAATACCCATCCTTTTACACCCAGAATATAACCTTTCAAGCTCTTCGAACTGCTTTTCGGCCTTGACACAAATCTCAAAGGCTCTAACACGCAATTCGTATTGCAAACACAAGAAGCTATCAAGGATAAGAGCCAACCCGTCCGAAACATCTCTATACAAATCAAAACTGTCTCTAAGAACAGCATATAGCGCTATCTTAACCAATAGGTTATCTTTTGCTTCACCAGTTGGTCGTGTAGCGATTGCCCGCTCGAGCAATCGCTGCCAGTAACCAATCCTATCAATTAACATAGCTGGTTTCATATCGCAAACGTAGTCATTACTTCTTTTCTTGAAACGGTTCGACCCTTTGATGTCATTATAGGCATACCTTCTTTGTAGCTTCCCTGTTAGAAAACAATCCAAACGCTCGTCTAAATACAAACCAAACGTCCGGACAAATGCGGTGTAATCCCACGACCCCGAACCATCGCAAAAACTCGAAAGCTTTAGCAAGCTAGCACCCCTTTTTGTTGCATGAACAAGTTCTCTAGGAAAATAAGGATCACCATCTTGTAGAATTCGTAACACAAGCACCAACGATTTCGACGCAACGATCCAGTTTTGTGTTCGAGTGATCCGTTTACCGATGGCTCTAGCACAAGCGGCTGCATAGGTTTTGTTGGAGGAAATCAGCTGAAGAATCTCGTATATATAGCGATCATCGATGTCTAAATCGTTGTGTGTGGTGGCTTTGAGGACTGCCACTTGAAGATTAGATGAACCATTGACTCTGGCTAACCCAATGCTTGTTTGATCCTTGACTGCTCCAATTGCCATTTGAAACCTGCTTGGCATTGTTGATTTAGAGAAAAATCTGGTTTTTTAAAAAGAAATTACAACGAGAAAGGCTGACCAAAAACCCTCTTTGATCTCCTGTGTGCCTGTGGGGAAGGGAAGAGATTTGCTTTTTCTTAATTGGGAAAAATTTGTTCTCTTCCTTGAAGGATTTGGGCAGCAATTTGGAAGTTTTGCAGGAGATTTGGAGAGGGAAAATTGAGAGGAGAAAACTGAAAAAGGTGGGTGTTTTTGAGGTTGGAGGGTTAGCCCTTGATTCTCTCGTTGCCTTTGAATAAATTTTGTACTAACATATTTATGATTTGGCCGAATTATGTAGTTTTGTCCAGGCTAGAAAACACACAAAGTTTGAATCAAATAACATATTGAATCATACATAATAATATAATATAATATAGTGGAAACTAGACAAGAAAAATATGTGTATGTAACATAATGTTTATAATTTTATTACATGAAATAGAATGTTATGAAATATTTATTATTATTATTTATCTTTTATATAAATAAAATTTGTTTTTTTATGATTTTTTAAAACTTTTTATATCTAGTTTAATATAGTTTAGTTGATATAAATTGAGATTTTAGTTTATTATCATACTATTTTAATCGAGATCTTAACAACCATGCTAGGTGGTCGTCCATTCTAGTCACTCTCAGAGCCAGCCTTGTTTACGTACATATATTTTTTTTTGTCTCCAACTTTTTTCTTTCCATTTATTTTGATTCATTTTCTAAGGGGGTGGTTTGTAAATAAAAGCTTTTACAACACATAACAATATATGATTATATATCATATAACGTATAAACTTACTAAGCAATTATCATGATGGATAGCAAATTTTTATGGTGTATAAATCTTCTCCTTTCTCAAAGGGATTTGAAAAAAATATATATGGATTTAAAATGTACAATCCCAATTTTGCTAAATCACATACTTTTTTTATTTAAAAAAATTATTTTGAGAGTGAAGAGAGGGACAAAAGAATAGGGATATATAAAACTATAAAAGGGTGTTGAATTTTGAGTTGGATTTGCAGAGGGATAACATGGGAATGTTCCCCATCACCCTTTCCCCTTTTATAACATACATAGCGTCTTGCTGTTGTCGTTATGTCGTTCTTTTCCTCTTTCTTTATTGTAATTTCTTTTTTTTTTTTGCTATCTTTGCTAGCTTCTTGCTAGTTTGTTCTTATTTAATAAATTCGAGGTTTCGAGTTTTGGAGTGATGATATTGCCGAAGCTCCTGTCTCGAATTCTCTTTGTTGTTCAAAAAAAAAAAAAACCTAACACTTGTTTCTATAAATTCATCCCTTCCCGTTACTTATTACTAATCTATAAATACTAATAAAAGAGTAACTATACTCTTCTCTTGTAAAGTCACGTGTCATCACCATGAATCGACACGTGACATTTATGAGTTTTAAAAATAATAAATAAATTTAATTTAATTCTATCCAAATCTAATATAATCTACTTTTAAATTCGAGTTAAATCAAACAAAATCTAATACTCTATAAACTTATTAATTATAATATAATATAATAAAATTTTTAAAAGAATATAAGAAATTAATTACTATTCATATATATTTATATAGTTTTGTCTAAAAAAATAATTTTTTATCTTTATCTTTTAATTTATTATTTTTATATATATTAAAAATATCTGCGTAATACGCGGGTAATAAACTAGTATATAATAAATTAAAAGCTTTTTATATTTCCCACCTTCTCATGGCCACCACTCACTCTCTTAAAAATGTAAATAACAATATGCGGTAAAAAGAATGAAAAGGTAACAAGAAAAAAATATAAAGAATATGCGGTATTTTATAAAATTAGGAATGTAATATAATTAAGGGGTTGGAAATAAGTATTCTGTGTGTAATTTATTAAAGTCTGTCCTAAAATTCTGATTAAATTCTTTGTATAGATACATAATTTGCATTTAAAACTTTTTAGCCTTTTAGCTTTGTCAGCAATAAACCGTGATGTTGGTTTTTTTTTTTTTGGGTACCACACTGAAATAGGACCAACAGAATCAATGGCAAAAGCAATCTTTTAGTTGTTTTTGTTATTTTAAGAATTAAAGGTCTGAATTCTGAAAATCACGTTTGAATTTAAAAGCTGGACATAAGATCCGAAGTCTGAAGTCTGAAAACTAAGTCTGAAGTTAAGATGTGACACGTCTGAAATTAAGAAGTGATCTTAAGAAATGTAAGTATCTAAACATTTATTATTAAATATATTTTTATACAAACAATACTTATATCATTAGATTTTTTTTCTTTTAAATATTATGTTATTCTGTTGTTATTTATAATTTTAGTTTATTGTAACTTTACTTTAATACAATAATTTATAATTTCTTATGCCTTTTCATTTATTTATCATATTTAATGGTTTTTCATTTATTAACTTTAAATTAATAACGGTTTTAAACAAAATTTTATTTTGTTTCTTTGTATATTAATTTATTTACCAATATAACATATGGATTTGTTTTAATAATAATAACTTTTTTTTTTTCATAAATTACAAATTTTAAAATAATTGTTAAACTCGATAATAAACGGTACAAACTATAAATATTATGAATGAGAAATGACTCAATATTTGCTTAAATATTATACATTATCGAATGAAAAAAAATTATAAAAATAATTTGAGAAACTTCCAAATAAATAAATGGAAAAAATAATAACAAGATCCTTATTTTTATTTATGATTAATAACAATACATAATTGAGATACAATAAACCTTAGCTTTGTTTATAATTAATATCACTTCTTAGAAATTTCATTTTGCAAGTATGTTATATTAACCATTAAAAAATGATTCTTTTAAACTAATGTTGGTAATACATTCACTAAAACCTAATTATTTATACAAAAAAAATATAATGTAGACGTGTAAAATAAAGACTTCGACAATTGATTTAGTTATTTTTTTTATATAATAGATAGATATGAGTTTTTAACGGATCATAATGCAATGTTGGAAAGAGGTAGTTTTTTTTTCATTAAATGTGAATTATTAGGAGCTGCCGTAAGAATGTTGGCAAAATCTACTTGGTGAACGGCAGCAATGGGTATACTTGGCATCAAAATTAATGAAATCATTCCAATACAAAAATTGTTACCCATAGAGGAAAGAGTAACATATACATATATAATAATTAAAATTATATAATTACAAAAAAAAAAAACTACCAGCCCCAACCCACAACTAATGTAATCCAATAGAATATATAATAAAAAGATCTAAAAAACGAATATAATAATTGGGTTTTTTTTTCATCATAATATTTAATTCTTTATTCCTCAAGCTTCTTCATCACCATCATTTTCCTTCTTCAGTATCCACAGAGGGCAACTCACACTTTCCAAACTCTGCACCAAAAGAAATACCTTTAAAATAGATTCATCTATTCTTTTTTAAGATATATATTAATTTTTTAAATTATTCATTTTACACGAAGTTTTTATTGCATGTATTTATCCCATTTAGATATTGTATTTTCTTGATTTAAGATATTATATTTATGGTCTTTATTTAAGTTGTTATATTAACGAATGCAGGGAGAAGTTATATGATACGTACTAGGTAGCTGAGTCACTACGTAGGCTGCTCCATCAAAATAACACGCGCTAGCCGCGCGTCCCATCTTCTGATAATAACTATTGAATGCAAACGATGCGTGTGCCTGAAGAGTGTTAGGATCGTAACACGTGGACCCAGGTTGAATCGGACGGCAGTCAGCACCTCCTTCACCACAAGCGAAATCCAAACCAGACTGCAGCTTTTCCTTCCCTGCATCCCTAGCTACACACCAAGACTGCCCCGATCCCTTTCCACCACCGTTGACTGGAGTTGAAACCCTCACTTGACCACCATCACCACCACCGATCACCGGCGAACTTTCGTCCCTGAAATTCTTCAGATCCTCCATCGTAAACGGAATGTTGTAAACCTTCTGCATATTCGGATAAAACAATCCGTAGTTTCGCTCCGACGTCGGTCCGGGTTTCTTGTTCTCGTTAAAAAGAGCGAAAAGGAAAACGGTGAGGTTTGCTTTCGGTCGAAGAGGTGTGCCGCCGCCGGTGAGGATTCGTTTAATTAGGTTGCCATTGTAAGCGGCAGCGTTTTCCACGGTAGCCCCGATTTCGTCATTGTCACCTTTCGACGGCCAACCGGTCTCCGACACAACCAACGGAATGTCATCGTATTTCAATGCTGACATCGCAGCAAAAACAGCGTCGATCTGAGCATCGAAGAGGCTGAAGTAACGTAAACCGTTGCCGGCATCGGGAACACCGGGGTTTTCTCGGAAGAGTGCGTAATCAAGAGAGATTACATCGGAATTCGACTCGTAAGCAAAAAAGGGATAAGCATTGACCATCAAGTAAGATCCGGTCTGGCGCAGGAACTCGAACATTGGTTTGAAAACCGGTTCGATTAACTCCGGTCTGAAAGATCCGGCCGACGACGGGTATGAGTTTTGCAGAGCGCTCAAAGCAACTGGCGAGGAGAGTTTGATTTCGGAATGGAGTTTATATTTAACGAGTGCTTGATGGATATTTTTCAAAGCGGGTAGGAGAAATCCGGTGGTGTTTTTTGGGTCAACGAAGACTTCATTACCGACGGCAATGGATTCGATTTGAGTATGTGGATAGTAAGGCAGGACGTTCCGTCGGACCCATCCGTAAGCAAACGACTGTTTTCTGGAGGCGGCGTATAGGAGTTCGTTGGGAAGGTTCACCGTCACCTTAAAGCCAGTTCCGGACAACGATCTGAGCACAGCCGGATCAGTATCATACACCTTAACACGACCGATTCCTTGAGATTTCAGAAGCTTCGCAACTTTAAAAGCAGAGGGTAGATCACCAGCAGTTCGCCCGTAATTTACTCCGATTGAACCTCCATCTGCCAGTATAAATCAAATCAACCATCATATAAAAGCAACACTCAAAATCAAAACAAATGTAGGACGCTCATTAGTCATGACTAGAATCAATTCTCCACAAAAATACAATCGAAACCAACGCTGTTCATAACAAATGTAGGATAATCATGACTATATTCCATATAATTTAAAGTAACAATGAATCAAAATGACAAAATCGATGCTGACAAACGTAAGATAATCTTCAAACAGCAATCAAAATCAATCTAGGACTGGATATAAATAACAATTATAGATCAATGATGTTCATAAAAACGTAGTACATTCATGATTCATGGCTACAAAACGCAGCTGAAACTAACGTAGCAATCATAGAATTAAACGACAGATTGTAAGATGCGAGAAATGAATGAAGATTAGCAACCTGCAAATGAGAGAATGGAGAGTAATAAGAGAGGAATGGAGAAGAAGAAGTGTGTCGTCATCGTCGATGGGAGTGAGTACTGAGCAGTGAGTAGAGCCGCAGAAGAAGGGAGGGTTTTATTGGGAAGAAGGGTGTTGGTGGGTCCCAGATGAGAACAGCAGAATATGGCCGTTGATAGGAGCACGTTCTCCTACTACTATTGTTGGCCGTTGGATTACTAAGATATGGGCCCTTTCTTTTTATGAACCCAGAAATTCGACCGTTCGCATAGGGTGGACAAAAAGACCAATTGCTGGTATTTTTGTTATGCTAAGCTGAAGTGCTAATACTATTTTATTACACGAGTACGTACAACCATGGATCTGGGTTCAGATTTGATCAAATGCTATCCGTCCGATTTGTAGTTTAATTTAAAATGGGTTTGTTGAACGGAAACATTGTCATTTTCCTTGATGATTAAATTAATATTATTTAGGTAAAATTTTGAAAATTTAGTATTGTCATAACTTTTAATGTATTTATTTTTCAAAATTTACTAATTTTTGTTTTAAAAAGATTTCCTCCTTTTCTGTTAACATAATCTTTTTAGACTAATCTATATCTTATGTTTATGTTAACTTCATAATTCATACATTTGTAAGTGAATTCTATACTTATGAACATTATTACATGACGATCTTGTAAATGACAACTCGAATGTGGTGAAAAGTTCTTTTTAGTTATTATGCATTAAATGACCATCTTGTAAACGACAACTGATATAATACTTTCTATCTTCACATTAAATGTAGAACTTGACATCCGTATTCCATTGATGCACATGTTTCTTTACGCAAGGTGTTGATAGCATCTTGAATCTCTCATTTAGATCTATATGAAATTGTTTCTTTTCATTTTCAAACAAGTGTGCATTTCATGATTTTGACAAGTTTTGATTTGGGAGTTAGAGACTTCTTTTCTTGTTTTCAATAAAGTATTTGTTATTGATATCCAAAAGTTATCATATGATTTTTAGTCTTGCAAATGCCAATGTTTATTTTTCATATACATAATAACGATACATTTTAGATATACGGGAAATTGACATGTTTCTTTCTGGATTTAGGTAGTTCATCAGTATTTTTAAAATATGTTTTTAAACCAAGTCCTGTGTGATAGGGTCATAATACACTATAAACATTAATGAATGACTAATTATATACTTAATCAATATCCAATCTAATCTGAATCAAGTTAAATAAAATTTAAATTCAAATATTATTTATTAAGGGTGCGTTAAATCAAATTTAAATTTATAGTTATGCATTATCCAGTCTAATAAAAAAAAACAAGATTAATTGTTAACTCTTTTCCCTTCCTTTTTAATGTTAGGATATTAACGGAATGATATTTTTACAAATAATTGCTATCTACAAAGAAGTTTATATACATACATTATTATTATATAACAAAAAAAAGATGTAAAAGATCTTAAAGCAAAGAGTTTGAAAAGATGCTCACCATTAATGATATATATTTAGTGAACTTTATAAATAATAGTTCATCAACATAATAATACCATTATGTGTGTGTATTTCAATTTAAGTCTTTATATGTTTTACATTACTAAAAATATCTGTGTATTACGCAGGTTATAAAGTAATACATGTGAGAGATCTAAAAACTTAAAAAAAAAAATTCAAAGGAACTTTCTTTTTAATACCTAGATAACTTATCCTCTAATTACAAACTAAGTAATTACACTTTTTAATTTTCTTGTTTTCATCTTTATATTTAAATCCTAACAATTCTTTGTGAAAGAATTATGAAGGGTTTTGGATTTGTGTTATGTTAAATTATGTTTTCAATAATGCTGCAAAATGATTTGGTCTACTAATTAATTAAATATTTATTTACTTTTGTAATTTCTTTAACGTTTAAAATTAAAAAAAAAACTAATAATCACTTTATACTTATAGATCCATCATCCAAATACCACTAGTATATAAGGTTGAACTATATTTTAATAATTGATATATAATAACTAACTACTTGTAATGAATATGCGAAAAAAATGCATCTAGTTAAAGAATATGGGGGCTTCAAAGCAACAAAAAGGAGAAAAAAATTTATATTTTTTCCTTCTATATACCTAGAAATTATAATATTTCGATTAGCTAAAGATGCAAATTATTCTAAAATTCCAAGTATTTTAATCTTCTTAAGATAATTAGCAAACCATCAATTTCATTGTAAAACTTTTGGGCAAGTCAAGTTACTACTAACCAACAAGTCTCATATCCCAATAATTTATTTGCAAATAATCAGTTTTGAATAACAAAAACAAACTCAATTGCATTTTTTACAACACTTCCTTTTTGAAATCAAGTCTTCAACAACTTTTATTTTTTTCCCCTATTTCCTGAACGTTATATACCTGCCCTGATTGTAGTTTCTCCGGCAAAGTGCTGCCACATCTCGTATATGCATCAACCAAAAACGAATTCAATATCAATTATACATGTATTTTACCACCATTTTCAAGAAAAAACAAACAACAACAGAGGCTGATATTATAGACCATTTGAAGTTGAACCCACCCCCGCAACTCATGGAACATCGATTAGTTCAGTTTTCCATTCTCCTGTCCTATACTGGCTATACAACTAGTAGAATGTCAAAACAAGAACTTGTCACCTGTCAACTGTGTTTTATGTGTTCTGTAAGCAATGGTGACCTCCTCCGTTCCTGTAACATTCAAAGCAATTCATGTAAGACCAAGACTTGGATGCAGACGAGGACACTGGTGAACTTTGATCATCGACTGAATTCAGACACTCACTTACCAGGGTCTTGCTTCCTGATTTCTTTGCTCTTTGGATGGATTTCACAAGGTGCGATCTCTGGGTTGGCTGATAAAGTCTTCTGAGGAACTCCTGTAGATGATTATATATGCTGCAAATCCAAGAATTTCAATATATGTTCTAGTAATTTATGTAACTCACAAAGTCTTCATATCTAGAATAATAATGTAAAAAAGTTTAATAATTGTGTTTGTTGGTTTTGGGCCAGAGATATTTTATGTGGATGGTAGCACTTTAAAACCATAAATATTGTATATATTCCTTAAAGAAGTCGAAGTACATACTAGCATGTATTAATATAACAAGCGGCGCCTGTCTTGACTGTTTCACAAAAGCACAAGTTGGGGTGCTTTTAGTTTCCTAGTTTCTTGTGTATCTACTTAAGGTTATTCACTAAAAGATAAGCTCTTTATAGTACTTTCTCAAATTTTGTTTACAAAACATCTTAATGCTTAATTGTTTTATGTGAACTCTTAAGAAAACCAGTAGATGTAAAAACGCAAAAACAAACACTCCCTAACTAAAAGGCCTAAAACCAATGCACACATTACATTTATCAACATTTCATTTATTTATACTATTAATAAAAGAGTCACTTCCATATATGATGTATCAACATTTATTACCTATTTACTTTGCCACTAAAGTTCCTCATGGTGTCTTTCTTGTTCTACCGACTTTACTCTAACATTTCCAAATCAAAATGCAGGGAGGATATGAATAATCGAAAACCATTTTAATAATATTCATAAAAGTAGATCATGCTGAAATTCTGTCACAAATAGGTATACAAATTACAAGTCTCACCTTAGTCGATGCCTATTGCAAGCATTGAAGAATGCAACAAATCCATTTAAAATGCTCCGGACAGCACGAAAAATCTATATAAGGTAGAAAGCATGGGAATAGTAAACGAAGCGTTAGTGACAGGATGCAGAAAAAGAGGCAGAGCGAGGACATTAAAGAAAACTATAGCTTTTAACTACCTGAGAGAACAGGTCATTCCAAAGAGCACGCCACATGGAAACCTCGTAACTGCTTGCAGTTGTCTTTGCATCTGAAGCAAACTTGAATATGCCACTCACAAACAGCCATATACCTCCAATGAAGTCATACATCTGGTTAAATATAAATCCCACAAAATTAGACAGTCCTAGGACAAGGGCAATTGGAGCATAGAGGATCCCCCAAAGCAACCAGAATACAGGGTACAAGATCGCCGTTGCTGAAACCATGAATGGTAAATTTCAAAATTGAGTTGCATTTGTTAAACTATGATGCCTATTGAGTTTGTTAAGAACCTTAGTAATCTTATGATAAAAAGAATTAACTCACCGACCGTCCATATGATAGACAAGAAGAAATACACAGGCAATAGTATGATCTCAATTAAATTCGCCACCGTATTCTGAAAGGTTGTCATCAGAATCCAAACGAATGAGCAAAAATACTTCCCCATTTGGATGAACATGTTCCAAATGGGAAGGACGACATCCGAAACCACCATAAATGGCCAATATAATGGCTGTGTGAGAGCTGAAACATATGATTGTACAGTACGTGTGATCGTCAATAACCATTTAACAGCCTTCTCAAAGTTATGGAGAAACAACATAGTTCCCAAGTACTTGATTCTCGACACCATCTCCCATGTTTCTATCCAGCCAAAAAGAGGCCCACACAAACGAGCAGCAGTCGCCTTAAGAACAGGAATGTTTTTGTACAAATCATAAAAACCAATGACAACGGTAACAACGGAAATCACTACATACAAAACTCTTGCCAGAGGGCACATCCATGGACGATAGATATGACAAAATACTGGATACGACTGAAAGAAAATAACCCAAGATGGAAGCCCAGCCTCCAATAAAGTAAGCAGTCGCAAATCCGACATAATTATTTCTTGTAATTCAAAAGGAAGATCGCGATCATTGAAACGAAACAAAAGCAGTACATCCCTGTACTGGCTAGCTTCATCTTCTTCTTCATAATCACTCGCATATGAGGAGGGAAATTCTCTACCGACACTTTCACTTTGAGCTTCTTCAGCATGGAAATCGGCCTCAACATCCACACTCATATAGGTAATTAATTTTCTTCTCTTATTTGGCCCATCACGAGGAGTCGAGTCTAGTATACTTACTTGGTCTTCTAAAATTTCATGTTGTTCAACAAGACTGCTACTTGGACTGCAGTTATATTCATCTTTCATACACGTATTAATAGGAGCATCATGACACAAGTCTCCTACGTAGGTATCTATAAAAAAAGATACATTTTGGAGTCATGGTTTGAATTCCATTGATTAAAAACTGCTGATAAAAGCATATACTAAAGCTAGTCACAGTGTCACACCACAAAAAAAGTGATTAAAACTTCTACAGTATATTCTGTGTTCGATAAAAGGGAATGATGCTATAGAACAGATTACATAGGCAAATAGGGACCAATGCAGTTTGGATCTCACTGTTACCCAAGTGGCCAAGCAAACCGGAAGATTCATTATATGTTAAAGAAGTTATTTGAATTTATACCTCGCTTAGAATTGAGCTGCTCTTCCAATAGAAAACACTCATGTGATGTCCCTGGAAACCACGAGGTTACATCATTAGCAGCTTGAGCTATACTATCAAATTCCCATCGTCTCATATATTTTGCCTCGATAGCAAGAGAAGTATCGGTCTGCTCATAGAATTAGCACATTTAAATGCCACTCAATGATCAAGTAAAATACAGAACAACATAAATACATGAGAAATACCTGAAGTTCATTCAGATAATTGATGCCACGTACGTCTTTCCAGGCCACTTCGAAAACAATGAAACCGTACAGGATCCTATGCAATTTGCTATTTGCAAGCAAGGAACTCCTAAGTTTCTTGACAGGTACCAAAGCCCTCTTTCTTGAGAGTGTTGCGGCATCGATCACCACAAACCATCTTCTCAAATTTTCAGATGGGGTTGGAGTTTCAGAACAGAAGTTCAACTCACTAAAATTTTGTGCATCTTTCCTCTCCTTCTTCGTTCTTCTGATTGCAAAAGGGGACTCCCGAGACTGATAAAACATAATTAAGAGTAAAACTGAAAACATAATCAAGAGCAAAAGTATCGGCTGTTTTGACATATATATGTAACAGTCAAGAGAATCATTAAAAAAAATTTAAACTTCCATTCAACCTTGGTAACCATAAACTGCCACAGATGTGCAGGCCGTGAAACCAAGTCTTCCTGCCATGGCCTATTGTCCACCAATACATAAAATGTCTTGCTATCAGGTGCCAAGAAAAGGCTAAGATCTGAAAGATACGACTGCAAGTCTCTGCAAGAAGGAAAAATATGATACCCTAATTAAGTCAATTATACATACTTAAAATGTACAAATTTACCCCATTTCCATCTATAGCTCAAGAAATACCAGTTTCAAACGTGAAAAATTCAATACTGTATGAGTTGTTTATTAATCATTCAAAGATAAAATGACCCTTTGATGATTCAAAGATACAATATTTCATGGCAGTTGAAAGAACATCTACCACAACCATGTCCTGGTCTAAAGGTAATCATCTTGCATAAAAAGCTGACCGTAAACTCTCTGCATTTTCTTCATCGTTTCGACAAGCAATCTGACTACAACTATTTGGTGGTCGATATGATTCTATTTTTTTGGGGGATAAAAACTTATCAGCTACTTGAGTTTTAACATCAGGACCAAAAATGAAACAATTTTAGGTCAAATTTGCAACAGAAATTTCGATCATTTTACATCGACTTCATATGCGGTTCTTTTCTATTTGTTTATCTGGGTCTAAGGGTGTGCGAATTAAATTAGACAGGATTCCAAGTCATAATCTTTCTAAAATCGATTACAGTTGATGAGAAGAAGATTCGTACCCAATCTGAAGACTGGTCAAACTAAAAAAATGTCGATCACTGTTGCATTTCGCCATCTAAAGCACACTCTAAGCCCTGATGATATCTTAAACAAACAAACTTAAATTTCAAAACCAAAAATCACTACTTAAAAACAGATATGAAGCCTGCTATGCTAAAATATCAACCCAATGCTCGTACATAAAAAGTCATCAAAAGATTCGGAACCTGTTGGAGATCGATCAGGCGAACAACGCGTAAGAATAGCGGAGATGAAGTAGAAGAAGAGTGCGACGAAACAAAAACACCGTCGAACTTCATAACAATCAAATGGATCACTCCACGCCTATCAAAGCAACTGTTATTAAAAACAAACTACGGACGATGTTGCATTTATGCAGTTCATGAATCAAGTTTGAAAGGACGAATTGTGGGAGACACGTTTGAGGTGGCGGTTTCTGGGCGCGACACGTAGAAGATGAAAGCAGTTTCCAGAGGAGGAAAGATGCATTAACTAAACGGAAAGGGAGAAAATTTAATGTTTACGAAGATAGGGTCAGAGTCGTAAATCCAATCCGAGACTGTACCCTACACGTTGTAAGATAGAGATAACCGTATAGGATCTGGCTTGTGCTGACGTGGATTAAAAGTACTTTCTTATGACCATTATAAGTATTTAAAAATGTATACATTATTTTAGTATTTCTAATCTATATATACAATAAAAAATCACGAAATGTATCGTCATCTTTCCGTTTCATGAAAAAAAAATACAATTTGTTATTCACATTCTATTATTTTTTCCATTTATAAACAATAAAAGATGATACAATTATTATTTTGAAAAGACATATATACTTTATTTTTCTTTAACATATAAATATTAATTTGTAGTAAAATTTACAGGTATTATATTATATATAAACTAAAACTCAATTTGTATCAATTTAAGGATATTGAACTAGAAATAAAAGTTTTAAAAAGATACTAAAAAACAACTACTAATTATATCAATTTATAGAGTTATAGAAATAATAGTTATGACAAATAATGATATTGTTCTTGCATTATTTTAAATAATTAATAGTTATGTGTTTTATTTTAGTTGTATACATTTAATATAAAATAAATTTTATTAAAAATATCAACTTAATATGTGGGTCATAATCTAGTATTATAACTATAGAATGTTGAATTAGATAACTATTTATATTCAAAATCAACCAAACTCATTTTGCCGTCCTAAAATGTTTGATTACCTTATGACTTATGTCATTACTTAATTCTTGCAATAAACAAGTTTATTAACATGTACATCACACAGATAATTTTAATAATTTTTTTAAAACTATATAACTAGTTTTAGGTGTAAATTACTTTAAATAGGTTAGATTGTTGTTAATAACTTTAAAAAATAAAAATAGATACTATTTTATTAGAATTTATTATATAGATTATTAGTTTATTATGATAAGATTTGAAATTTAAAAATTTAAAAATAAAAATAGGAAACACGTTGTATTAACATTAAGATCGAAATTTAGAATTTTAAATAGGAATGACATATTAATTTTGAAGATTGAATTTTAAAATGTTAAAACTAAAAATAGCACTGTATTAATTATTAAGATTATTGAAATTTTAATTTTTAAAACTAAAAATAGAAAAAATGACATGTATTAGAAGGAAGAAAAGCTAATTAATAGCTTAAAAGAATGACATATAACAAACTATTTTATTTATTTATTAGAATATATAGATAATTAAATATAAAATCAAAAATTTATCATGTCATATCATTCTATAGGATTTTCTTTTTTTCGTGGGCATATAGATAATATGGATAAGACCAAATATATTATCAATACATGCATATCCATTTATGAAGGCACTGACCAAAAGTCATAAAAACTTAAAATAAACTTTTGCATTCATAACTTCAATAATGATAACTTACATAAACCGTGATTAAAATCTAAAATAATCAAGATAGTGATATTTACGTTAATGTACCATGAGTACTACAAATATACAATCGCTCATTGTTTCACGATTGTTCTTTAATAAAACAATAAATTAGCATAAAATTATAAATGGTTAATTACGTCAAAAGGTAATCTATTGTCACTGTTTTTTTAATTTGGGTAACATGCTTAAATTTTTTATATTTGAGGTAACATACTTTCCAATTCAAGTCAATCAAGGTAACTGTATCGGATTGAAATGTAAAAATTACTGACATGACAGGTTCTGTATCCAATTATCAGTTTTTTAAATTCTAATATTGTTTAACTATTTTTAAATTTTCTCAAAATAGCAAGGTATCATCAAAAAGTTCTTTTAAATTGCACAAAACAGTGCACATCATTAAACTGTCATTTCTGTAAAAAAAAATACAAACTGAACATATAAACTGTCACGTCGGTAAATTTTACCTTTCAATCCGATATGGTTACATTGATTGACTTGATTGGAAAGTATGCTGTTACCTTAATTAGAAAATAATTTAGTATATTACCCAAATTGAAAAAACTGTGACAGTGTGTTACTTTTTGACGCAATTAACCCAATTAAAAAATAGGCCATCAAGATTTACCAACTCAACTATATATCATGAACCAAAGGGCCTTTGGCCTAGCGGTAAGAGGGTGGAGATATAAGTGAGAGGTCACGGGTTCGACTACTGTCGGAGGCAAGTTTGAAATTTAGGTGGTGAAGGGTAAGTTTTGTGGTAAAGAAGTAGTTTAGGAGTAGGACTAGGATAACTTCTCGTTCAAAAAAAAAAAACTATATATCATGAGATTAAAAGATGTATTAGTGTCATAATAATTTTTTTGGTGTTGTCATTAATTTTCCCTAAACAAATATATTATAACGATGGTAAGTTAAAATCAAATCATGTTATCTAGTTTGATTAGATCGAACTAAAGGACGAATAAATGAAATTTATGCGTATATTAACCACTTGAAAAAGTAAAAAATAAAAATAAAAGGATGTGATATAGAATAAAAATTAAAGAAATAGCCACGGATTTGGATATCAAGATTCCAAGAAATTACCTATCACAATCACAAATTCACATTTTCAAATCAATAAATCACAATATTATATCATTGAATACTGCAAGAATAATAAGAAGAGGGAATTGCTTAAAATAAAAAGCAATTTTTTTTTTATTATAGTAATCTCGTAAATTTTGTACCAAATAAAGAAATCAACTCTTTGTTCATTCCCGATTATAGCATTTAACCAGTAAACAACAAAAGTTAACCAGTAAAAAAAGTTGATTTCTTTATTTGGTACAATCGGAAGTAAACCAAAAGTTAGCTCCATTATTTGAGACAAAATTTATGAGAATGCTATAATAAAAAATATTGTTTACTATTTTGAGCATTTCCCCCTAAAAAGAATTAACGATTAAACAATTGAAGAAAGTTGGTTACCGCTTACCTACTTTGTCAACAAATCAAAATCAATGAGATCGCAAAAGTTAAGATTTAATTGAGTATGTCCTTTCAATTGTTGTTTATTGAAGTAACTAAAAAATAAATTGCTTGCTTAAATTCTAAGAGAAGAAGGAAAAATAAAGGATTCTAGTTGTTTGTTATAAGTCAGATTACTAATTTATTATTACAGATACTTGTGCATCTTGGATTTGAACATTGAACACAGGGTTGGGATGATCAAGATGATAATCAATATTCTACATTACTTGTCGCCTCATTGCCTGATTGTCAATCTCACAATCCCTTGTTGGCATCATCACTTGACGTTAGATTTTTACGCATATCCATCTGACTCTCTAGCGTATGCTACTACGTTACACACATGAATGGATCATGTGCCACTTTAATGGAAGTGAAGTGGGCCAAAACATGTATACAATGCTGATAGAAATTGGAGGTTTTGTGCAATGGACCAGACCGTACAAAGTTATAGTTGGCCTTTATTTTGATCAAAATCGATTATGGTTGACCTGATTTATGATGCTAGAAATAAAAGAAAGGGGAGCTCCTTGGAAGCCTTCTTAGCCTCGGTTCTCATTCTTTGTTGGGTGATTTGAAAGATTTGGAAGTCAAAAGTTTTTCCCTCAAGCTTGTTGGTGTCGTATAATTGGTTTTGCTTGGCTCAAAGAGTCGGTCAATCATTTTTCTGGTTAAATTCTAGGAGGAAACTTAAAAAGAAGTTGAGTGGTCTAATTAGTTGCGTAATCTTATTGAGGAGTCTTCCTGTAAGTTGATATTATATGATATTTGATTTAGGTTATATCATATTTTATATCTTATATAAAAAAAATAATAAGTTGTATTTATATTTTTAAATAATAATTGCATTTAACTTTTTTATATAATGTGAAATCGACACATAGACATATTGTCTGGTCCTTTTGTGAGAGGTGAATACTCACCCCGATTGTAATTCAAAGTTGTCATATAAGATCACCATAACATGAACACCACCCCCACCATTTCAGCCCCCTAATGCTTCCCCTCTTCCCTCTCGGCCTCTCCACCCCGTGCGGCCCCTCCTCTCTCTATTCTTCTTCTCTCGTTTTCTCTCTAAATTTAGTTTAGATTTAATGAGAAACGGGTATTAAGATAGAAAGATGAGTATTTTCGAGATTAAAGATGGTGGAGATAGAGAAAGAAAAATTGATGTATTCAAAAGGATGAGATTTAAGAATAATGGGTACTCCCACCACTCTTATTATATAAGATTTTAAATTTAATAATGGTTTAATATTAAAAGGATTAAAAAGTGTCTATATTTTAGTAACTTCTTCACATGTATCTATCATCTTTGTTAATTTTCAAATTCCTTCTAATTTTTCTATAAAAGAATTTTTTTTTCTACAGTTAATATATATTATTCTTCAATCATTTTCTGACAAATATATATATTTTTAATATTGGGGATAAGTGAATAATTGTGAGAGCATGTGATGTTGATGGGAATTTATCGCTGAGAAATAACGAGAAACCACGTTTGATGTTCCCACCTTCTTATCTTACCTCCTCCTATTATTATTTCTTTAATACTGGATTAATATTTAATTGTACATAGGATTCTAATTTTTAAAATATACATCTACAAGAAACATTCATTCATTTATAATGTGTACTGTGTACAGATAGAAAAAAAAAAGTGTTGATAAAAATATTGATTTTTAATTTCTCAAAATAGGAAATATTGTACCGTTAAAAAGGACGGGCCATTGTGATTTTTTACTTTGTAAAAGTAGAAATGTTGATTTCATTTTAATTTTCTATTTTCACGTACTGAAAAAACGACGAGCCATTCAAATTATTAATTTTTAATACTAATAAAATATTATTATTATTATTTGGATTTAAAAGAATTATAAAAGATTAGTACATTGTTATCAATAAGTACGTTGTTATTTATGAGTATTTTGTATTTTTTGTTTTTTACTCCAATGCTGACGTGGCAGCTTACATGGACGTCCAATCAATGACACACATCGTCTGGTCATCAACGGTTGATATATGAAGAAATTGTTTGGAATACAATTCTTTAATAAAATAAAAAAAGTCAGGTCGTACGTTACTATTTTAAGAAAAAGATTTAACATGTAATTAAAAAATAATGTCTAGTTCATTGTTATTTTGTGCAGAAACCTGATAATAACAATAACAATAACAAGTTTTCTTCTTTATCAAACATGATGAATAATACACACACTAAAACCAACAAACCAAATGAAATGGAATTGTATCGTATAACAACCATTAGAGACCCAAAAGCATGGTATGTCATATTATAAACCATTTGCCTTCCCCAAAGGCCAAGATAATCTTCGGTTGCTCATGCCATCTAAATCACTGCTGTTTCCGCTCTCCTGTTCTTGCCTTCCCGAGGTTCTAAGAGTCAAATCATCGACGCTCGACTCTTTTCCCCACGGAGGTGGAGTCGCATAATCAGAGTCTGTTGACGTTCTGTGAGACAGATCGTTACCGTCCGAAGGCATTTTCAATCCAGACTCGGTGGGACCTAACCTCAGTTTTTGAAGGGTTGCAAAAGATTCTCTCATGGCTGTCATTGCTTCAAAGAACCTCGTACATGATGCCAATGCCACAGGGATTGGCCGAAGCATCTCCTACATGATACCAACAATTTCAATCAACACGTATCGAGTTGGTAGAGTTACTAAGATTTGCACACGTTTAACTCATTTTAATCCAAACCCCATCACTGTACATGACTAGATGTCAATTAGTCTTAACAAATTTGTATAGATACCAACTGATTGGCAAGCAATAAATTCAATGAAAACCACAATGCCATAATTGTTTCTTAAGTTGCTATTATAGACATACCCCCCATACTGAAGGTGGTTCCTTAAAGTTCTGAGTCCACTGGAAATCTGCAACAGATGCTGTTAGAGCACCATAGTCACTGGCAGCTTTCATCAATAATTCCGAGAATTGTTTCTGTAAATCCAAGGTTAAAAAGATAGACATGAATAGAAGACTCAGATTTCAGTTGAATCAAATGCATGTCTACCCAACATAAAATGTCAATTTTAATTACTAAGATCAATTTATTTGATAAACCATTCTAGGGTTTATTATAAAGCATCATTGTTTGGACTTGAAACTATTTCTATCCAATATTAGTATGACACAAACCCTAATTAATTTTATCCCGGGCCAAATGTTTAAAAGATGAACATAGGATTCTTGCTTTAAAATTCATGTTGGTCAGGAAAACCTAATATGTTGTCTGACATGTTGCAATTCAAACTAACCTGATATTCTGCTTCCACGGGAATGCAGTCTAACGAATACGGCTGTTGAAGACGGGCTATAATTCGGTCCTGGAAGTCAAATATAGAACAAATCAGAAAGCTCTAAATAAGAGTATCATGAAAAGCGAACAAAATCATATCAGCAGCTCCTCACAATATTTGAAGTAAAATTCTATTGTCCATGCATATTGAGATAGTCACAAAATACACAACAAATACCAACAAAGAGCTGCATCAAAATATCAAATCATGAATCTTCAAATTCGATTATCGTAGTTAGATATCCTCTTCCCTGTAGCATATACCATATTACGAGAAACTATGTATCATATGATAATCAACATTAAAAGGTCTTGTGCTAGAATTTAATACAATAACGTCTTCTTAGGAGCATTTATTTACTTATTTTTCAAGTAAAAACCCTTGGAAACAGTAGCTGAACTAAAGCTTTTAAATAAGGAGTTTTGGCTCACGTTTGTTGCTGCCATAGGAGCCAAGACTATGCTTGATAGAAATATTTATAGAAGGAATCAATTGCATTACCTTGTTCTGGATAACGTCTTTTAATATAGTAGTGATCCGTGCTAAAGTTTCTATCTTCTTTTCCATCTCACTCACATGTGTCAAGTGTGCAACATTTTTATCTTCCTGAAAGTTCCAAATAGAAATCATAATTAACAAATAATATGTTTAACTAAATTTGGTCCAAAATCTCAACACAAATAACATCAAGACCAGTTCACTTGAAGTACACAACTACATGGCCAATGGTATGATCTTGCCGACTTGCCATAAGTTCTACAAATCAATATCAATAATGCTCTAGACATCAGATCAAGTATTCTCATGCATTTACAAAACTGAATGGCATAGAAGATTAAAGTTTATGGAAGCAAAATGACTATCATATGATATAGACATAGATGAGAGGAAGCTGGCCAACAGAACATTATAGAATAGGAGAGCTAAAACTTCCATCCTGTTCTCTTTAAGATATGTATATTTATAGCAGGGGTATTTTTCCATCAATTTCAGAAATCTGCCATTGACTTCAAAAACAACTTTATCCACAAAGAAATAAAAACTTCTTGGCACAGATCAAGTATTTCACTCTCAAAGGTGCATTTCACCAGCTAGTGCCCACCAAATTCTTTGTATTGTTAGCCAAAAATATAAATAACTAGTCCTTTTTCTCCGATAGAAAACATAAAGACTCTATTTTAAGGCTGTCTTGAGTTAAATCTAAGATCTCCTTGTCCATAATGTTTTCAAAGCAAAATGATTAGCCTACCCCTGCAATGCCAGCAATTATAGAAAGTCATTTCATGCAATGCACAAGGGGTCCATCGTACTCTCTTCTTAATTGTAAGGTTTTATCTCCATTAGAAGGGTTTCTGTGTTCAAAATCTCTTGGTTTATGTAAACATACCAAGAATACAAATCTAAATACCAATGGTATTAGATAAACAAAGAAGTTTGCACCACTTTCCTTATGTCAAAAGAGGACTGTGTTCTAACTCTGGAAAGTACATTAGATATATTCTCCGAAAAGCACTTCCAGTACACTTGATGCATTAAAACCACTACAACGTAAGTGGAAGCACATTTAGGATTTCTTTTCTTTTTTCTTTCTTTACCCAAGATGAAACTCTACGATCAATTAAATGAAAATGTAAGCATATATGACCAAAGATTGACAACTTCACCTTGCGGCCTTGAAGTTCCACTTGCAAATCTGCAATTTTTCTTTGTACAGAGGTAAGTTCCCTTAGGACTCGTATCAAGTCATCACCCTTTTCACCACCAACTGATATATTCAGCAAGTCTTCCTAAACAAGAAAACAATATAATAATCAATGGCAAGATAAATAAAACAAATGCCAAAACATCATCATCATCTACATAATAATCTACCAAGGACAGAAAAAGAACAGAAAAAGAAAGAAACAGAGAAATAACATAAACTCTAGCAAGGAGCTAGAGATATATAGGATTATAGGGCATACAAAATTGTCACCAAGGACAGAAAAAGAAAGAAACAGGGAAAAAACAGCACCAAAAATAAATTAACTAACAAGAGATTTCCGAGAGTGGGTTACTTAACCAAGAGCTCCAACACAATTTCTTACGCATCTTCCCCCGAGTAGATAACCAAAAAAAAGTCCAAGCTTGCACCATGCCAAAGGGAGAGTGAATCGCCCGATAATCTCGTGTAAAGATCACATTATTCCTTATCTTCCAAATTACCCAACATAGTACTAAAACCGAAGCCGAAAACGCCTCCAAAGTAATACCGCAAAAGCCCAATTCAATTCCCCAATATAATAGAGCCGCAGCCGAGTCACAAGAAGGTTCTCTGAATAAATTACATCTACGGAACAAATGGTCCTCAAATTCCAAAACATACCCACAAAGAGAACGAGTAGATGAATGGAAAATCAACCCCCTCTTAAATAAGTTGCTATAAGTCGGCAGCCTAGAATGAAGGATTTTCCAAGCCAATAAATTTAATTTGCTTGGAACATATTTGATCCAATTGACCTTCATTCCCCTATGAGATGTAGAGCCCATATCATCCAAAGCTTTACGAAGAGAGGAAACTGAAAAGAAACCGGAATTCTCAAGAGCCCAACGCCATGAGATACCACCAATTAACCGTAGGAAGGGGTTACCCATGGTTTTATTTATATATGTGTCTACACACTAATAAATAAGTAACTCTATCCTCCATGTGTTGACCTCTCACTCTTGACATTTGGCATTCATTTTCCTAGAATAATTATTTTTTAAATAAATTTAGAGATTAGGCTTAAACTTTAAAGACAATCACCTTCCAATTTAAAACAACTTTTAAATTTAATTCTTTTTAGTTTTATATGTATGAGAATTGAAATTTGAAATTCAATTTACGTATCATCATCATCATCATCATCATCATCATCATCATCATCATCATCATCATCTACTTATAATAAATATGCTATATCTATTCCATAACTACTAACAATAAGTAACTCTATTCTCCATGTGCCGATCTCTCATGATGCCACTTATCATCATTTACTCTTGACACTTGGCATTCATTTTCCTAAAATAATAATTATTATTTAAATCAATTTAGGGTTTAGGGTTAAAATTTTAAGACAATCACCTTTAAACTTAAAACAACCTTCCAATTTAAAACAATTTTTAAATTTTATTCTTTTAAATTTATACGTATGAAAATTTAATTTGAAGTAATATGGGAAACATGAGCTTGGGCCTTGATGTTATAGAGGTAGACTAGAAAACTGGACCAGATTACACCAATGACTTGACGAAAGAGAAGAATTATTGGAAATACTTAAAGAACATTTATAGTTTTGAAGACAAGGAGGATGAGTCTCTTGTGGATTATCAAATAGGATGGGGAGGATGTGGTGAGGGAGTTAGGCTAATTCCAAAGTGAGATGAAGTAATAGGAGATGAGTGAGCGAAATTATGAAAATCTGTAAATGAAAAATCAAGAAAAACATTAAAAGGAAGTGTAGGGGGTCAGAATGTCAGATGAAGGGATTTGATCAAATGGGAAAAGAGTCTCATGAAAACCATAAGTTTGTGAGAAACAAGATTGAGGAGTTTATATCCTAAAAACACACATGGATCAACCCTAGTTTTAAAATTTGTCTCAAACTCTCAATTATGAGATGATGTTGATGTAAAACAAAGACAACCAAAATTCTTTAAAATATGATAATCACGTAAAGAGTTCATATGGTATTTGAAAATGAATGGTAGAAAGAGACATTCGACTGATGAGGACGGTGACGGCTAAAAGACGTTCACCCCGGTATTGGCTTGAAAATACTCGAACTGTTTCTAAAATGCGTCGATGTTTGCGTTCCACAATACCATTTTGGGTGTTCCAACACAATTAGTTTGTTGAATCCTGTTTGAAAGAAAAAGAAATGGAGTTGATCCCTCTGTAAACTCAAGACCATTATCAGATATGATGGATTAACTTCACTGTTGACATGAGTTTTAACATGTGAGAGAAAAGATCTGAGCACATTATAAGCAATGCTTTTATGATTCCTAGAAAAATTATCCACAATCGTAAGGAAACATTTGTAACCATTGTATGTAGATTGATGATAAGGACCACAAAGGTCTACATGAATGAGATCAAACAAATGCTTAGAAACAGAGGCACAAGGGGAAAAGGGAGAACTACGGTGTCTAGCACTCTAATTTTAGGACAAATTTGACAAAATGTGAATTGTTTTGAAGTACATGAAGGAATACAAGAAATATACTTCAATTTTTAATATGGCATATTCCCCATTCTGCAATGCCACAGGTTGATCAGATATGATAGAAGTAGCAATTGCTTCTGATTTATTGGAAGAGAAGGATGAAGGTACTTGATTGATTGTGTTCTTGCAAGAGACGTAGTACAATTCATGGATTCTTAACCAGGTCCAGTGGCTTCTTCATTGAAGGGTCCTGGTCCTCTTGGATATAGCAAGGATTAAGAGTGAAAACAATATGAGTGGACAATTGTTTTGCTAGTTTTCTAGCAGACAGCAAGTTAAACTGGAAACTAGGAACATGCAAGACTATTTAAGCAACATATAATTATATAAAGAGTCAACTGAACATTTCCAGTGTGCATAACAAGATCTTGATTAGCATTAGGTATTGTGATGGAACTGGTTAGGGGAATAGATTTGTAGGAAATGAAAAAGGTTGAGGTGAGGGGTAATGTGATTTGTGGCTCCACTAGTCCACTGTCAATGATCCAACCTAAATCAGACAATGAATTAATAAAACAAAAACCTCTACATAGAAGTGCCATGATCAGATTTGTCAACGTGCTTGCTCAACAAATTGATCAGATGATCGTATTGCTCCTAGCAAATTCCTAATGATGTAGAGCAACCAGAATACTCTCTGGCATTCCATCCAGCAGATTGACATTGTTCCATTTGAGTGTTCCCTGTGAACTTCTTGTCTTTGTTTAGTAGTTTGAAACAAAATCCATGGAGTGTCTTATTATTTTTTATTTTTTTTGCAGTAATTGCTTATTTAAAGTCAAAATCAAGTGATGAGTATAATAAATTTCATTACCCCCAATTTGTTAGGGAATGGAGTATTACCCTATGAGGTAATCGATGATTGCATTATATGAAACCAACCATTAGTACTGTCATTCCTTATAGGAGATAAACGCCAACCAAGCACCCCCTAAAGAAGAATATTCATCCCATAAATTCTTCATTTTGGTGAAATAAGCAGATACAGACAAATTCTCTTGAGGAGAGAACTACAAAAAAGTTAGACCTGATATATTATTGTGCCTTGACTATGACCATAGTGTCGGGCTATCTCTAACCAGATCTGTGCAGCAGATGAGCAATACAATAAGCTTTCTGAAATATCCTTATTGACAGAATGAAGAATCCATGACATTACAATACTGTCACAACGAATTCATTGAAACAATTTTGATGAATCTGCCGCTAGTCTGGTACAAGTTCCATCTACAAACCCTAATGTGTTCCTTGCAATAAGAGCAATCTTACAAAGTCCAATGGCTGTAATTTTCACTTTCAAGAACTTGTGTTGCAAGTTTGTGATCAGAATGTTCTCCATGACAGAGATAAAGCATATCAGAGGGATCAATAGTTTGAATAGTTCAGATGCCACCATGATTGAATGTTAAGGAAAATTTTGTATATTCATTACTTGCCCAGTTGACCCCTCTCTCTCTCTCTCTCTCTCTCTCTCTCTCTCTCTCTCTCTCTCTCTCTCTCTCTCTCTCTCTCTCTCTCTCCCTCTCCCTCTCCCTCTCTCTCTCTCTCTCTCTCTCTATATATATATATATACACACACACATACACACACACACACACACACATATATATATATATAGACTAATACACACACACACACACACATATATATATATACATATACATATATATATGTGTGTGTGCTGTCATAAAAGAAAAGAAAGATAATCTAACTGACCAACCAAGCCCTGGCTAGAATTGGCTATTGATCTTTGTTGCTGATGAGGCTGAGATAATGCAGCAGAGTTCATGGCTCTTAACACAGATCACAGTTATTAAACATTAATATGAAATGTATTCTACATCGAATTCGATAAAGTGCTCTCATTCACTAACCTTCAGCAAATGAAATATCCAACAAGATACTTAAGGAGCTCCAGTTATTAATTTACGTATTACAGTCAAACCCCAAGGTCAAAAATCTTCAAATACGTAAGCTTTTCATTGAATTGAATTGGACAACCAGACATTCACAATCATAATCGCTAATGATGGCCATCTTACTGCATATTCGACTAAAGCATAAACGCCAAATATGGTCTACAAAGTAACAAAATCAACCAACTATAACCACTGAATTACCCCGTTTCAGCATTGGATATACCTAAACCCTAAGATCCATAAATTAAAAATGAATTTAAAACGAAAGAGTATAAGATCACGAATAAAAGATAGACCTGTGAAGGAGGAGAAGCAACAGAGAAACCAAGGTCGGCGGCGATGGAGAGGGCGTCTGACATACCACCAAGTCGTCTGAGGGGCTTTCTTCCCACCCAACTACTGTCGCTTCCCTGAATAGACGCCATTTCGACTATACACGTTCCAATTTAGTAGACTTTTGCGGATCGAACACTCTGGTTCGTGATCTTCGTGGCTGCCACTTTGGCCGGCTCTCTATGAATTTTGAAACTGGAAAAGAAACAAATAGTCTTGCAGTGGTCGTTAAGGATCGAAAATCAAGATTTAATATACGGTCCTTGAACTACCAGTCGCCTTCCATTTTTAGTCCTCCCATGTTTTGACCAAACTAGACTCTTCCCTTGATTTTCGGGTCGATGATACTGGTAGTGTGGTTCGGACAGTGGGAAAAAAAAGTGAACAGTGGACTGATCCTCCACTGCTTTTTCTCACAACCAACTCCACTCTATCTCCTTCCGGTAACCCCACCCTTCATCGCTCCAGAGTTTCAGAGAATATGAAACCTTATGACATTTTTTCTCATGTCATTTGAATATATTTTCTTACCCAGGCAAATAAATAATTAAGATTTCATTCTCATAGCACGTTTTAACCTGTCGACACTACCTATCATATTGACCCTGTAGAAAATACGGATTGCAAAAATGCTTGGATAATCTGAGAGTCGTTATACACTTTCAGATTGAAATATTTCGATGGTACATTCGAAATCCCAATCGGATAAAACTCAGAGAAAACGAACAGAGAATATGGAAAAGTTTCTGATTTCTTGTACCTATGTAATGACCAAAAAAACGGCAGGTATTAATTTGGCGGGAACCGCCAAATACAACCAAATTTCGGATTCAACCGAATTTCGGTCCAATTCGGATCATCCGAATTTCGGGTCCAATTTCGGATTCATCCGAATTTCGCATCAAATTTCTTAAAGCAACATTAGTCGAATTTCGGATTCAGCTCGACCCCAGCCAGGGGCTCTGCCCCTTGGACCCCGCCACCAGGGGCTGCCGCCCCTAGAACCCCGCTATCGGGGGGCAGATAATTAATCTTAAACAATATTGAACAATTGTGCACTCCGCACCAACCCAACTTGTTCATTATGTAATAAGATTATTTTGGTCAAACAAGTTTATCACATTACACTTAAAAAATATTGGTGATAAATCACCAACAGACCCTACATCACTCACCCACCCACCCACCCTACCTAACCATACCCCACCATATCCTATCTAACCATACACCACCATATCCTACCACATCCCATTCACCCCAATCCTATCCTCACCTACCATACACCACTCACCCATCCTATCTAACCATACACCACTCTCTAGCTACTCCACCCTACATTAACCTAGATTCCAGATTTCATCATCTATTTTCAGTGACATGTTAATGCTGTTGTCTTAAGTTCTTTACAAAGTTTGATGTTGATAGATAGTTTTTGGATTTGCTTGTTAGTATTGAAAACTTAACAAAAAAACAACTTATTTTAATGTTTAGTTCACTCAATTTAAGTATTTAAAAAAAGACTAAAAAATATTATTTATCTCATTAGATTAACCCTATTTAAATTGTTATTAGAACATGAAACATTATTGTTTTAAACCTACACCAGTGACATAGCTAAAAGACTCATTATAATTTAAAACAAGTGCAATTTTTTAATTTTAAATTCATAATAACCAAAATCAACCAACAATCGGTGGGAGATGTACGCCTAAACTGGTGGTGGCACTAGACATTTGAGCCCAACAATGTTTTTTTTTTGGTTCATTAAGGGTGTTATCATTCGATGTAATTTTGTACATCAGTCAATGATTTAAAGACGAGACATAGAGCTCAGTCCAAGTAGTTCAATATACAAGTCCATTACCCTTGGGATTCCTCTTCACTGCCCATTATCGCACGTTCTCTGCGTCGTTCGGGTTCCCTCTAGCCTCTGGTCTCCTTGCGCTCCCAAATCCTTGGTCCTTCGACTTTACCCTCACATCTACTATTTGGTATTTGTCGACCTCTCCTCTTAGTTTTAGAATTTCTTTACTTGTGAACCCTAATGTCTGCCAAATTGTGTTTTATTTTACGGCGTATGAACTTTTTAGTATTTCTTCACTCTCTTTATACTAACTTGTTAGTTTAGTGCAAAATCACAATGTGTAACCCTCAATTGAGTTGTCCTTTTTCCCTTTATTTTTTAAAATTTGAGTGTATCAACTTATTGGTTTTATTCATTCTCTTTATAAATTAATTGTCGAGCCTTAGATGGCTAGATAACATTCTAAGACACTTTGTGGTTCTTGCTTGTTAATTGTTTACTTAATTTGTAAACATTTACTTAGTTAATTCTTTTAGTTTCAATAGTTAGTTGTTTGTGTGTTACTTGCATAAGTATTTTGTTAACTTTATAATTTATGCTTACTATATGATTTTATGTCGTATGCAGGCTAGATTTTAAAAATAGATATTAATTTTACGAGTTAAATTTTTAGCATTACTAGTTGATTAACTTAACTGTTTACATTGTTATTATTTGTTAATTCGATCAAGTGTTAGGGTTTATTGGTTTGGTTGACTAAATTATTAGATAGTAGAAAGAATATTGAGTTAGATGAATCGAGTTGGTTGAAAAAATGTCACATCGAATAATTGACCTAACTTATGAGAAACTCTGACAACTAAACCGTTGATCTGACAATCTGACCATATTTGGTGTCATTGGTGGAAATTTTTTATAGATCTGTCACCGCCAACAATCAACACAAAAAATGGACAAACATAAACAAATGTATAAAATATGAGAGGGTGGTGTGTGAGCTAGTGATGTTAAGTATGTAAATAATAGGGATAATTGCGCAATAAACCATCAACTTATCAGTTTTTTGTTATTAAAACCCCAAACCATTTTTCGTTGCATAGAAAATCTCGAACTAACTAAAAATCAGTAAATCAATGTTTTATCAATGGGTAACCGGTTGAAACTGGTTATTAATCCTAGAGAAAATTACTGATTTAGTCCCTGTGGTTTGTCCATTTTTGATGGTTTGGTCCTTTAAGATAAAAAATTACTCTATTGGTCCCTATGATTGTATTTTTGTTGCATGGATAGTCCTTTTGCTAGACGGACGTTAAGTTTGTGATGTTAGTTGACTTTCTCAAGGATCATTTTGGTAAAATACTCACTCTCTTTCCTCACATTTTCCTAATAAATATCATCTTTCTTATTCTTCTCCATTTATTCACGCATCATTTTATCATTCTTCTCCATTTATTCACCCTTCTTGTCTTTTTTCTCAAGATTGATGAGCAATCATCTGTCTCATTTTGACGTGAAAAATGGGTCGGTGAGTTTAGATGTTGAGATATATTTCTAACACAGTCCACCTAGAAATGTATGGCGGGATTTGGGTACCCAATAGAGGAGAATTGTGAGACAAATGAGAGTGTAAATTGGAAAACAATGTTGTTTTCTCGGTAAAGAATCATCGAAGGTGATGGATGAGTACACGTTAAATGTAAATGATCATCATCGTGATACTCGATGGATCAAATACTTTACATGTGTGTGTTTACTTCGAGGGTTTTCGTAAGATGGTTTTCCTGTTCGATCAACTCTTTTAAATCCTCATCGATGGGCCTTTTGAATCGAAGGGACGTCCAAGATGTTTTTACTATTGCTACTCTTCCGCATCAACAAAACATTGTGTTGATCAATTGAAAAACCAGGAAAAAAGAAGGAGAAAATGATGGGTGAATAAATGGAGAAGAAGAAGAAAGAAGATATTTATTAGGAAAATGTGAGGAAAGAGAGTGAGTATTTTACCAAAATAACCATTGGGAAAGTCAACTAACCGCACAGACTTAATGTCCGTCTAGCAAAAGGACTATCCATGCAACAAAAATACAATCATAGGGACCAATGGAGTAATTTTTTATCTTAAAGGACCAAACCAGCAAAAATGGACAAACCACAGAGACCAAATCAGTAATTTTCTCTTAATCCTATGTGGATCTGTAAATAACCTACGTGGAATAACTTTTAATTGTTGAAACCAGTTGTCAAGTATTACATATCATTTAAACCCCCATTGATGATGTAATCTCGTTTAGAAATTACAATTAAAAATGATCAATGAGGGTCTAAATAATGTGTAATACTTGGCAACCGGTTTCAACAATTAAAATTTATTCCACATAGGTTATTTACCGGTCCACGTATGATTTATAATCGGTTTCAACCAGTTACTCATTGATAAAACCTTGATTTACCGAATTTTAATTAGTTCGGAACTTTTTATACAACGAAAAATAGTTTGGGAATTTTTAATAACAAAAAATTGATAAGTTGAAATTTTTTTGTGAAATTATCCCTAAATCATAATACGATGGTTCCCGACTTTCTGCATTTTTATCAAAAGCACCCAAGACCAATCTGGACGGACTAAAAAAGAAATTAGGGGTTTACATTTAATTACCCGCAACCCCTTGTTCAATCCACTAGCAGAAGAAAGCATCATCGACAGCGTCCTCTCGTTGAAGCCACCCAAGACCGTCGCCGAAAACCGCCAACACTCGGTCGGTAACCACGGCTGAAGCTCTCCTCTCCGTTGTTGTTAATCAGTGAAGCACTGTGTTTTGCCGCAATCTACTCTCCATCTCCCACAACAGCTGGTAGAGGTTGAATATCTCAATCGAACGACGATTGGCCTAATATGCGGGTACAGTTGCAAAATCGAAGAATCACTTCATACCTTACTCGATCTGGTGCTGGTACAGGTTGAATATCTCCTCTTCGTTGCCCACAGCTGCTGAAGCCCTCCCGTGTTCACATATTCCTCTATCTAGCAAGTTTTGAAAACTTGATTGCTGTGAGAGGTTTGTAGCCCAGTTTGTTGCAAAATAGATTGATACCAGTGATCATTATTGTCATTTGCGTTTTACTTGCAATATGGGTTGTTTATGGTGTACTTGCTCAATCTGCTTCACATCTATGGTTTTACTCTCTAAATCTGTTTCAAATTGATGGTACCTTTGGTTTGTTTGATGATTTTTCTCACACACATTTGGTCACACACATCTGCTGCGTACATTTCGTCCTTTGGTCACACGCATCTACTGCATACATAATCTTATGTTCAAGCGACTTATCTATAGTAAACTGTGCAATGAATCATGTGAACGTTATTGGCTGTTTACTATTGACCATTAGAAGTACCTGTAACTTGATATAGTCGATTGGGGCCCTAAATCTGGAAATTGACATTTGAAACACTAGCTTTGTTTAGAGACTATGCTTGTTTGCCCATGTTTTCAGTATTTGTTATGCTGTATGTCTAAACAAATGGCCTATGGGGTTGCAAAATGCTTAGACAAGGATTTAATTATCAATTGAGGCTTCATAGTTCTGAGATATTGAATTAATTGTTCCTTTCTTACTTAAATTCCTCGTATATATTCATAATCATGCCTCATGAATGTTAAACGGTATTAGTTACAGTCCTGTCTAATGTGCTTGGCACCACAATTTGTAAAGCCTGCACCCACCCTCAAAGGAATGGTAGGATATTATCATGCGGGATACATTTCCTTGATTCCTTCTAAAATGGATCATATTAAAATTAAGTCACACTTAAACTCCGCTGGTCACTTGTTAGGCCACAACGGTTGGTTGGAAGGTCTAAAGTTTGACATGTCCATACCCCATATAGACAAATATGGCATATCACTAGTTGGGACAAATATGACATTTCACTAGTGTTCACAAAAAAAGAGAAGAATCCTTTGAGAAAAAGATACACCCATTTTGTCATTCATGTTGCTAGCTTCCTAGTTCTAGCACATATTTCTATCACTTCTAAAAAGGTTTGTGCAATGACTGCAATCACATATTACTAGTCAGTGATGCATGGAGATAAAACTCTTAAGGTTGAACTTCTTGCTAGCTCTGAGGTTAAATTGTGTGTTTTATTAATCATTGAAGCAAGTAAATGAACCGGTTATTGTTTGTTTGATAATTAGTTTAATTACATCTTTGTTTATTTTACGGTACGCTGTACTTAAGTTTTGATTGGCATTGTTGTTCCAGGAAAAGCTATTGTAAATGGCAACAGCTACTTATCCACCTCCTCCACCATATTACAGGCTGTACAAAGATTATGACCAAGATTCTAGCTCTGCTCCAGAACCTCCCCCTCCTATTCAAGGGACTTACCTCCTATATGGTTCCAATTACACTGTAAGGATCTTGATAAGAATATTCTCATATACTTATTTGAAGAACGTATTTCTCAGTATATACTATGATTTGTTCAAAGAGTTCCTATCCAATGTATAATTTTCTCAGAATGCATTCATCATTCATGTTTGTCTAATGCTTATGCCGTTGAATTGAATCTTGCTTGAGCAGTTGTTGCAACATGTCAGCCAAAAATTAGTTTTAGTGTCCATTGACCTGATGTTCATGGCCTCATACTCTCATGTGGTTGGTTACTGGTTCAATCCTCTCTTGGAAAGACAATTTTAGTCTAGTACTCTAGTTATACCAGGCTTTGCTGTCTCCATGGCTTCAAATGCAGAAAATTAGATATAGAAAAAATTGAAGGGTAGACCCATAAAAGTTGGGGATTGGTGATTTTTGAATAGAGTTCCTCATCCAACTTATATGTCATATATATGATAATTGCTATTAGCCTTGTTACAACTAATATTTGAGCAACTATCTAAGTGACTTTGCAGAATACCAAACAAGTTATTCATCACATTTTTATTAGTGGATTATATAGCAGCACTAAGCCACTAGCTGGGTGCTTGCTTAAATGTTTGATTGTTTATTGGTACTCAAGCCCCAATTTCATGGCAAGGGACAATCGATGCTATACCCTCCCTGTACAATTTCACACATGTATAGCTGCATATGTGATTTGTGTAACTATGCCTCCTGATCTACACTTGCTCATCCTTTATGGTGAAATCAGGGTGTCTTTATGTGTTTTTCTTTGTAACTGCACTACTGCAGCATTGTTACCAATTTCATAGCTGGCCATCTGTGAAGTAGAGACTGATATGATGCATCATGTAATCTTGTTAGCAAGATACCTCTAGAAATAAAGAGATGAAACAGGATGGTATATGTGTATTGACTTCTTGAGAACAGGTCACTGAAGCCTTTATTAATTGTGAACACATGTTTTTATAATCCTTTGTGTTTCCGACTTTCTGTAATCACAATGATATATTTTCATGTTCTTTTAAAATTTCCTGTAAGACTGATAATTATTCATTTTCTTGAGAGTGTAAGGAGAGTGTTTTTTCCGGGGGTAGGTCTAGTATAAATTCAAACTAGGGGTGGGTTAAATGGGATTCAATCTTATCTAATTTTGGGGCAGGGGGTTTAAACACCGGTAGTCTAAAGGCTTTAAATTGGGGGCTCCTCAGAAAGTGGTGGTGGCGTTTTAGATTAGAAAATGACTTGTATTGGGCAAGAGTGATAAAAAGTAGATATGGTAAGTTCAATGCGTTTGGTGAGAAATATGGGGGGCTTCAAATTGGAGAAAGGTGTAGGTCTGGTTGTAGTGAGACTTGGGGAAGCGTTGTTAGAGTGGGGAGGGAGTTGGAAAGTATAGGTCTAACTCATGTTGATTCGTTTGGGTTTAAGGTTGGGGATGGTTCAAGAGTGTGCTTTTGGTCAGACAAGTGGCTTGTGGATTTTAGATTGAGTGAAAAGTTTCCAAGATTATTTAGGCTCGAAAGAGATGAGGGAGTTTGAGTTAATAATAGGGTTATTTGGGTTGAAATCGGGAGGAAATGGGATTGGGTTGGGGGTGGATCCCAAAGTGAGTTAGATGAGATGGTAGATTTGCTTTAATATGTCTCCTTTAGTAAATCCTTAGCAGACAAATGCATATGGTATCCTGGTAGAGGAGGGATGTTCTCTGTGAAAGAGATTAGAAATATGAATGACAGCAAGATTGTTGTCCCGTTAGTTTTGAATGCAGGTACAGAGTGGATCAAATTTATTCCAAGAAAGGTGTGCATTTTCATATGGAGATTGAGATTGGGTCGGTAGCCGGGTTCGAGTTTAACTTCAGGATTTGGGGATCGACATTCACTCTTCATTATATATTCAATGTGGGGAGTTTCCTGAAACTTTGAAGCATTGTTTTGTGGGGTGCTCTAAAGTAACTAGTATATGGTCTTTTGTTTTTTCATGGTGGGGATTGAGATTTTCTCCAAAGGCTTCGATTTGGCAGTCTTTGAAGTGGATCCCACTATACTTGATATGGAAGTCAACTAGTCAAGAACTAAGATTGTTTTTCCGGGTCTGTCTATCATGTTAAAGGAGCGCGCTTTTGAAATACGATTAACGTCATTCCAATGGATATCACCTCTCTGTAGGAAGTTCCCTCGTTTGTGGACGGATTGGTGTTGCAAAGGAAAAAGCGCATCTTCAAAAGGTTTTTTTGTCTTGTTCCAGTTAGTTCGTTCCAGGGGCTTTTCAGGTGAGGATATTATGAAAATATCGACTGGGTTCATTGGTTTTACAACCTAGTAATTGAAGCCATGTTAGATATATTGCTGGAATCAAGGATTCAAGTTTTGAGTGTTATTGGGGGTCTTCAAACACTCTGTTATTTAGTAGATTTCTTGTGGTTTTGTTGAGGATTCAGGTGGGTTTTCATTGGGTTCTAGGCTATCATCACTTGTACTTTTAGGGGGTTTGAAGTGTGTATACTGGTATCGTTTGTCAATTTGAGTTCTCTAGGATTCCCATTCTGTAGCTTGCAAAATTTGGTGTCTCCTAAGTCTTTTGTTTTGTTTGCTCCATATAATGTACTTGCTTTTCAAAAAAAAAAGTATTGCCTTTCTGTTTTTCTTGCTCCTTGTTCAGCTGCATGCTAACCATTCCGTTGTTATAATTAATTTTGTTTGTAGACTGATGATGTGTTGCCAAGTTTGGAAGATCAGGGCGTCCGTCAGTTGTACCCAAAAGGCCCAAATGTTGGTATGTGACCCTTTCATTGCTTGTTAAGTTCTTATTCAAACGACTTTCACAAGCATTTCCCATTTGTTGCTATGTTTGTAGAAAAAGAAAAGTCTATCCTTGCCATTGCATTTTGCAAATGGATGTTTCAGTGACTTGAACCATGACCTTTCAGATTGCTTTAGCAAATGGGCATTTTCATTTCCCCTTAGCTTCATCATGCTGGTTGAGCTTTGAGACATCCTTATATCTCAAGCCCTTTTGCTTTCGTTTCGGAGTCATCATTAGGCAGCATTTTGTATAATTTAGCAGAAGCTATCAATTTTTCTTTCAAGAACATTTGTCGTGGAAGCAATATTAACATCACCCTCGTCTTGTTTAGATTTCAAGAAGGAATTGAGGTCACTAAACAGGGAACTGCAGCTGCATATCTTAGAGCTAGCTGATGTTTTAATAGAGCGACCATCACAATATGCAAGGAGAGTGGAAGACATTTCTCTCATATTCAAGAATTTGCATCACCTTCTCAATTCATTACGTCCACATCAGGTAGAACTCTCCCCAATTATTTTTATTTGTTTAATTTGTTGCTGTTTCAAGATCTAATTGCTCAATCTCCTACCCAAAATTCACACATTTTCAGGCCAGAGCAACACTCATTCACATACTTGAACTTCAGATACAAAGACGAAAGCAAGCTGTGGAGGACATCAAAAGGTATGCGATGTACATTGGATGTTAATTGTTAATGCACAAAAGCACCATTTTACAGTTTCTAAAGCAATACAAATTAAAATTATCTTGGCTTCTGCGTTTATCTACTTGGGTGGGTAGACACCTAGACTGATTTTGAAATCTCAAGCGGAGACACATAAGAGCTTAAATAGCTTGTCCTCCCGCTTTTAAAAAATGCATTACAAATTAAAATTATCTTGGCTTCTGTGTTTGCACGTTGAGGTTTTGGACAATGTCTTGGGGTTTGAGTGTTTGACATTAACTCAGGAGTCGAGACAAGAGTTTGGCAATACAACAGTTAGTTTTGTTGTGTATCCTTGTCTAGTATGATTATAAAAATATGCTCGATGATGACAATGTCCGAGAGTCTTGTTTATGTTGCAACAAGCAGGCATGTCAGTTCATGGGATGTAGTTTATGTTGTTGCCTGATGCGTTCACTATTTGACTTTTGATTTTGTTTGTTTTCCTACAAGGAGGAGAGAAGAAGCACAAAGACTTCTGAAGGAGGCACTCGGGACATTGGACGGACAGTAAATGTAGAGATACAAACGGAACCACCAAAGCAACAACTTGAGGATTTGGCTTCCCGTCGAAAGCTTTGTATCAAAATCAAGACATTTAAAAAACTGATCGTCTGGAACAGAATTAAATTTAGAATTTATTATCTTTCAACTAGAAGTTTTGGAACATCAAATGATTTGATTATAATAATCGTTCATAAGTTAACTAATCTTTAAAACCCAATTCTAAAAGGGAAAGGCAGAGGATATTTTGGAGTAAAAAGATGGCTTTCACAAAGCTATGCAAATTGCAACTTTTCAAAAGCATCATATTCCATTTGTACTCCTGTTTTAATTTACTAGCATGTGATTAGTGTAAAGTTTCATCACCGAATATTGCTTGTTTAGATTAACTAAAACGATTATTATATATTATTTATACACAAACGTTGAATTGGAAAAAAAAAAAAAAAAGCAATCCTTTTACGGATTTTTGTGTAAAAAATCTGAAAATCGTCACTTTCCAAAAAATATCCCAATCATATAAATAACCATAACATATAAAATTTTATGAATTTAGGGCATTAGTGGTCATAATAGATTGTTATGTTTATGTTGCATACAAGTGATCTTCACATGATAAATCCAAATCATGTGAGTATGTGACCATTTGACATTACATGTGTAACTATTAAACTAAATTTATATATAAAACATTCCGAAGATTTTTATCCTATTAAAACTCTTAACAATTTTTAAACCTTAGCTAGCAAGCAGTAACATCGATCGGCAATAGACGACTGACGCTCTTCACCGGTGGTTTCACTATGACGTTTTTGCTTGTCTTTTGCCTCACCTTGACGTTGACCACCCCAAGCTTTGAAATCGAAAGGGGGGCTCAACAATTAAGGTTTGTTCTTGAAGCCCTCGATCTGACTCAAGCTCAACGATTAGGGTTTGTTCTTCAAGCTTGTCTGACTCAAGTCTCGTCTATTCTTTAGATATGTGTGTATTCAATTAGGGTTCTTTACTATCGTTTGAATATTTCATCTGCTCTCGTTTGTACGATTAGGGTTCATCGTCATCGTTATTCACCACTGGGTTTAAGTTCATATCATTTACAGAATATTATTCTTTAGGTTTGATTTAGGGTTACTTTGATAAAATTTGATTGAATGGGTTTCAGATTTCATGAATAAGAGTTCATGTGTGTGTTGTGTGTGTGAGAGAGTTCGTCTGTGAATGGTAAAGTTCCTATTTTCATTCATCAAGATTTTTGTTGTTTCT
Organism: Centrapalus pauciflorus; assembly: GCA_020465985.1. NCBI lineage: Eukaryota > Viridiplantae > Streptophyta > Magnoliopsida > Asterales > Asteraceae > Centrapalus > Centrapalus pauciflorus. The sequence continues at coordinate 343,838 of JAANYP010003896.1, read as the reverse complement.
TTCTTTTTTCGAATTCGCTCGTCAATTTGTGTTGAGTTCATCGATCTGAGTTTAGTTCATGAGGGTTGTGATTCCAAATCGTTCATCATTGGTGTATCTATTTGCGATTTGGTTCAACGATACATTCTCTGTTTGAATTGTTTGATCGAAGAAAGGGGAGGGATTCGAATGTGGTGGGTTTTGACCAAAGAATGTATCGGAAGTGAGGTTGGAGAAGCTACCGGAGAAGAGGTCCACGTCATCAAATGCAATGGTAGGTCCAAAAAAAAGACTAAATTCATGACATTTTGTTGGTTTGGGTTTTTTGTGACAACAAAATTGGTTGGTTTTATTTTTTCTGGAAAAAACAAACAACTTCGAAGGTTTTTGTGCAAATTTCTTTTTCTTTTTACATGAGATCATATTAACTATATCAATTATTTTGTCAAACTTGAATCAAATCAAATAAACATAAATGATTATCTTTGAGGGTAAAAAAAGCAAGCAAAATATTTTGTTCAACGTAAAATTTACATAAAATGAAACATATGAGCGAAATTTATTTCATTATCTAAAGGGTTTATAGGTTTTTTTTCAAAAAAATCTAAAAAAATAATAGGTCGTAGTTTTTACATTCAAGAAAGCTAAAAACCCGGATAGATCATAGTCATTTTCGTTTGAAAACATTAAAAAAATTGAATAATTTGTAGTTTTTTCTTTCAAGAAAACTAAAGGATCGGAAAATCAACAACCAAATTCTAAGCTATTCCGAGGGTTTTTAATTTTCCTAAACGAAAAAACTACAAATCATTCAGTTTTATAATACCAAACGAAAAGTACTACGATGCGTTAGGGGTTTTAGTTTTTTTGAATGATAAAAACTACGAGTCATTGATATTTTCGCTTTTTTGAAAAAAAAACTATGAATCATCCCGATTTTTAGGTTTTCCCTAATGAAAAATTTGCGAATTTTTTTAGTTTTTACGAACGAAAAAAACTATAAATAATTGCGGTTTATAGTTTTTCCCAAATGAAAAATACTGCAACCCGTTTTAATCTTAAGTTTTTCAAATAGAAAACTACGACCCATTTAGATTCCAAAGCTAAAAAACTGGAAAGGTTTGTATCTTTCGTTCGGAAGAACTAATATACATGATTGTTTGTAGTTTTTTGGTTTGAAAAAACTAAAAATTGGAATGAGCCGTCGTGTTTTTCATTCATATTTATATATAATCGTGAATAAATTATCGAATATTATATAACTGTAAATAATTAATAAGAATGAGTATTAATAAAATTATAAGGTTATGAAAATATATAATCGAATAAATATGTGTTTTTTTTGTTGGAATTTATTTTTTCGATGAAATTCTAGTGGTCAATGATGATTTATTGTTACACATGTGACTTTCAACTTACAATCGGTAAAATTTTATTTACACGAGACTTTACTGGTTAGGGAGTTAATTATGCAATTAAAATGGTTGGGAGTTCTAATCGCAAAAATGATCAAACTTTATGGTATTTCTTTGCACAAATATCTCTATAATTAAATAAACTTAAAACAAATGAATAATAATAGAATATTATAAAGTAAAATTTTATTATAAATTTTCACAAACAAAATTTGAAACTTAAATTAGGTTTATTTTGATGTTTATGAAATTTTTAGAAGAACTTAAAAAATAAAAACAAATTGAATTTTAGTTTGATATGTTATTGATAAAAATATGAAAAGATATTGCTATTTCTGATTATTAAAAAATTATTAATGGCCTGCTAAGCATGTTTGCTACTTAACAGTTGCTATTATTGATAAAAAATAACTGTTGTTGCATAAACGATATAAAATATAAAAAACAATTTATTAATGATAAAAAATAATGTTATTAATAAAAAAAAATAACATTATTACTATTTTTGATCATTTACCCAAAAATGAATAATACTAAACAATAGCCATTCAAATACTTGATCCGCTAGTGTTTTCACTATAAAAAATTTATGCATTGAATATGATCATTAAATCACTAATCCAATAAGTTGTACACACCCAAAAAAAAAAAAAGAAATTAAAATACCAAAAGAAGCAACAACAGTCAGCCGTAACACCCTTTTTATATTTGAATTTGATCAAATTACACGATTATTTGTACCTAACACATTTTTGACATCTACAACAATTTTATCTAAGATAATAAATCTTTATTTTTGAAGGTAAAAAACAAACATGATAAAAACAAAGGATAAAATAGTCATTTTAGTTAAAGTCGTTGCGTATGACAAAAATGTGTTGTTTAAGTATAAACATTATCTACGTATCCATCCAAAATTTAAAACAATGATTACCACCTTCTATGCAAGAAAGCAAATGCACGCACACACACATATCATGTATATGTATGTATGTATGTATGTGTGTGTGTGTGTGTGCGTGTAGGTATACCTTTCTACATGTGTGTTTGCATACACATATAATAAAAGCAACTGAAGAGCATAAACTCCGGTGTCATCTCTAATTCTATTTTTCTTTCTTTTATTAGTTCTTAGAAACCTGAAATTAAACCAATGATCAAAAGCTCTACTTTTGAAAATTTGTACCCTGCTCCTGCTGCTACACAAAATACCTATATCGATGGAGTCGTCACAACACAATAAGCTTGGCTGTTAACTTATGACCCCAAAAAAGAACCCCTAATCAGTGCCAAATCTAAGCAACAATCTTTTCCATTAACTTGAAAAACATTTTCAACTGCCAAAAAGGGAGTTAGTAACTTTCTCTTTTTATCGATTGCTATGTTGGTGGGAAAAACCTGTTTAGATTGAATGGCAACGTATAAAACTCTTCGTTCCTGTTGTCCCCTCTAAACGTTCTGAACTTCACCCACCATGGCATCCCTCTATCTTTCTTTGAATTCACCACATCTAACGTGTTGTCAAGGAACACCGCCACAATCAACCCTACTGTCGGTGGTGACGAGAATATGGTATTCAAGAATGCATTAAACTGCAAAATGAAACAATATTTTAACCATAGCTGCACCAAGGACCATTTTCATGACTTTTTTAATCAGAATCCAACATAAACACTTGCAATACTGAGCTGACACAAGCGAGTGAAGTTATACTCACCCAGCCAGCATTGGTGCGAACAAGCCCATGATGTACAGTCATGTACTGGTTGAAGTATTGAGGGATGGAAACTCCAAGAAAAAGTGAAAGCCCGATTATGATGAGGTTTCTCATAGAATTCATGTTTGTGAACTGGAGAAACGATAATCCAACGGCACCTACAACCATGCATACACGTAAATAGGTCTTTAAAAACAGAGGAGGGGGGATACACAGTACAAATTGAAGAAGTTTGTGAAGTTGGGAGCCACATACCTACAAGGCCGAAGAGAAGACAATACAATGCTGCATATATGGGAAAGGGTATGGATGCAAATACCGCTCCAAATTTCCCTGCAAAAAGAATGGTAAGAAGAACACCAAAAGTGGAGTGTGGATTAGATTCATCCGGCTATATATATTGCATCTTATTCAAGATTACCATACATAGAAAGCTTCTAAAAGTTTTTTAGGTTTGATTACACAATCCTGAGCCAATGTGTATAACGTGTGACTGGTCATAAGTAAACAAAAATCATTTAGTATAATATCATAAAATCTTGAGAATACTAACCTAAAATGGAGAAAAAAATCATGAAAGCAGCTGAAAGCTGAACAACTCTGCGACTCCCAACTCGGGTTAGTCCAAGAAGACCCACATTTTCCCTGAAATACAATGGCATTCCTGTTGTCAAGATTTTGCGCACAAAAGAAGTTGTATCACCAAGTAGTGGTCTTAGGTTCTTACACCGACACCGTGGATCCAGTTCCGGTTCCAAAAAGACCATCCAGAAGTACGCCTATTCCCTGTTCAAAACAAATTACAAGGGTACATTTTGCCTTGAAGGTGAAGTAGTCTTTTTAACTAAAGCATATAAGCACGAGATACAAACTCACCTGCCAGCCAATGCCTCTGCTAAGCACATAAGCAGGAGGTGGGGTTGCAATTGCCAGCCGAGATGCCGCTTTGTATGCACCAGTTGACTGTGCAATACAGAAATCTTAGTAAAAAAGAGAGAGAACCCAGTTTTGATTTTTTCTTTTGAACACGTACCTCAGCCATTGACACAAGAACTGAAGACATCATGGCAAATGAATGACCAGCCGAAAAAGTAGGTGGACCCCACTGTAACGGGTATGGAAACTTGAACCTGAAAAGTCACCAATGCATATATGGATTAGGACCAAATACATAGACATTAAATGGATTTAAAAAGTTCACTAACCATGGCGCAGTAGATATGAGATTTGCTCTGTCTGTACGGCAACTTATTTGAGTTGCGTTCGCTCTATGCCGATATGCCCCACTAGCCGTTAGTATAATTGAATATATCCAGATAATCGTGATGCATATCAACAATGGAAACCGCTCAAAAATGGGAATGTCTTTCAGCACTCGTATGTGCTTTAAATACTACAATATGAGAAACCGTTACATTCTTGAAGGCAACAATACATTGTAGGGATTAAAGAGAAAACATTTGATTCAATAAATGATCCCAAAAAGGAAATTTTACCTGTGAAACTCCAATAACTAAAAGTAGCATGGGTAACCCGATTTCCACGCAATTTCCAAGCTTGAAAAGGAAAAATCAGACCATAATGAAAATGAGATAATTGTAATAACCCTAGCACTAGAAAAGAAGAACCAGATTGACCTTCAACTCAAACGGAGTAATTTCCGATTTCGTAATGTGCATGAAATATAGATCTTTTGGATACAGAAATGATGGATCTATAGAACTTTACGCACCCTTTCATTAAAGATCAGATCTATTTTTAGATCTCTTTTTGTACACAAGATTTCCTTAGTTTGTATTAGCAAATCGTACTTCACATATTTAACCACAAGAAAACGACATTCATTTTGGGGGATTGGAGGAAACAATATCAACAAAGTGAGCACAAACGTTAAAAAATTCCAGATTTAGGTGTAAAATGGTACCACGACCTACCATGGGAAATCCTCGTTCAAATAGTCCCAAACCAACCAATCCAACAACAGGTGCCATGCCAAGGGGGCTAAAGAATCTACAAAAAAGAACCAAACAATATAGAAATCGAATTGGAAAAGAAAAAAATTACCAAAGCCAATAACAATGTAAGGAACCATGGGTTACAATATAAACATACCGTGAAAAAAGGCCCCAAAGCTGGCTATAACCAGCTACAATTTGAATGCTAGAAGCAACAATTAATGCTCCTTGTATAGCTCTCATCGTTTGTATAAATCTCTGCAAACCCATTTAACAAAAAGATTTCTTTCAATTCCCAAATGTTTGATTCTAACTGCTATCTTATGAAACTCATAGCCATGTTACCCATTGCAGCAATAATAATAATGAAGTTATATATAACGTATAAAAATGGCCTAAAGTCCTTAACAAACAAAACATACGTCATGATGATCGGGGATTCGCTGCAGAGATGAATCATTTATAATGTAAAGAATGGGCATAAGATAAGCAAACGAGCCTCCAACAACTGCAGGCAACCTGGTTCCAAATAGCGTTTGGAGAAGTGTATTGATACCAGCTACAAATAGTAAAGTTTGTATAACACGAGCCTTGTCACCCTAGCCACCATCAAACAAAACAATGAAATAGAACACAATATCCATTATTCATTATAATTCTAATAAAACACCTTAAATCAAAATGCTTACATCCGATCCACCCATCAAGGGGACGAGCAAAGATGGGATCATCACACTTGTTCCAAGCATAAGAATGTAATTTTGAAACGCTAGCCCGAGGGTTTCGGCTGCAGACAAATAAACCCTAGATATAATCAACAATAACGAAAATAATGTGTTGTTTTCCTTCACAATCCATTCTGAATTTAAGATATTAAATTTCTAAAATCCAACCATACAAGATACAACTACATTAAATTCCCTTACAGTTTCTTCTACAACAACACTTTAATAGTCTTTTACGTTCAAAATCATGGAAGAGGCTAAAATTCACAACCGGAGTTGAGTTGAATCAATTTTAGTTTCAATTTCAAAAGGCGTTGAGCTGTAAATCTCAATTTCACATTTAAGAAATACTAATTTTTATCTTCAGTTTATTTGTCAAAAAGAAAACCCTAATGCTGCAATCATCGGTCACGATAAAACAATTGATAGACCCTAAATATAGTCCGAAAAGAACATCACTCAAATAGCCATAATATCTCAATGATTCAGTTCGATAAAGATGGATGGATACGTTCTTCCTTTTCACTAAACAAAAAGAAGAAGAAAATTATCATCAAGAAAACGGGGTGACCCTGACCCACTTGGTCAATAAATAATCAACACATTCAAAACCCTTGACTTTTGTATACACATTTCAATACAGAAAAATACAAATTAAAAAAGGCCGCATTGGTGTTTTGCTTTCGCTATTCCCAATTCCATCACAAAACACAAATAATTTTATATACCAGACAAACATGCTCCATTCCAGAAATGCCATCTTCAGAGAATAAAAATTAAATATTCAAAAACATTATAGTATTTTTTATTTTTATTTTTACAAAAATCCAAACACCCAACTCCTCAATTTTGAAATCGATGTATCAGACTGCATGGCAACAGCTTAAACCCTGCGACTTATCAAAAACTTAAAACCCTCTCTCTCAAACACTTATGTTTTCGTGTGTTTGTATAAATAATTGAAAAAAGAAAACAAGAAAGGATAATGATATTGATACATACGCCATGGGGGGTTGGAATCGATGCAGTACTCTAAGTCTTGAAGCTGTTCCATGGGCGGGTGACTAATGTCCGCCATTTATGAAGCTTTGAGTGAGTAACTCGCTCGAACACACGAAAGAGAATCAAAGATGATAGATACGGAGGAAGAAGAAGAAGAAGATTAAGAACAAAATAAAGCACACTGATGAAAAAGTTGGAAAAAGAAATGAAAATAAAAATCAAAAGCTAGAGAGAGAAAGAGAAAGAGAGAGAAATGGGGGTTGTGTGAGTGTGTGTGTGTGAAACAGAACATCAAGTTGCTTCATTGTTGCACTTAGCTGCTTCTAAAACCCCCACGATCCATTTTCACTTTTTATTTTTTATCTTTAAATGTTGACAGTATAATATATTTTCCTTTTATTTATTTTCATTTTCTCATTCTTATCTCATTTAATTTCATGTACACATTTTAAATCCATTTAAAACGGTTATTATAGATACTTATTTTAATAACAGTATTATTACATGTGATATTATTCCAATAAATTAAACAATATTATAATGATCAAAATGAAGCTAATTAATAAATATGCTACTAAATATTGAACGTCAATTATATGTTATTCATATTTTTATCATTGTTAGTAGCATAATTTTTGTCATTTAAATTATCATTTCTTTTATTATTGTACCTTTAAAACTTATTTTAATTTAATCAATATTATAGATAAAATATTATTAAATTGTTTCATAAAATTTAAACATCTAGCATTAAAAATATAAATATCCAAAGAGAGGTTTGAGAAGGTGTATTTTGCTTAGATAAAAACTTATTTCAATAGCTTTTTAACTTTATCTTTATATACTAGGTTATTATTCATGTAAATACATGAGTTAAATTTTAAAAAAAAAAGTTAAAATAAACATTTTTAAAAATATATAAAATAATTATATTTATTAAGTTTTAATTAATTTAATATTAAATTATATAATTTAAATTTGAATTGATTGATTTAAATTGAATTTTTTATTAGATTTTAATATGATAAGTAAAGTAGTCTGTAACATGTTTTTTTTTAAGAAAAACTTAAAATGACGATTTATTTATATTATAAATTTATAGGCACTTAAGAAAATATGGACTAATATATATTGATAAATGAATAATCCCTAATTGATATCTAAGCATTCCATTAATATAAAGTATTCTCTATTAATAACATTAACTAATTCTACTCAATAATGATACATTTAATAAAACTTTGAAATTGAATATACATGATTGAATGTTTTTCCATATATATATATATATACACACACACACATACATATACATATATAGATTTAGGTTCAAGTGAATACCACTTATAATGCAGCGCACCACAAGGTACCACTATTAAACGTAAATTTTTTGAATTTTTTCATAAACATGTTTAATTAACATTACACAGATGATATATAAAATACACGCACATTCACACATCATAAGTGCATGAAATCATGCATCACCTAAATGCAAGTTCACATATATGCAAAATTATGTAAGTGTGGGTTCATATAATTTTTTAGGAGTCAGGAGATGTGAATATATGTGAAATTTACATATTATCTTTATAATGTTAATTAAACATGTTTATGAAAAAAAAATTCAATTTTTTTAAGGTGGTACCTTCTGGTGCGCTGCATAATGAGTGATACTTTCTTGATTTATGAGTTCAATGGAAAACCTATATGTATCGGAAAACCCGAGAACCACTTTTATAGTCATTGGATCAGATGATGCATCACGTAGAAAATTGATGCATCACGCGGAAATTTGGTGCATCACGCGGGGAATTTGATGCACCACGCGAGATTTTTGGTGCATTTGTAGTGGTGCATGGAGGTTTTCCGATGCATGTTGGTTTTCTATTGAACCGCTATACACACACACACATACATACATACATGCATGTATATATGTTAGAGTTTTGTGGGATCACATATTAAACTGCAATCTTGAAGTCTCATATTAAATTTACATATTCGCTACGATATAAAAAAAACAGTTCGTTTCGTTCATTTGTTGAATAAAATCTGTATGCATTGTTAAAATGGTCAAATTTATACGCACACCACCATCGGTTGCTAATCACACACCCCTTCTTGATATGAGATGATTTTAACTTTAAATCATAAAGTTTCACGTCATTAAAAAAAATCATTGAGTATGGGGGTGTATGATTAGTAAAAATTAAGGAAAGGGGTGTACATATAGCAATGCCTGTTAAAATGCATGTATTTTGTTGGAGAAATTTAAAATTAGGGGTGCGATGACTAGATCAAAAGGTTTAAATCATGCTGAACTGAATAAGAATTAGTATTAAAAAGCAGTTCGTTGTATTCGTTTGTTGAATAAATGATTTTTAATTTGATTTGATATACTTTTGTATAGTTTAGAGGTTGTTTGTTTACTTCTTAATGGAACCATTAAGAGGCTCATTCAACGTTAAACGACCTCTTAATGGTTTCATTAAGAGGCAAACAAACATCACCATACTGAAAATTCATGAAAAACTGCGAGGAGTAAAATAATTAACAATCCAAAAAAAAAAGCTTACAAATGACGATTTATTTATATTATAAATTTATAGGCACTTAAAAAAGTATGGACTAATATATATTGCTAAAATAAATAATCCCTAACTGATATCTAAGCATTCCATTAATATAAAGTATTCTCTATTAATAACATTAAATAATTCTACTCAATAATGATACATTTAATAAAAGTTTGAAATTGAATATACATGATTGAATATTTTTCCATATATATATATATATATATATATAGACACACACACACATACATATACATATGTAGATTTAGGTTCAAGTGAGTACCACTTATAGTCTTATAATGCAGCGCACCAGAAGGTATCACTATTAAAAGTAATTTTTTTGAATTTTTTTCATAAACCTGTTTTAATTAACATTACACAGATGATATATAAAATACATGCACATTCACACATCATAAGTGCATGAAATCATGAACTCGTCCCCTGTCGGCTTACCCGCGCCGGATTCCTCGCCCTGATCTGCCATAACTATCTGCACAAACCGAAAACAATTGAGAACCATAGATAGATCACCCAGCGTTATACACTAAGCCAGGTTAGTTAACTCCACTAATATCAATCGCAATGGATCCCCCACGGATCGAAACAAGGTTTAAGTTAAGCATCCACTAATGATGCTCAGACTTCAAACCACAAGCTCTGATACCATGCTGTAACACCCTCCCCGAACCCGGAAATGCCACGTCAATATAATACACAGGTGGCACATCTCAATAGCTCAATTGCACATATGTCATAGGATAAACAGAATTCACTGATAATTTAAAACTTTCACATAATATCATTAACACATAATCCACTAAATTACAATATCCCAAAAGATGCTAACGTAACAGTACTGATCAGATTATTACACAAAACTAACACCAAGCTCCCCAGATGATTCCCGATCCCGGCTCATCAAGCACGGCTACAAATCCTGTCACTGATACCCTGAACATGGAAGACTCGAATACGTAAGCTCGAAAGCTCGTGAGTACTCGAGGGTTGGACTCTGCACAATAAACACATAACAAGCGTACACATAGCACATACACACAGCACAAACCCTAACTCTGTCTCTGGCAATCAACATCACGATGCAGGTATGAACACATACATGAGATCCCGAGCCCTGCACACAGAATCACAGCTGGGGAAACCCTTCCCCAGCTAACGACCGTGCGCACCGGTGGTTAGCTCACACCCTGTAGCACGGGCGCGAACCGGCTACAGGCCCTGCCGTGTATACACGCCCCAAGGACTGTTAGGGACAGTCAACCCGCGCGATAACCCATCGCGAATCACCGTCCGTATGGAACTCTCCACGGACCCCCGGACTGGATCTCATCTCATGCACATATATCACATATGTAGGAATAGAATCATACCTGTGGCTCACGTCCCTGTCTCATACACAGCATAGCACAATATACACAAATAGCACAACACAACTCAGAAAACGGAGCGCTCGTTTGGAAAAGACTCGGGTACTCACCTGGTCGATCCACTAATCCCGGAATCTCTAACTCGGCTCGGCTCGCTGACTCGTCCCTGAAATCGCACGGATTCCAACCGTTAGCACCAACTCATTTCAAAAGATACACATAACAATTTATAACTCAACTCATAACCGACCCGAAGCCCCGAAACAATCCCAACCGAAAGCCCCGAAAACCCGGTCAAAATGTTGACCACGATCTCAACCGAACCCCAAAATCCCGATGAAAACCCGACCCAAAAACAATATCAACAATATCCCGGAAACCCAACGAAATACGACTCAACATCTCAAACGAAACCCGACCCGAACTCAAAAGCAAACCCAACGGAGCCCCGACTCAAAAACACCCCCAACGGGACCCAAATACCCAAAACCGACCCCAAATCCCACAAGAATCCAGCCCCCAAACCAGAAACCGAACCCGGACCCCCAAGCCCCGATCGCACCCGCGCTCCTGCCCCAAACTCGCCCGCGCCCCTGCTCCTCGCGTCGCGGCCACGCTCCCCCTGAGCGCGACCGCGCTCCCTGGCGTCTTCTTCTTCTTCCTGTTCGCTGCTCTGCTTCGGCCAGGGGTGAAATACCCCCAAAATCTCCGATTTTCAGCATCATAGCTTCACAAAACTCATACATAATCTCTTATATCACTTCAGCAATTAAACCCACGAATTCATCACATACATACACGAATTTAACAACCCCAAAACCATGATTTCTTACCTTTGAAACCTTCAAACTCAAGGATGGAAGCAAGGGATGAATTTTAGCACTTCAAACTCAACTCATGGAGCTGATGTTGCTGCTCCAAGAAAACCCAGTACACACACACACTGATTTCACACACACTTGCACATTTTCTGAAAAGGGAAAGGAAGAAAAGGAGGGTACGTACATATCCTTTCTATTTTAGGCGGGTTCCAACCCATTAACCCGAACCCGATACCCTATTTTCACAATTAAAATCTACTTAACCCATTTAAATCCACGAACTCATAAACACAATTAATCCACGAATATCGCAACCCGGTGACACGTAACTCGTAGCCCGACACGTATCAATCCACTACTCGGGTTCTCATTGGACCAACACGATATTAATTATTTAAATATCCACTAAAATAATTACACGCAATTATCACGAAAATGGGATGTTACAATATAAATAATATATAAAATTAAGAGAATATATAAACTTTATTAAATTTAAAAGAGTTAAAGTCATACAAATGTATATTACTTTTATAAATTACTCAAATGACTAGTCTAGTTATTTTTTTTTATCATATTGATACTTATACTTAATATTTATTATTGAGATGATACTTATGATTACCGGTTTTACCGGTAATGATATTATATTTGTGTTTTTAGAAGTATGAAAATGATCTAATATGCTTATGTGGATTTTCAAAATTATTTATATAGATCAAAATCCACGTAAATCCACGTTGTACTCCAAAAAAACTTGTCGATATGGTACGTCTAACCAGTAACTATGTTGATATGGTAAATCTACGTAAGCATCATGTCATTGAAAACCTGCTACGTTGTCATTTAAATCAGCAAAAAAGTATCATATCAACATAGTTACTGGTTACACGTACCATATCGACAAGTTATTTTGGAGTACAACTACCGTCCGGTAAAAAAAAAAGTTAATTAGTCATTTAGGTAAATTGAGAAAAGTATTTGTACGACTTTAACCCAATACCTATAATCCATTACAAATAATATGAGTAATAATTTATAGATTTTCCTTTAACATTTCATCATTGATTATTATATCTATAAATACTAATAAAAGAGTAACCATACTCATTTCTTGTGAAGCCACGTGTCTTCACCATAAATCGACACGTGAGATTTATAGGTTTTAATAAAGATAAAGAAATTTAAATTATATCTATCCAAATCAAATATAATCTACTTTTAAATTTAAATCAAATCAAAATCTAATACTCTACTAACTTATTAGTTATAATAATAATATAATAAAAGTTTAAAAAATATAAGAAAATATTACTATTCATATATATATATATATATATATATATATATATATATATATATATAATTTACATGTCATAATAAATAATAATATTATTCTTATATACTTTTGTTAAAAAAGTAATATTTATATCTTTACCTTTTAATTTATTATATTTTACATATATTATAAATATCCGCGTAAAACGCGGGTGATAAATTAGTTAGCTAGTTTGGTGTTTTTATGAATTATGAGTATACATGAGATAGATTTGTATCCTCTTGAAAAATTTTAAGCCATTAAAAATAATTTTTTATTAATTTTAGTTTAGGGCAACAATTCCATTTGAAACCAAATTGAAAGAAGTACAATGAAAAACAATAAATAAAATGTATGTTTTTAAGAGATATAATACACATATAGTTACTTGATAGAACTGTATGCTTTTAAGAGAGTGTGTGTCTATATTTATACATACACACATATATATATATGGTTCGTGTGAGTACCTTAAGATGTGAACATGCTCCGAAAAAAAGTTTTTTTTTTAAAATTTTTTTCCATATTCATTTAGATACAAATAATATAAGCATATTTGTAAAAGAATTACACGCATTCACACTTCGTAGCCTCTTAAAAGTCATGTGAACGTGGAAAAATTCACGTGAACATGCTTAGCTGTGAACATACGTTCACAACAGTGCAGTTCATGTGAACTTGCACGTTTCACATAGTTATAGTGTGTGTTTATGTGTGATTTTTTGCAAGTAGTCTTATATTATTAATTTAAACATGATTATGAAAAAAAATTTCAAAAAAAATAATTTTAAGCGAGGTACCTCCGGTACTCCGCAAAACTAGTGGTACTCATTTGAACCCAAATATATATATATATATATATATATATATATATATATATATATTTATATATATATATATATATATATATATATATATATTCTTGATAATACTATATATCTATTAATAACAAGACTTGTAAGCCATCTAGGGTGATAAAAATTGTGAAAATAGTAATAAAAAGGCGATGATAAACATAAGCAAATTATTTGGGTTTGAGGGTGTGAGTTATCTTGTTGAACCCGAACCAAATAAGGAGACGTGTTAATTGGTTTCGGGTTAAATAGATATCAGGTTAGTCGGTTCGTGTTAAACAAGTTATTCGATTTTGGTATAAAAATTGTACCTCTATAAAATAGTTTAAACATGTTAAATGAGTTGGGTAATTTGTGTAAAATAGGTTAAATGGTTTGTGTATTAAAATTGGGTATTTTGATATTTACATTCTATGTATAAAATAGTATTAAGTTTAATTATAAACAATTCTTATACTGATTAAATTTAGGAATTTAAAATTAAATGGATTATTCGGATACCCGAATGAACATGAGTCCTATCCGGTACTTGAATCAAATTCATTATTTAAGTATAATTTAGCCGGATTAACAAAACTGAATAACATGGTCCAAATAACATTTTTAAACCCCGTTCAGACGAGTTATTAAGGTTTGGTTATTTTGCATGGTAGTTTAAAATACAACACTATTGTTTATTATGATGGATGATCGAGCATCATCTTAAATTCTTAATAAATGCATCCAAAACATAGGGCTGACACTTGAAAGACAAGGATACTACTATATCTGAATTCTGACGTGCCACATAATTATCAAGTATTTAAGTGGGCCTTTCTTTCTTATTTTAATTACAAACTAGTTTATAACCCACGTATTAAATTTATTTATATAAAATGTATATGAGTAAAAATAAAACATACAAAAATAATAATTGTGTTTATTTTTTATTATTTACAGATTAAAAAATAGAGTATATTTATCTTTTTTAAAAATATAAAATTGTATTTATCTTTTATTTTTTATAAGTTGTAATTATCTTTTTGGTGAACGTAAATGTGACACGTGACATTTGATGTTTTCCTTTATTATACATAATAATAATAATTTCCACAACTAATTCAAATTATTACATTTGGATCTAGTTATTATTATTATGGATAATAATGACACATATTTATTTTAGGTAAATATTAATTCATTAATAAAAAAATTAAAATCAAAATTTAATGTAATTAAGGTAATGTAGTAAATTTGAAAAATGAATTAAAAAAATGGCATAGGTATAATTATTGATTTTAATTAAGGGTATAAGAGACATTTCATAAATAATTATGAGTTGTCATTAATCTGGACCATTGATTTCTTTCCATCTAATGGTCCAGATACTCCAAGTGATTTTCTTATTATATATAGTATAGATATTTAAACCTGTCAATGCAAGCGTAATTTTTTGAAATATTTTACATGCCTGAATCAAGGTGGATTTCTCGCGTGTGTGCATAAAATAAAGTTTACGAGCGTAACTTAAATAACTGACACTAAAAAGCATCTCATTTATAGATTTTTTTTAATATAAACATGTATAAACCAACATTATAAGATTTTTATAAAAAAAGTCATACATCTATACATTAACATTCGAAAAGTAATTCTTGTGAACGTTTAAAAAAATCAAGTGAATGGTATGAATCAACATTCATTTGAATAACCATTTACATAAATATACATGAATATATCACAAGATTTCTAGGATGTAGAATGATAAATGTATTTGAAATTCACATATCATGTGTGTAACGTTAATTTAAACATGATTATAAAAAAGTTTTTTAAGAGTGACACCTTCAGGTGCACTAGATTAAAGGAGTAAAGATGTCACTTGACACCTAATTAGAATGCCAAATAGCATAATCTGGATACGACACATATAATAATCTAAAATTTCAATATTAAAATATAAATAAATAAAATTAATTTAGAAAAAAACGTTCACATATTATCTCGGATTTCTGCTTTAAATTTGAGTGCACAACTTATGTCTTTCATTAGCTTATGATCCAAGTTTTTATAAAATGTTAAAACAAATAACTAAATAAATTTAATTAATTTAGAAGAAAAGGTTTGACCATCTACCGGATATTTGTTTTAAAATTGAGTTCACATGTATCCAGTAACTTTCTTTAACTTTTTATACAAGCATTTTAAAATTAAGGAATTAAGTAAATTAAATTAATTTAAAAGAAATTGTCTAAGCTAGAGTTTCTTTTATGACTCTGTCTCCCTATTGGTTCTTAGTTTTTTATATTCAAATGCTCATACCTCACAAACTGAGTATTCATATTTTGTTCATTATCATTTGATTATTGCCATTATGTTTTACAATTCTAAATGAAATTATTGGCGGTTTTAAAAAATCTTATCGTCCTCGGCTTGCAAAATCTGTTCAAAAAATATGTATATTCTTATCCTAACAAGTTGTTCATTACTTGACGAATAAGTTTCTCATCTTCTTCAAACCAAAGTTCAAGGTAATATATCGAATTCTATTTCTTATACTGCTTGTAGAATTACATCCAATCTGAATATTTTTTTTTTATAATGAGATTCGATCATCGAAGGTTAAAGGGTTTTTCGGATATCGTGCCATTCAAATAATAAATTAAATATTTCAATTTGAAATACCCATATAATCCAGATTGATTGGAATACATGGTGCATCTTACACTATCATAAATTCATTGCAGAATTGCATGATATCAATTCTCCTATATTTCAAAATTTGGTTCTTCTTTATTGCATTGTTAAGTTCCTTGTAAACTATCATGCCAAGCCACTCTTCGAGTCAAGTCCCACTTGAACTCTAGAAAACCTTGAATTGCACTCAAGTCGTCAAGTCATGCCTGGTCACCGAGACGATATTAATTTGGCACATTTTGTACCTTTTTCTTATAATAAAGTCTGAAATCGACAAATATGTAAATTAGCTCAAACTTTAAGATGAAAAGCACATATTTAACGTTAAAAGCAAAAGATATCGTCTGATAAGTCATGTATGAAATGCGCGATATCACAACTTATGATTTAGAATGAAGTCCTTGCAGATTGTCATTTGAAGCTATTGAATTATATGTTGGCTTTGAAACAAAAGAAAATGATATGATATATTCTAAAACACCATACAATAAATATTATTCTTAAAAAAAAAAAACGTCACACGTTATGTGAATATGAATGTTGAAACTTTTGTGGGGTCCATCTTGTTTAGTGACTTGGTAGTATATTATATGCATACATTATAAAAAATTAAACAAAACTTGAAGTGAATATAGCTTGGATTTTTTTTAACGTAATTGGAATCAAGATGGATTAAAAAACATGTTACAGTCTTATAATACAAAGTTTGACCTGATTTATGGTCTAATAAAAATCATTGACTAGCAACCAATTCTTTAAAAATGTTTCTTGTGTATCCTTGTATTTGGATATTAGTTGGAATTAATAAGAAGCCGCCTGTAAAAAAAAGGATTCCCCACCCTTTGGTCATATGTTTCATATTTCTTTTTTTATAAAAAACGTAACTAATAACCAGATCGATAAGTTATTTGATAAATATTAGGTTAGTTATAAAATAAAACGTGCAAATGGTGAACAGATCGAGATATTAAACCAATTTTAATAAAGATGTATATATCTTTTGAATAATAAAATATTTCAGGAAAATAAATTTTGAAAGTAAAATCGTGTCATGAGTTATGATGACTTGGGGCATTTTAGAAAAGGGTTATAGTTATTTAAGGGTAATTAGATATAAAAACATGTTTATATTATTCTTAGAGTTGTTTTTAATTTTTTAATCCATCAATCTTGCTTTATATATTTATTTTTAGGAAACCATCAACTTTCTTATTATTTTATATTTTCTTTTTATTTAATAACTTACTATAAAAAACAATAGTAATAATCGATTCCATGGGACTTGTGGTTAAGTTTTTTAAAAAATATAAATATTAACTTAGATTGAGGTTGGTAGTCATTACTGGTCAGTTCATTATACTTCGTATAGTTGTCGGTGTTCGTTTATTTTTTATTCTTTTTGATGGTCTTGCCTTTGGTTTGTATCTAGCAAATTATAGCATGAGAGAGTCAATTGTATTTTTGGTGGTTAATGATATGGTCAATTGTTTTACAAAAAAAATATAATCATATCGTGACAAAAAAATAAGGGTTGTACTATACATGCATTTAGTTTTTATTAATCATACATCTCATCTCCTCACATGTTTTTTTGTTAATAATGTATGGCTCATTTGTAATTAACAAACGGAATGTATATTAGACTTCCAAAAATAAAGTTACTATACTAATAGTGAAACAAATAAAATAACTGAGAGATAAACCAACTATGAATTTTTAAAATATATATTATAATTATTTGTTATTTTAAACTAACACCTACTCTTTATGTTGTATCACAAAACATTTTTTACACCCATAATGAATCGATGATAGATACTAGTAAGTTTAGAGATATCAAATCTATAACAATAACTAAATGATTAAATCACTGAAATTTACTTTTAAAACAAATATAAATTAAAAATATGTTTGGATTTCAATTTAATAATCTATAACAAATGATTTGTTAGAAGATACACTATTTTTTCCCTAAAAGAAATTCCAAAAAACGTTATTATGGATATATTTTTAAAAAATTGTTATGAAAAGGTCATCTATCAAACATTTATTTTAGAGAGACAAAATATACTTAAAAGGATTTAAAGAAAAAAAAAGGGAAAATTGGGTAGGTGAAAAAAAGAGGACATTAATGTAAAAACGATGGTGACGGGTGCTCAGAATCAATGGCGCGTACAAACCAACCCAGAGGAAGCGGATGGCAACTTTAATGCCCAAACTGTCCTCCAATTATTTATTTATTACTATATTATTATTATTATTATTATTATTATTATTTTCAAATTTAGGTGTCTTTCAATGGTAAATAGAAATGACACAAGTAAATATATATATATATATATATATATATATATATATACATGTTATGATGTGAATAAATTACTGGGAAATACACTCCAGACACTCGCACTATATTCTTGTTTTTTTTTTTGTAGAGTTTTTCATAAAAGTCAAAGTTGTACTAGTTGGCCCCTTGACTTTACAAAATCTTTTCACAAAGTGACTTGACTTCAATAAAATATTTGACCAAAGATGGAGGGTCTAAAGTATTAAATGGAAAATTCTTGTACGATGTAATGTAATTAACCTTAGAAGATTCTAACCTATAAGTGCCTATAAAAAATTAGGTGTAATAAATGTATAACGCATTTTCTAATATTAATTGTACAAATTAGTTCATTAGTCATTACAAAAGTACATAATCTCGTAAATACCAATTGCAGATTATAATTTACAACTTCAATTATTGACTGTTTTAGTTTATTAGTTACATAACTTATGTTCTATTAAGTGACATAAATAGTAACTTTCACTTGGAAAAGATGAATTCTTTCCCAAAGAACTGTTGGTAAATGTTATTATTATGTTAGTGATGATTTTATCTAGGATTTATTATGAAAAAAAAAACATGTTTTCATGTTTTTTGCGTTTTCGTCCCTCCACATTATTTTTTCCATAGAAGTTATCAAGTTACTTTTTTTTCTTTTTAGTTTAGTGAAATTTAAACATTAGAACCCGGTTTTCAGTTTTTAAAAACCTGGTTTACTAATTTCACTAAACCAAAAAAAATATTAACCTGAGAACTTTTCTGGGAAAAAAAATATTGAGGAACGAAAATGCAAAAATCATGAAAACATGTTGGCTTTTTTTCATAATAAACCCTTAAAATTAGTGGTTTGTCAAAATCAAAACTTATCATTAATATTTTATGTTAAAATTTGAAAAATAATGGGTAAATAAAAACATTACTTCTCTATAGAAGTTAAAATTCTTTATGAATCTAGTACTTTGTTGTGTTTTCAATCATCCTTAACATTGACCCTGAAGGGTTGTGATATTTCCTGCATTTTAAGCACATATCTAAAGTCATGAAACAGAATAATCTTTATCATAAAGTGGTTGAAAATTTCTTCATGGTTTCTAATAATGTAATTTAAGGATTGTGTAAGCTATATCAATACATGTAATTTCTTTTTTTTTTTTTTTTTTTTTTTTTTGATATTTAACATTATTCATCTTATTAAATACGGAAAGAGCAATTCTATATGTACATTCACATTTTGGTAAGCATAATCATCCTCTTAATATGAAACTAGATTAACTTTATTCATTGGGTCCTGGATCATTAACAAAAAAACATGTGAGCAAGGAAGTGTATGATTAATAAAAATTAAGAAGAGGGAGACGTATGTACAACAATGCCTCGGAAAGGAAAAATCTATACGAAGAATAAGAAAGAAATAATGCTTAAACTGTCAAACCAAACTGAAGTGGAGTCACTTACTTTTTTTTGAACGACAAACTATCCTACTCCTAGTCCTAAACTGCTCCTTTACCACATGACTTACTTATTTCACCTAAAATTCAACTTGCTTCCGACGGAAGTCGAACCCGTGACCTCTCACTTACTTGCATAGAAGATTTGAATTGAATGGTTGAGTAAATCTAGATTTATTTTTTTCTCTGAAAAAAAGCTAGTTTGGAATCAATGAGTTGATAATTCAATTGTACCAACCCGGCCCGGTGGTCCTATTTGGGAGTCTGTCTACCTTGTGACTTGTGTTTGTTTCCCAATAAGCCAATATGCATACAAAATTGAGCCCAGGAGCAACCAAATTGAAGGTAAGACAGTACATCCAATGACCAATATATTATAATAAAAAATAATTGACTAACACTCTAAAAAATTGTTTTAACTTTTGCATTAAGAAAATAAGTGGCCGATTCAAATCAATCGTATGAAATAACAACTGCATTTTGTCCTCTTAATAATCTATTTAATTAATAATATACTAACTTAAATTAAAAGAGACACTATAAATGTATGATGTCATAAAAAAAGTTAAAGAACCCAACAATTTAAAAAGAACCTCTTTTGGATATATCCCTAAAGACCATGCGTACTCAATTTTCAGCTGGATAACTTACCCACTATAAGTGTACAATGATTTAATTAAAAGATAAATAAATAACTCCTTAATCATAATTTAGATCTTTATAAAAAAACATCACCTTAAAAAAAAATAGCATTTATAAACTTCAAATTAAATCTTTTATTTGCCCAACATTTACAATAGTTTATATTTACATTTTTAAGTATAAATAAAATTTGTACCTTAAACAATAATAATTTAAAAACACAAAGTTGGTTATTGTTATTATTATTATGTTATTCAATTAATCCTTACATTCAAAATCAAGTTTCTTACAACTCCGTATACTTTTCCTAAAAGGTTATTATTTTACCCTAAAAGGATTAGAGGATGGGGTGTGCAAGAATCGATACCGAACCGTGAACCTGACCCATATAGTTCGGTCTTTTATTTTAATTTTATGGATTTTTCGGTTCAGTTCGGTCGGGTCAGGTTCTGTGTTTTCCAATGTAAAAACCGGGGAAAACAAGAAAACGGGAGAACCGTACTGAAGTAGTTCTATATGGTTTGGTTCTCGGTTTTGATTTTCGGTGTCAGCTCGGTCCGGTCTGGTTTTTCGACTTTGCACACCCCTATTAAAAATCACAATCAAATTTATACTAAACCACGACCATAAACCTATTTTGCTTCAATCTATTTATGATGTGTATGATTTCTTTAACAAAATTTGTACAAAATTACAAAGTTGTAATGGAAAAACAAAAATGGGTGCATGCCTAACCTTGCAACATAAAGAGGCCAGGCACATCTTACTCCATCTCTTTCTCTGGTCCAAAATAGACAGTACAAGAAGCTGAAACAAATACAAGAAAGCATCCAACAAGCCTACCGAATGACATGCCCACTTGTAAAGATCCCATGCCCCACAACTGAAATAACGCAACCTGGAAACCAAAACAAAGATAATTCAGATCCTATCCCTTGCACGATACGTACAAACATTCCTTTCTTATAAATACAAATGTGGACTTGTAACTAATCTTCGACTTCTTTCTGGTGTTTTCTGAATTTCTGCCTTTCTTGTAAGTTATAATCAGCACTCTACAAACATCTATCTATCGGATTGGATACAACTTGCTTTCGATTGTGCTATGTAGATCAAACACCAATTGTCGGGGAAAAAAAAATACTGTTGTAGATGATTATCAAGATGGTACGTATATGTCCTATTCTTTTCGACGTGAATTTTTTTTTTCTTATAATTGGTGCTATTGTCCATAACTGTATACATCACCTCTGATTTTCTGTTTACTACATATCAGTATGTGAGATATTATTAAAACTAACGATAAACATACCCCGTTGCAGGAAGCACCGGTAATTATCAATTTATCATACAGCCACAGGTTGCAGGCTTCCAGGAAATTCCTTAAAATAAAGGTAGATGCATTTTTGCATAGCAGAAAAAAAAAAGGTTACAATATGCACTCTTATCTGTCAAGAATAGGTTCTTTATGTTCTCTGGATTTTCTGAAAAGCATATTCTTTATAAGTTTCCTAGTGTCTTCCATATAATTTGGACATTCAGATAAACTTGACAAGGTAAAAAGTGTGAAGGTAATAAAAAATAAGAAATATTTCTGGGACCATTTACACCACTTCTTTCTCGTAGAACTGATTGTAAACAGGTGGTCCTCTGTTATAAAAATCTGTAGCCATCTTTTAACATGGATTATTAGATCTATTAATAGTTTTGAATGCTTTCAGGCAAACACGAGTATGATTCTATAAACAAGCAGCAAGAAATGAACTTGCCTCAAGGTAGAGAATATTTGCAACTTTGCTGGTTTTCTCAAGCTGAAGCCCACGTGCCATAAATAACTGCAGCAAAAGAGTATCCAACTTCAGATAAAAAATGTAACTAATACATGACCATGATAACATGCCAAACGAAAATCTTGATAAATTGTGCATTATTTGAGTATACTGATGTAGCCCATTTTCAGGAGCTCACCTCGGCAAAGAAGGCCAATGTGCCAAGAACAATCATAAGAATGAAAGAATAGAAGCTAGGCAGCACAAACTTCTGCAAGTATCAAACATATAATAAGGTAAGGCATTCAACTCCAGGAATTAATAGAAAATGAGAAATATATTAGGTTTTTCTACGGGGGCATTCTTGTTACCATTCAGTCATTTTTTATAAAATATAAAAAAAAACAGAAGTCTGGATATCCCAAAGGGATAATTTGGAAGCCATAACAAAATATAGTGGCATTTGCTAGACCCATAAGTACTCATGTGATTACAGATTCAACTGCAATGTCACATATGGAATTCAAAGAAATCAAGTATAAACTAAGGGAAAAAATGACGTTAATTTTATGTCTGTGCCTTGTCTATACAATAAGATTCCAAATGGGGAAAGAAAAATGATTTTTTCCAATATTAATTTTTATATAATCACAATAGATCAATTATTGCAATTATAAATGTGAATCATTTGTCCATTGTAACTCTAGTATGTATGTGTGTTTATCTTACTAATTTCAATTAAAATCAACTCTCACATAATTTTGCATGTATCACCGAAGTTGACAACACAACATTAGAATCACAGCAAATGCTGTGAAATTCATTTTACCAAATTACAATCTTACTTCGGTGGTAATCATGCATATAGCTGCAGCAGGAGTAGAGAGAAGCCCAAATGACAATATAGTACCCCTGAAAGGTAAATAGAAAAATTATTTAGAAAAAGAATGACTGATTTGAAGCCTAAAAATAAAACCTTGAAAAGTCTCATATTCCCCTCTTGAGAACCCACAAGTTCAACTTCAAAAAGAAGGAAAAAAAAAAGGCAATCCACCCTTTTGGGTGGGGGAGGGGGTGCAACGATGAGTCTCATGGCCAATGTGGAGGATGTAAACAGTAGGGTATAACCCACAATCAAGTGTGCTATCTATGAACATTGTTAAACAATAGAACAAGACAACACAAGCCATACTTACACAGGTTGGTCAGAGGCCTTTGCTCCTGCCCTTACAAGGCAGTAACTGACTCCACCAGCCAATGACGATACTAAACCAATCAAAACCACAAAAACATGGCGGAATCCATGGAGACCTGCAGCTTTAGCTTCCCCAACTTCTAGTGATGCTCCTGCATGAGAAAAAGATTAGATATGATAAAACACGTTATTGCAGTTGAATCTCGATGATGAGCAGCTGAAGTTAGCATCTAACAAGGAAAGTTACGGATTGCATTATGAAAAGGATATCATTATACATTATTAAACCCTTAACTCTTCAGTAAAATTTCCCATGTTTATCGTGCTTAAAGGAACTAGGATAAAACTGGGTGTATCCTAATGGACATTTCACATAGATACTTAAAAGGCACAAATAGATAAAATTTTATCCCCCAGGAATGTAACTTAAGCACAGCATCCATGATGCTGCAAGCTATGGGTTTTGAAATGTCCTTTTTGTAGGAAGATTTGCCATGGGGCTGTATAAGACAGTTCTTTTAATGCCTAAAAGGCTGTCAGAGACAAAAGGCTACTATCAGTGAAGGTGTGCACGTTTCAACCCAAACTGACCAAAATAGTCACACTAAAGTAATTTTGACTGGTTTGAGAATCATCTAATGGGCTGGCACGTTTGTGAAATCACCAATCAGTTACCTGTTTATAGCTCTTTCTTAAAGAGACAAAGGCCAATACTGATCAACAGGATATATTAACTCATTTCTGTACCTTGTATGCTGACAGCTGATCCGAGTATAAAGAGCACACCAAAGAAACTGAAAGCAATACCTGAAAAGAAGATATCAGCCATGACAAGAACTATGTGCATTGGTTAAAGTATATCAAGGGGATATGCAAGGAATACAAGAAATTTTGGAAGAGTTTCAGACAGGGTAGGAGGTAACACGTTGTTTAAGCAACTAGAAGCAGCAACCTGAGTCACAGTGGTTAGGATAATAGGCCAGAGAAAGGAAACCCATCAACAATATCCTATTGTTAGACCAGAGATCAATATGAACTACCAGGTATGGAGCAAACAGGAAAGCATCAGCTAATCTACAGCATAGATTTGATCATATTTGATGTTATCAAGGACCCTAAATAAAAACTCTATAGATACTCGTTACTAATTGTCTTTGTCATCTTCATTTATGGGACAGATGAAAATTCTCAATTCATCAAGCATCACCAATATCTAATATGCAATTTCCAGCATGTTGAAACAAATATAAATCTGCAGAGCCTGTTAAACGATATATTGTCGATATGGACATTGAAGCACAAAGGCAGCAGATAGCTGTGTTTTTCTATAAAATTTACAATCCATACTCTAGGATGCAAATATTTGAAACCACATGTTTCTTCTAGGTTGACTGTGCAAATAATCTAAAATTACCCCATATAGGCTAAAAGATATACCATATTTAGATAAACTGTTTGATATAAGTATCAAATATTAAGCATGATCAAGTGTTTCTTAATATAATTGCTACTGTACCTGCTATTTCTGCTATTTTCAAATTCTCATGTAAAATGAATCGTGCTGCGACTGAGGCCATAATTGGAGTTGTGAAGCTTAATATCATAGCTTGAGACAGAGGTAATCTCTGAATGCTGCCAAAAAAAAAAATTTCCTCCAAATATCAAGAGAAAAAAATTGCATATCTTGACATGCTAAGAAGTAAGAACTGTCTTCAGATAACCTATGTAACAGCAATGACAAGACAAATATTAAAACCTAAATGAATGCCTTAACATAATCAAATACAAGCCTCTTGTGGTAAAAGCTTATCCAGGACAGTTCAATTGAAGGTCTAATAAGAGAGAAGGCACATTTATGATATTTTCTGCTCTTTGGGTATTCTGTACACAGGAATAGCCAGGGCCCAGGAGTATATGTTAACATCCAATACAAAGATCTATCGAATACACCACCTCATCTTATAACACATGGTAGCTGGTAAACTATGCTGCATACTTACCGATTCGAATTCAGAACAAAGCCTAACAAGTTGAAGCTGTACTAAAATATAATGAAGTTGCTTATTAACACTGAAAGTTAAGACTTACCAGTAAATGAAAGTTAACAAAGATATAAATCCAGTAACAGCCCTTGAAAATAATATATTTCTGACATTTGCAGGTCCAACCATTGGTTCTCCGCTTCTTCTTAACCACATAAACGATAATATAGAGATAATTACACATCTTGTAAATGCTACCTCAAAAAGAGGAATTGCTTGAACTGTTATTACAAAAAACATAACACAGATCAACTTCGGGCCAAACTAGTAGCAACTAGCAATTAATGACGCAAAATACCAAAGCAGTAACATGTCCAAAATCCTTGTGATCATATAGTTAATAGGTTAATACACTATCCAGGTGTAAAAAATCACAAACTCGATGCATGATCATAAAGGACATATCATAAGAAGGTTAATAATTTTGGATTACTGAACTGGTTTTGAGAAATGAGCAAGAGAGAATGTTTGCATCTTCTTGTTTAGTTCGAAGTATATCAATGCTCATAGAATGATTGAAGAATTATTTGAAATTCTTACTCATACTCTTAATAATTCTATTGCTATTAGTTTCTTAAAACATGGCAGTCCATGCATTATTTACTTCTACTAAAAGGTATCTCTGGGTTCATCGAAAACTAAAAAAACTGAATAAACAGCATACGGTAAGTTGTTTACCTTAATGAAGTTTGGTTGTGTAATCAGATACAGATTTATATAAGTTATATTTCAGAAATAAACAAAAAAATAATAATAATAAAAGAAACATAGAGTCACAGATGATGTGACATCTGCATAAACCAGTTTGGCATTGAGTTTCTGATAATCCAGATAAAGATAAAGAACTGTGTGATGAAAAGTATTTAAGATAGAATATCCTCTATGACAATGATTGTCGTTCTTTAACCAAGGAACAAAAGAGAGTTATTAATAGATAGAGAAGCAGGTGAAACTAAGAGTGTTGCCACATTAAGTTGAATAAAGATTAAAACAGGAGAATGGTTTAATTGAAGCTGATAGGAGTTGTGTGCACAAACTAGCAGAAATAGTGTCACCTTGTACGATAACTGAATATCTATGTGAGATTTTAACAATACGGTAACTGCACAAAACTGAGTTGGTTCTCACTATGATATGTGCATCTGTATATGTATAAGATTTACTTTTATAGCAATCTTCCCTTCTCTTGTTCAATCATGTATTAATGGTTTACCTAAAACTCCAGGGTTGTTTACCACACACCATGCTCAAATTCTCTTCTTGTTAAGTGCTTAATTTGTTGGAGCCTTAATGTAATAGTGTCAAGTCCTCCTTAGGGGTAAGATCGATCCTGTACCGATACCGAACCGCGTGGTACCGAATTTTTTTGAGACATTATATTAGTATCGAGTACCTAACCGATTGTAAAATTTCGGTGCCGGTTTGGTATTGGACCGGTTATAACCGATTTTTTTTCATTTATCATACAAAGCCAATATTAAACAATAAACAATGTCATCATCAAAACCAACAAATAAATTTAATATCAAAGTCAATTACATACTAATCCAATAACTTTTATATTAATATAAAATATATTTAATTATATATTTATAGACACTTATTAATTTTATTATAAATAATATATAATTATATATTTCATGTAAGCTAGATTTTACATAAGTTATATATAATAATCTAATAATTTTTAATTGCTATATTTCAAAAATAATTTTGTTTCTTAATAATAATGCCAATGTTGCATAATGTTTACTATCAATATTAACCGATAATTATTTTTAGCCTATGTTATTGTTACATGTAATTATGAATAAACAAAGTTTACATAATAACCAATATATTGTTAATATATTTCGGTCATGCACCGGTACACGTATATATGCTATCTTTCTTTATATAAGCATCTTGTAGGACATGCCTAGTTGCCTACTATCTATTAACCATTTCTTGGATATGTTATCTTTAGCATCTATATGTTTCTAATTAGTGTAATTGACTGGCTAGCATCAGAAGGATGAGAACTATTCTCTCAAAGTCTCAAGAATGACTTAATTTAAAAAATTGAATATTTAAAGATCATTATGTGTTACATACTCATTATCTGAAGCACACACTTTAAACTTTGTTTTTGTTTTTTTAAAGTCAATTTTTCATGCGTAGCTAGAAGATAATATGTCGAGGCCATTGTTGCATTACAGAAAGAATGACTAACCAGAGCAAACATCCAGAAGAACTTCCATGACACAGTAGATAAAAGACGATAAGACCATGCATAGCAAACCCGAATACCGAGATCCACTCCATACCCACATTATAAACTGAGTGAATGGTGACGTCTCCGTTTCAATTAATCTAGCAATTTGGTCCTGCAGTAGTCTCAATTGTATTCGTTATTTAAATTAATCAACCAATGCTAAAATCTTCAAATTAAGACAATTGAAGTGTAGATAAGTAATTCCTACCAAAAAGATTAAGCTCTCATCATAGAATGAGCTTAAAAGCTACAGATATAGGTAACAGCTACGCAAAAAAAATTAGGGTTTCGTTGTGGTGTATTTGAGATATACCTTGTTAGTTTTTCGCCTAGGATACGAGACAGTAAATATATTGATTTTGGGATTGTCTGATTGAGTCAAAAGAGGGGTTATCTGGTCCTCCGAAGCTGAATCGGATCCTTCGGCAGACGCCACTAATTCCACCACATGAGAGCGTTGTCGTTCTTCTCCAAGCACTCCTCCGGCATCGAAATCAGTACCCGTGGAGTCCATCTCTTTTACATGCGAGAGAACCCCCAGCTGTAGGAAGAATTGATGGAACCAGGTCAATCAATAAAGGAAACAAGAAGAAGTGAAAAAGAGATCGTGGTAGAGATGACGCCGACGGCCGACGAGTCGACGACGATTGCTCCACAATCGGTCAATACTCAATTCAATTGGTTGAATGAATGGCTGGAATTTGGAAATGGAGATTGGAGAACGGAGAGTGACATGCCAACGGTCAACCGAGGGGCGAGGAGTCTGCGGGTCCCATTATCCTTGTTGGCATTAGTCGCCGGCGCAACCATATTTTTCCTGTACAATAATAACGCGGATGTTTCTTTATTTTTACGATTTAAACCTTTTTCCGTATTATTTAAATCCTTATATTAATTTTGTCGTATTTAAAAATGTATATTTGATCTATTTGACTTATAACTAAACAAATAATTTTAGTTTTTTTACTTGATTAATGTTCGAAAAAACCCACTATTATTTCATATTTTAACGATCAAGTTTCTAAACATTTAATATATCAATTGTGTTTTACTGGCAAATTCGGTAGCCGAATTAAAAATTTTGATATATACTTTTGAAAGACACATTGTTTAGAGATTTAAACAATTAGAAAAAGTTTAAAAATTAATAAAAAAGAAAAATTAATTAAGTTTTTTTTTTAAATATTAACCCTAATAACAGCAACAGCTTCAGTCTCTAATCTAAAAGAGGTTACATTTGTCAAATTATAACATATATAATTATTATTTTAATATATTAAAAACAATAAAAGTTACGCCCACCTGTAAAATAATAATGTGGGGTTCAAATAACACATCTAACATCAAATAATCAAGACGTCAATTTAAACTTGGTTTTCTAAAAGTCACAAGACTCGATGAAAAAAATCATATAAATTTTAATTTATAATTCCAATAACTTTAATCAAACACTTTAAAAATATCATTTTTTAATAAAATTATTTATATTTAGATATACTTTAATTTCAAGTTTTCAACTTTAGATCAGTAATAAATATAAGGATTAAGGTTATTTTTAATCCATCCAACTCATAGAATTGTTTCATTTAACTACTAAACTATTTTTTACACATTTAAAGATTATACTTTCTTTTGCATATACATTTAGCTACTAAACTATTTTTGTACATGTTTAACTGCTGAAAACTATAACATTTGGTCATTTGACTACTACACCATTGTAGAATATATTTACAGATTGCCAAAACACTTGGATATCTGAGAGTCATGAAACACTTTCATATTGAAGTATTTTGATGCTACAATCGAAATCTCAATCGGATAAAACTCAGAATTTCGAACAGAGAATCTGTAGCGTTTCTGATTTCTTGTGCCGTTTTAAAATGACCAAAACGGCGGGTATAAATTTGCGGGAACCGCCAAAATGGCTGCGGCCCCTGGAACCCCGCTATCGGGGGCGCTGCCTCGAACTCCCGATAATTAATCTTAAACAATATTGAACAAATGTGCACTCCGCACCATCCCAACTTGTTCACTATATTTAATAAGATTATTTTAGTCAAACAAGTTTATCCCATTACACTTAAATCATATTGGTGATTAATCACCAACAACCATCATATTTTTTTTATGCATATGACTATTAAACTATTATATTTTGTACATATTTAGCAATTACTTTTAATCATTTTCTAAAAATAAAACACTAAACCATTATTTTTAGTCATTCTCAAAATAGAATATTAAACTAAATGTATAAAAAAATAGTTCATGACTAAATGAAAAAAATATGAAAGTTAGATGGGTCAAAAATGACATTAACTCTAGAGATATATAAAAACACCGAATTTAATCAAATTACGAAATAAAAATGTAAACCCTGAAATGTTTGAATGAAAAAATCTCTTCATATATTTTAAAAAGTATTTATTTATATTTAGATATATTAAAAAGTGTGTGTCTAAAACATATCAATCATAAACTAAAATTCAATATAAACCGGAACAGTCTCTTTTTTGTATATAAATGAAGAATATTTTAATATAGTGAACGAGGTTTAGGTATCATATATAATCAAGAAGGGTTTTCAAATGATTGTTATTATTATTGCAACAGCTAATTAAATTAATTATTTGCGTAAATATTGAATCTCTTCATTTTTATTCAATGGAATAATTTTTTTACTGGACTGTATATTTATATGAATATATATATATATATATATATATATATATATATATATATATATATATATATATATATATATATATATATATATATATATATATATATATATATATATATATATATATAGATCCCATATTCCCATGTATGAACTTTTGTCTTTAATCATGACAATACATTTCATGGGTGTTAACTTTTCTAAAAAAAACATATCATGAAATATTAAGTGATAGAATAATGTTCATACATGAATATTTGTGTATCACATTTCTTTTTAACAATTCCTTATCAAAGATATAACAACTACAAATACAATATATATATATGACTATCAACAGGTTCAAAACTTCAAACGTAGCCTACAATATTCGACTTAAAACTTGTTTTGTTAGCTAAAACAATATTCCCCATTGTCTTGTGCTTGTGAATAACTATATGTTATTCATTCATTGATTAGTGCATATTCACTCCTTATACAATTAATATATGTATATATGGAATAGAAAAAGAGGATATGAGAATTGAATATCAAAATTATCAAGATCACCAAGCTAAATAAATTTACCTTTCTGACATACAGTAAGAAGACTTCCAAATACATCTGCAAAACAAAACATATAGGACTTGCTTTCCAACATGGTGTTCACAGATTGAGTCTAATTCATAAGAATATATCGTAAATTCCAGACATTATAAGAAAATAAAATTTTAGAGTTTAGCTTGAAAATACAAATCACATTCATAAGAAAATAAATTTAGAGTTTAACATGAAAAATACAGATCACATTCTTACAAGGATCCTGGAGTGATCATCTTTAAACAGCAGGGACTAGTGAACTACACAACAGGCTTTGTTGGGTAGCGGTACGTTTACACAAGAACGTTGCTGCAAATCTATCTTTATATCTTAAAACTTGAACTTTACATCCATGAGGCAATATAAAACATCCGATGGTCATATATCTCTAGCTAGCGACTAGAAAAACTAGAAAAAGTTGTAATGAAACATAGAGGGGATGGAGCTTGCCTGTAATCTTCTGACACAGTTAAACTGGGAAGCATTCTTCTGCAACTCTTTTTGTTCTTTTTACCTAAAACTATCACCGATCAACCTTTGTGTAATTGGGATTTAGAGACATCTCGATCTCTTCAAGAGATCTCCCTTTAGTTTCAACTAAGAAAGAATAAGAGAATATTGCTGCCAGCAAAGAAACTGCGCCAAAACTCGCATAAACTGGCGCAATACCAAATTTCTCCATCAGCTCAAGGAAGAATAGGCCAACCAAGAAATTACACACCTGAATGAAAATGACATGCAGAACTATGGTTTAATCTCAGATAAATACCCCTTCCAACACAAAATAAATGCTTTAATTTTTCGTAAAATCCAAATATAGTTTTTCACCTCATTAGTAATCAAATCAATTAGTTAACTTGGTCCATAAATTTCTCTGTTTTGTCATAATGGGTGGTATTTTCAGATCTTTGGTCATAGTTCTTACTAATTTTGTATTGTGGATATCTTACTTATGTGACAGGGACACAAACCATCTGCTGACCAAAGTTCAGATTCATTGATACCAAAGGTGAATTAAATCTTTAGTTACCACATAATCTGAAAAGACGTTTAAGACTTGTACCCAGTGAACTGAAAAACTGAAGCTCATGATCTTCCCACGTGTCCTGCTGCTGCTTAGCTCAGGTATAATAAGACCGGTTACTGGACCAGCTCCAATTGCGAAGGTCAATATATACCTTACATACACGATATATGACATTAGAGATGCATAGTACTATATTCCCAAATAAAGTTGAAAACACAGGTTTCAAGTGGAAGGACGATGTATAGGTTCTCATGCGCTAATAAATTATATTTCAGATGTTAAAAGAAACAGACCAAGGAACTCAATGAGTAAACAACTATCTTAAGGATCAACGATTCAGATAATGATGGTTAGCTTACAGGATGGTCCCGAAAACTGACAAGTTGTTACGAAGATCTTCATCTATAGGAAAACTGATAGCAGAGGCTACGAGAAACATTGATATGGCCTGCACAAGTAAGTAATAATTTCAGTTTAATAGGGACAAGATAATGTAAGTAAATAATATCATCCTAAAAGATGTCTACCAGAGTCCCAGGTGCCAAGATAGTAATGCCCATGCCTCAATTCTTATACGTATATGCATAATGGACTCTTCTAGAAATGTGTTATTGATATTTACCAAACTTCAGTAATTTATGCTAATAAAAAGGTCACGTAATGGCTAAGGAAATGATTATCGTTAGGCGTTACATATTACCATTCCAATATAACTTCCGATTAGAAGCTTCTGCCTTCCTTGCCTATCAAGCAAGTACAAGGCACAAAGTGCACCTGTAAGCCACCAATGTGATAAAATTAGCAGCAGTTGAATTTATGCATGGACATCGAACTTATGCACCAAATATCATGTTAGAAAACCTGCAAAGTTTGTAAGTCCAACATAGAAGCTTGCCAAGGCACCGTTTGTGATTCCAGCATCTTTGAAAGTCAATGAGGAAAAATAAAGAACTGCATTGATGCCAGCAAACTGCTGCAGCACAAACAGCGCGCCTCCAATGAAAGCAACTACAGCCATCGAAATTTGAAATGGCGAAACAAAGAAATGTTGCAGAAGTTGAATATGAAGCGAAGCGTCATGTAAATATAACAATGACAGTACGATCAACACAAATACCAAAAACATTCAAAGGAGCATGAGTTGATGGGATACAAGTCAGTCAGCACACTGTCAAAATAATATTGTCGCAATGCCACTATAGGTCCAGTAGCTTTTTCATCATACTATTAAACTTCATCTATATAGATATAACTATTTGAAGATGAGTGATGTAAGATGAGAAGGCAACTAGCTTAAAAGTTCTGAGCATGATTTCACGGAGAGTAATACTACCTCTAGAATGTGGCTGCTCTAACAGTTCTGACCATCTGCTGTCCAAATCACCACCATCATTCTTAAGAACAGACTGAAATTCTTCAATGCTTCTTTCTACTTCAGATGCTCCCCAGAGATTAGAGATTACATTTTTAGCATCATGAAGCCTCCCAGCCTTCACAAACAACACAATCAATCAATAGAATATTCTCAGATCATTATTTGTAATAAGTATATACTTGGTTCTCTGAAATAAGAGTGAACTGAAAGGTGTGCCTATGCCCAATCAAAATGGAAGCTTCATTTCACCTTTGTTTTATAGATATGAAGTTTCTTCATTACACAGTTGGTGTAACTAAAGCTGATATAAGCATATTTTTCTTGCTAACAAAATTGTGTCTTTTTTCAACCACTAATGATTAACACTATCAAGGTTGACATAAGAAATCCCAAATTTCCCTCAAGACAGATACAAAACCCTACTTTGCATAGCCAGCGGGGGCTCTCTACAGCAAACTGCATGCCAAGTGATAGAATAAAACCAGGCACACTGGCAATATAGAGCATCGTTCGCCACCTGTCCAGAGTTCACTAAATTGTATCAGGAGTTCGATAAGACCCAAAGTACGTATCAACCTTACAAAAAGTAGTAGCAGCACTTACATTTTCTTCCGGTGTGTTCAACCCTAATTTAAACAACAGACATCTTGTATTCATGAGATCGAGAAGTACTTACTTAATAAAGTCTAATTATTAGATGTAAGTTTCATAAATAGTTCCCAAGACCCCAATTGCAGATTTCAAGCCTTCAAGAAAATTTTGACAATCGTTCCTAAATTCAGTCCCTCCGTCCTCTGTCCAACAGTCTCTAAAATCAGTCAGTGGAAACCGCATACGCCTAATACACATCTTAGTTTAAAGGGTAGGACATGTCATTCAAGTCTTCTATTGTTACATTGATTTGAAAATTCAAATATTTTATTCATAAAATATGAAAACAAAAGAAGGGAACTTATAATACTTCACAAGCCCTCTCATACATGTTCTCACTGCTTTGCCATTTTGACAACTCATGGGTCTCAATCACTACAGTTGGTGATGATTATCTTATTAAATGTCATGGTGCAACCACCAAACCCAATGCTATTCCAGAGCGTGAAGATAGAATCATGAAGGTGCCACTTAGATCACTTTGGTTCCAGGTGATGCCTAGTCCATTCTACTGAAGCTATTCTCCCATTTTCACTCCATTGATTCAGTTTTTGACCAACTATTCTTTCACTGGAAAGCATAGCCCTTCTCCCCGAGCAGGAGTCTTTATCCCTAACCTACCCAATCCAGCAACACCTCTCTCTCTCTCTCACACACACACACACACATTGGAGAGATTCCAGATTATCAGAAGCACTTATCAAACAGGGTAGAAGAAGGATTGCATCGATCATATGTGTACATGTGAGACTTCAAGTTAATCTTGAATACATAAATGAAAGCCATGATCATGAACTGGTCTGACCTTAAAATGAGAGATAAAGAAGAAAGGATTTAAGCAGCTTTAAACTGTAAATTTAGCCAACAGAAGGAAGGAAAAAAAAAACTCTTATGTATTTGATCTATAGTTGTGTTTACTTGCATGATTGTTTATCGCAGAAAGATTTCATTGCTTTAATCAGCTTTTGCATTACCAATAATTTCCGCCATTCACCAACCATCAACAATCAATATTAAAGTTTTTAGTGCAATTAAGTTGAAAATGGTAGAGAACTCCAATATTTTACTTCCCTTCTTTTTATCTTCACCTTTAATCTCACTTTACATGGTTGATGTTGGTAATGGAGGTCCCTAGGTATGAGGGTGAAAGCACAATAAGGCATGAGCTTAAGCACATCCATAACTAAACCAAAAGGAAATAACGCTCACACCGTCACATGAGGTGTAATCCTATACTAATCAGGAAAATCACATGTGAGATTTTAAAGCATCTCTTGTTGGCTAGCTTATCCTATCTGTCATATATACTCTTGCAACTAAATAAGCATTTAAAGCATGCTTCTCATCTTAACAACTAAGACTTATCTATGTCCTATGGGTTACTAGAGACCATTTTTACCAATAATCCTAGATAACAAATATACCTCTAGGCACACTGTAGCCCAGTTGGAAAGTGCACTGAAAATTTTGACCCAACCTAAATAACAAAAGTAGAACTCAATCCCAAGCAAGCACATGGAAACAAAAGGAAAGAGTTTTACCAATGAGGATCATTATCCGAGAAAATTCCAAGAAAGAGTGAGGATATAATTCCTGTACACGTGCCAATTTGACACAAGCTCCCCAATGAACCTCTGTATTTTGTTGGAGCGACCTGCAGAAAAGGGTGAACACTTTTAGCACTCATGCTATGCTACAAAAGTTTATGATGTCCATATTCTTTAATATAGTATTGTACTAGTTTATTACCCGCGAGTTGTTTATAATACATACAAACTAAGAATTAAAATTCCAAAAAAATACAAGAATTATACTATTATTATTTGACATAAACTATAATTTTTCTAGACTTCTAAATACATATGAATATTAAGTTTTTGTTATCATCTTTAAACTTTCTATTATATTGTAGTTATCAATTATTGAAATATGACTATTTGATTTGAATTCATTTTAAATATTATTATATTAGATGTAAATTTAGAAAGATATGATTTGTTTTTCTAGAATATGATTTGCCACGTGTAAATTGCTGGGTGATGACACATGACATCACGAGAAATAAGTAAAGTTATTTATTATTATTTATAAATTATAAATTATAAACAAGATTAAAACACGTAACATTTAATTTAAAGTTTAAAAATAAAAAAAATTGTTTTGTAAATCAATTATATAATTCTAGATAAAACATTTTAGGTAAATTTGAGGTGAAATTAGGAAGCATTTAAAATCATTTTATTATATAAATTTCTTTAAAAATCAATTATATAAATTAATTGAAAGAGTTATACTAGGCAAAATGAGCGGGAAAACAAGAATTAGGAGAGCTGAGGGAGTGACACGTGTCACGAATTATTTTGCTTTATTAATATATATAGATGACTCTCATATTAACAAGAGATGATAAATTTTGTGAACACATAATTCATTAAATGAGACACCAACAAAGTTCCTCAGAAGTATACCTCTGATATATAAA
Source organism: Centrapalus pauciflorus (assembly GCA_020465985.1). Classification (NCBI taxonomy): domain Eukaryota; kingdom Viridiplantae; phylum Streptophyta; class Magnoliopsida; order Asterales; family Asteraceae; genus Centrapalus; species Centrapalus pauciflorus. The sequence goes on along the minus strand of JAANYP010003896.1, from coordinate 306,933 downwards.
TAGGGACAAGAACTGCATTCGCTCCAATACCAAGACCAACAAAAAATCGTCCCCACAATAGCTGATCCAAAGACATGGCTTGTGCACTGTCAAAAGAGTGAAGACTACTTATCAATTTTGTATTCAACAAATAGAAATCTGTATCATGAAAAACATACTTGACTACTTGTTAATCCATAGGATTAGAAGACTACGCCAATGTATAAGCATAAAGGTGAAGCAAATGGACACATACACTGATACACGATGAAGTGTCCACATTCACTTTGCTTGAATCTAATTATATATCAGTATGACCATGCAGATTGCAGCATCAAATCATTCAAGACTGTTAACAAACATGAATGGTAATTCTAGCTCTGGGATTCTTTTATCCCTAGATATACAGTTCTATGATTCTCATTTCTCCAACAAAATTTCCTAATATATAACATGAAGCTGAAGTATCACATACATCATAGTGCAGTTGCGCCATCACTCTGGAATCTAAAATTTATATTTTACTAGAATGTTTTAAAGTTGAAGGTTGCTGCCAAGGAATTAGCACTTGCCATATCACCTTTGGTTCCCATTTGATGAACATATTAGATTATCAATATCAAACCATACCAAGGATTAAGGAAAATTGAGTGGGACTAAAGTTTTGTTCATGGAACCATTAAATGGTCATTTTAAGGATACAATACCTCTTAATGATTCCATTAGGAAGTAATCAAACAACACCAAGTGGCGAACCTTCTTTTTCTTTCTCTTGTCCTCTTTATGGTTTTTCTTAAATGGAGACCTAAATCCTGTCTTTTAGTTAAATGGAGGTTCTCAATGTGATTTTTGTTTTTCATTTGACTATAGGATAGAATATATCATATAAAGCTATACATTGATATATTGTGCGCCCACACACACACACACACACAATGGACCACCAAGGGCGGAACCTGAAATAATTTAATCGGTGTCCCTATTTAGAGAGTATTTATTATTTGGCTTTCATGATCATTTGGATGTCGGTTCTGATTTTACGAATACGATTCTTTCCAACACAAATATATAAAAATATAAATAACTAAACATGTAGATTTAAAAAGAATGAATCTACTATAAATAAAAAAGAAATCGTTTAGGTAATTTCTTTTAACATCATTCTCATAAATAAATTTGTCAAGCAAAAGTAATACATAACTATTATTTACTCTATTTGTTTTCTCAATGCTCCAAGCCTCCATCCACATATCTTCTCAATCCTACACGTCTACCCATGTTCACCTTCTCAATACTCTATCATGACACTTCCCAAATACAAAAGACAAGAAATTAAGAAAACTCTTGAAAAAATAATGAAGGAGGTATAAGTTGAAAGACAGCAAACTGCTCGTGTTTGGCTATGGTTGTTCGACAGGGAGAGTCCTAATGTTTGAAGGACTGTCGAGGGCTCAAGGCAGAGTGGTGAGGTGTAGTTTTTCACAACCAAGCAAGCATACATAAGAAGATATGAATATGGAAGAGTTTCCGATCAAAAATAAAGAGATGCTTCTTTCCACTCTTAGCAACAGTCATAAATCAGAATGCTCTAATTAATAATATGGAGGTTGAAGTATAAACCTGGTTTCTTTTCTTTCTTTTTTCTTTCTACATTTTTACCATCTTTCTTGAAACACCGGTGTTACCTTACGAAAATTTGGGTGTCACTTTAACATCAACCATATATATAGCATACGATGTAGAAATTTTATCGGGGTCAAGTGACACCCATAGCTAAAAGCTAGGTCCGTCCCTGTGGACCAGTGACAGTTTCCCTTAAGACCCAACAGGAGGCCTAAATGCTAGATGGTCCATTGGTCACTTAGCTCTGTTTACTTCATTTTAGATCGAACAAAGCAACAGATTACTTACACGTTGTATTATGCCTAGTTCCTCAAGGTGATTAGGCTCCTCAACATGTACATTGTTGCCACATTTGTTATTAATTATTTGTTTCCTTATGAGTTGTGGTTAATCATTGCAATTGCAGGAGACTATTAAGACCACCACCCATGTATAATCTTCAAATATAGACAAGAAAAAGAATTCACAATAGGTAGTTGCTTAAGGGGGACAGTTCAGTTAGTGCAAGTAATCACAGGGAAGCATGCGTAGTTACAACTAACAACTGGAAGTGAAGTGAAGTCATAAATTACAACCAAAAGTACCTTAAAACTGCACCAAGAATCAGCGGTATTGTGTCAACCTGAAGTGTTCTTCTAAATCCAAGTCTGTCAACCAGGTAGCCTGCGCCAGCACTTCCCAGAAAAGCACCTGCAATGAATATGCTCACCACAAGCCCCTCAAGTATTGAATTCCCTTCAAACCCCAGCTCTTTGGCAATAGATACAATAGGACCATTCATTACACTGCATTACACCATTAATAAATATTCGATCATGATCATAATGGAAATGCTGAAACATATTATGATACTAGTTGTTTGCCTATAAGCATAATACCAATTTAGAAGGAACAATATTAAGTACTAGAACAATAAGAGATCGATTTAGAGTTTAACATTGTTAGCCTCTTTCCAAAGTTGATCCTCATATTTCGCTTCAACATACATTCAAATGCACGCTATTACATTCTTTAATGTAATATTCATTTGTAGATGGTGAATTACCCGATATGAAAACCGAAAAGAAAATTCGACATAGAAGCAAGCAATGCATGCGGAAATGCAGGTACCCATCCACGGTCGATTTCATGATCATTATGTTCTTCCGATACTGAACTTTCTTTTTCTGTCAACCGAAAAGAAAACCGACATGATATAATTGTAAAAACCGTCAACCTTGGCATAAGAAGATAGAAGAAGAAACCTGAATTGGAACTGAGCACTTCCGGCAGCTGTGATTTCTTGGCGCAATACGAATTGAAATCTCCCGGAGGTGAGCAAGTAAGTAGCCGAGGAAAAGGCGGTTGAAGTGAGTAGTTAGCACGACGAATTGGATTCAATGCCGGAGCGGTGCGAATGCCGGAGAACGGAGCAAGACGCGTGTAGCATACGGCGCCAGCCGCTGCCGACATCGGATCAAATTTATGAGGTGAAGAAATTGGGAATTATTCGTAACAGCAGCCAGCAGAGGAAGAAATGTATATACTCTTCAAGAAGTGAAGCTAAAATCAATTAATCAAGTGGTTGTTATTGAAATCGGGTCGGCTCCGTTTGACCGTTTGAACATCATTCATTGCATTTAGTTGTTTTCATCAACCATAAATCCCAAATCAATACGTTAGAAAGAGGCGTTAACTTTAACCAGACAAAATTACTCCATGACTCTAACAAGATTTTGTTACTTCTTAATTGATAATAATAATTATTCATACGTTTTTATAGATATTTTATTATTCATTTTTATTTCTTTTATGGGATTTTTAAATTTTTAGATTAGTTTATTTTTTAATAATAACAAAAACAACATTAATAATAGCTATTAAACAATTAAAGGTAAAATGATCCTTTTAAATATCCAAAGAATAAAATTCGAAACAAAACTTTAAGACTAAATTACATAAATGGTTCCTGTGGTTTATATGAAATTACGGTGTTAGTCCCTGAAAAATTTTTATTACACCAGCAGTCCCTAAAATCGAAAAGTTGTAACATTTTGGTCCCTGAAACTAACGGGCGTTAACTTGAGCCGTTAGTTTCAGGGGCATTTTTGTCTTTTTAACTTTCAAGGACCATTTATGTAATTTTCAAACTTTCAGGGACCATTTATGAAAATTTCATACTTTTCATATATATATATATATATATATATATATATATATATATATATATATATATATATATATATATATATATATATTATTTCTTTCTTTTTTATAATTTAATTATCCAAATATAACATATTATTTTTTATTCCTTTTGTTATAATCATTAATTTTCATTTGTATGTTTATTGTTATTATTAATGTTATTTTTGTTTTATACATTACCATAATTATTTATTTAAAATTATTATATGACATACTTAATTCATTTTTTTTCAATTGTTTATTGAGAATCCAAATATTTCTCTATTGTTTTTTTCATTTAAGAAAAAAAAAAGTTTTTCGTTCGGAAAATCTAAAATCGAAATGATTTATTTCTTTTCTCCATCCAAAAAAATTCAAAATAACAACGTGTTGAAGCTTTTTTTTCGTTTAGAAAAAGAATATAATTAAAATGCTTCGTAGTTTCTTCATTGCATATATTTAATAAAAATTTTTAATTCTAAATGGTTTGAAAATATCAAAAATTGAAATGGTTCATCGCTTTTTAGTCAAATAGATTATATTCTAAATGGTTTGTTGTTTTTATTGAAAAAATTGAAATTGTATTGATTTTTTTATCTACGTTTGATTAAAAATCAGAATTATTCTTTTGTTTGAAGAAATCAAAAATCATAACGGTTTACCGTATTTTGATCAAAAAAATTAAAATCAAAATGGTTCGTCATTAAAATCAAGATGGTTATCGTTGTTTGAAAAAAATAAAAAATCATAATGGTTCATCGTTTTTTAATCAAAGAAATTAAATGGTTCATTATAATGGTTCATCGTTTTTTTATTAAACAATGATAAAAAAATTTACGAACCACTCCAATATTGTTTTTTTGATCAAATAAACGATGAACCATTTCGATAATTTTTTGATCAAAAAATGATGAACCATTATAATTTTTGATTTTTTTAAACAATGATAACCATCTTGTATTAAATTTTTTTTATTAAAAAAAATGACGAACCATTTTGATTTTGATTTTTTTGATCAATAAACGGTAAATCATTATGATTTTTGATTTTTTTCAAACAAAAGAACCATTCTGATTTTTAATTAAATGTAGATAAAAAATCCATACAATTTCAAATTTTTCAATAAAAACAACAAACCATTTGGAATTTAATTTATTTGACTAAAATCGACGAACCATTCCAATTCTTGCTTTTTTCAAACCATTTAGAATTTAAAAGTTTTTTAAGTATTTGCAATGAAAAAACTACGAAGCATTTTGATTATATTTCTTTTTCCAAACGAAAAAAACATCAACACGTTTTGTTATTTTGAATGGAGAAAAGAAATAAATCATTTCGATTTTAGATTTTCCGAACGAAAAATACTACAACTAGTTTTTATTTTTAATTATCTTAAATGAAAAAAATAATTGAAAAAAAATGATCCAGGTATATCATACAATAATCCTAAATAAATAATTATAGTAATATATAAAAAAATAACATTAATAATAACAATAAACATACAAATAAAAATCAATGATTAAAACAAAAGCAATAAAAATTAAAATGTTATATTTGGATAATTAAATTATAAAAAAGAAAGAAATGATAAATATATATGAAAAGTATGAAAATTTCATAAATGGTCCCTGAAAGTTTGAAAATTACATAAATGGTCCTTGAAAGTCAAAAAGACAAAAATGCCCCTGAAACTAACGACTCAAGTTAACGGCCGTTTGTTTCAGGGACCAAAATGTTACAACTTTTCGATTTTAGGGACTGCTGGTGTAATAAATTTCTTTTAGGGACTAAAACCGTAATTTCATATAAACCACAGGGACCATTTATGTAATTTAGTCAAACTTTAATCATAAAAACTGTCAGAGTAGTTTTAGAGTTAAATGACTCAAGCCACAAATTTTTAGTAAATGACAAGGCAACGACTGCTATTGTTTTTGTTACTGTTGTTGTTGTTGATGAATTAACTAATAAAACCATTTTTTGAATTATTTAATATATTTTTAAAACTATATTATTAAACTATTTTAATAATTAATAATTTCCATAAAATATTTATAAATATAAAATTAACATATATAAATATTACTGTATTTTTTTAAAAAAGGATACAAGATGTATTTTATTTTTATCATTGGCTATTTTTATTTGGTATTATTTTATATTTTTATAAAATTGTATGTTCCCGGATTAATATTTGGATAAAAGGGAAAGGATTTGGAAGAAAACAAAAAATAACTTGAATTCTCAGCTTTTTTTTAACCAAAGAAAAGAAAGGAAATAAAAATGTTTATGTTCCAAAAAATGAAAAGAATTAGAAGAAAAGTTTGGTTGATATTCAAAAATTTTCCTTTCGATTTTGGAGAGAAACATAATGAAAGTATCAAAATAGTCATTTTCTTTTCTCTTCTGTCGAAGTTGGAAACACAAATTCAATAACAATTTTCTTGTTGCTTCTTTTATTTTTCTCTTTCTTTTTTACTATTTTAACATTAAACAAAATAACTTTTGTAACTAGCAGTCACGTAAAAATATTACTTGAACAAGCCTTGGTTCAAGTAGCAACACGAGTTTTGAATTCATCATATTTCAACCAAAAAGTAGGGAAAACAGATTCAATTCTACAACATTACAATTATTGATAAGAAATAGTTACAAATTACAAAATTGAAAATTGAAAATAAGTTGCTAAAGTTGGTGGAAAGCTACTTTTAACTAAAAGAGCACCAAGGGGCATGGAAGATTGGTTATGCAATTAAATGAAAGGTCAATTGTCCTTTCTATTATTTAGTTGTGATTTTCTAAAGTCCAAGTCCCAAATCTAATCTCCACCACCTAAAAGTGTTTACATATGATGCAAATTCATTAAATATTATAACTATACTAGTTTATGAACCCACGTTGACACGTGAATTGTTTTTAATAAATAGTTATTTACACTCTATGCATGTAAACCATAGAATAAAAACTATATAAATATTAATTCCAATAAATAAAATACAAGAAAAGAATAATTAATTGGCATAAATATTATTATTTATTTTTTTAAATATTCGTGAATATAGTTAATTTGAAATTTCAGTTTTATATAACATATACATATACATACATACATACATACATACATATATATATATATATATATATAGGGGTGGATTCAATGGAGAACCTCTATGCATCGAAGTATCTTGAAGAACCACAATGCATCGCTAGAAAATCGTAATGCATCACGTGGAAGTCGATGCATCACGCGGAAATTGTGATGCATCACGTGAAAGTAATGATACATCACGGGGGAATTGTGATGCATTTGTGGTGGTGCATTGTGGTTCTTCAAGATTCTTCGATGCATAGAGGTTCCCCATTGAACCCACTCTTCTATATATATATATATATGTGTGTGTGTATGTGTGTGTGTATATGTATATATATGTGTATGTATATATATATATATATATATATATATATATATATATATGTATATATATATGTGTGTGTGTATATATATATATATATATATATATATATATATATATATATATATATATAATCAGGTTTATCAGCGTACCTATGAGATTTCAGCGTACCCTAATGTGAATGGTCATTCACATATATATTTTTCGAATTGACATGTATAAGACAACATTATAAGATTTTTTTTCAAAAGGAGCAACATCATAAATCTTGTGGATGGTAAAAAAATCATGTGAATGATGTAAATAATCATTTACTTGGATGACCATTCACATAAATATGCATTGAGCAATTACATAATATTTAAGGACACAGAAAGTGTGAATGTATGTGAAATTCATATATTATGCGTATAACATTAATTAAAATATGGTTATAAGAAAAAAAATATATAATAAAAGTATTTTAAGATTGCTATCTTCGGATGCACTTGATTTTGATGACCATTCACTTGATATTGCAATTTTCTTTTGAAATGACAATGGAAGAAATTAAAATGGTTACATACATTTCACGTCTCTTTTTATTTAATATGTTTTTGAACATGTTATACGTATCTCAATCTGTATAATTAAAAGAGGAAACTATCACCAATTAGGGGCAATATTGCTTTTAACTTTTTAGTTTTTACACGCATGATTGAAAATATGTTGAAACATTACGAGGACATATTTCTTTTGAAAAATCCCTAACAGCGTAAAAGACTTTACCATCAATCCAACATATACATTCCACCTTAATTTAGTCACTCAAAGTCAATTATGTGGATTGAAGACCCATTTACGAGGTATATTGGTCTGAAAATAAAGCCTAGTATAATAACAGTTGACTAAAGTTTTAATTAATATAATGTCATGTACCGTAGTCAGGTGGCTCCCTAATAGGGCGGCCTGCCAACCGAACAAGAATTAGAGAAAGAAAGGGACCCTAGCAATGATTGTGAGCTTAAGCAAATTATCGTAAACCATTATCGGGAACTGGGGTTGGGGGGGGGGGGGGGGGGGATCAAAGACGTAACCACTCCCTTGGTTGGGGGTTGTGCGGCTTGTGCAGCCCTTCCTTCCGATTAATACACAATTAAGGAGGCTAATCGATCTTGTATCGTTATCAGTTAATTTATCATATTTTTATATTTTTATTATTTAATCTGACATGCTTACATAAAAATATAAATTGGTCGACAAGATATAATGAAAAGTATATAAAATATATTACATAATAGAAAATGATAAATATGATATGTTAATGAGAAAAAGATAAACGATAAATAATTGAAAAATATGATATACTGGATTATAAAATACAAAAATATTACAATAATTAGAAAACGTTAAAAAAAATAAAAAAATCAATCTGCAGTTCTTTTGTTCTCTTGATCAAGTACATTTCTCATATCATCACTCAAAATTAAATGATTCTATAAATATATTTATCTATCTATTTTAATAAAATAGTAAACAGTTGTCATTTGTCTATATATCAATTAGAATGTCAATTGACATCGTTTCTTTTTCACATGTGTAATTTATTTACAGTTTAAATTATGTGAACCCTTATTTTGGTATTTATTTAATTAATTTAGCTAAGATTTTTAAATCATGTTATTTAAAGATTAATTCATATGTTTGTCGTGAATATTTTTTCATATAATTAAAATATAACATATTTAATTCAATATCTTTAATAGTTTTTTATCCAAATTTTTATATTAGTGTTTTATTATCAATTTATCATATATATTTTTAATATTTATTATTTTCTAAAAACCATGTAACACACATATAAAGGTTCATGAAATAGTATATATATGTATTCAACTTACAACAGCTCAAAATAGCCTCTATCTATCTATCTATTACATAAACACATATACAGAAACACACATTCAAGAAATGGTAAGTGTTCACTTGAACAACTTCAATTCATCTTTTCCATTCAATTGCATGTATCATCTTCATCATGCATTTTACAGGTTTCTTCAGCCGTTTCCAATGCTGAAAATGACAATGAAGATTCGCTAGATTTTCGAGGACATCCTGCTGACAACTCTAAAACCGGTGGCTGGCTTGCGGCCGGTCTCATTTTAGGTAAATAGCTAATGAGTTGAGCTGAGGCCATTATCGGGCTAGGTCAACTATACGAAACTTTAACTGAAATAATCTATTCAATAATGTTCACTGATCGATCCAAGATATATGATATATATTTATATGTCCAATTAAGGAACTGAGCTCTCTGAGCGAATATGCTTGATGGGGATAACGACGAATTTAGTTCCATACCTGCATGGGCAACTGCATCTTTCGTTGTCTGAATCTGCAAACATTAACACAAACTTCATCGGATCTCTCAATCTGCTAGCGCTTTTCGGAGGATTCATTGCTGATGCTAAACTCGGTCGTTACTTGGCCATCGTTATCTTTGCATCCATAAGTACCCTGGTAATTCAGTTTCCAACATCAATATATCCATTGCTAATTATATAAGTTGATTTAATTTCTTGAACCAGGGTGTGATATTACTTACACTAGCAACGACAATCCACAACATACGGCCGCCTCCCTGTGACAGCTCAGGTAGACAAAAATGCATAGAGAATAACAGAAGCCAACTTGCTATGCTCTACGTAGCCCTCTACACTTTCGCATTGGGCGCTGGTGGCATAAAATCAAACGTTTCGGGATTTGGGTCTGACCAATTTGACAGATCAAAACCCAAGGAGGATAAAGCAATGATATACTTCTTCAACAGGTTCTACTTCTGCGTCAACCTTGGATCTCTTTTTGCCGTAACCGTATTGGTGCATATACAAGATAACATCGGTAGAGGATGGGGGTATGGGATATCTGCCGGGACTATGGTTATAGCTGTCGTTCTGCTACTATGCGGGACAACTTTTTATCGGTACAAAAGGCCACAAGGGAGCCCTTTAACTGTAATATGGAGAGTGTTGTTTTTGGCTTGGAAAAACAGGAAATTATCTTACCCTGATCATCCTAGCTTCTTGAATGGCTACAATTCCTCAAAAGTTCCTTACACAGATAAATTCAGGTAAATACAGTCAAAAATCATTCTTTTTAAGGCAATATTCGATAACGAATATGGATACTATTTTCCTTTGTGTGTGGTGGTTACAGGTGCCTTGACAAGGCTGCAATATTAATGGATGATTGCAAGGATACATATAACGATACAACCAACTCGTGGATAGTATCAACAGTGACTCAAGTCGAAGAAGTGAAAATGATTATAAAGCTCATTCCAATATGGTCAGCCGGCATACTCTTCTGGACAGTTTACTCTCAAATGAATACTTTCACCATTGAGCAAGCAACTGTCATGAACCGAAAACTCGGTCGCTTTAATATACCTGCAGGCTCGTTCTCTGTCTTCCTTATCATATCCATTCTCCTGAATAGCTCGCTTAATGAAAGGGTAGTTGTTCGTATTGCTCGAAAGATCACCCATGATCCCAAAGGACTAACAAGTCTTCAAAGAAATGGAATTGGCCTTGTTTTCTCGGTAGCAGGAATGGCGGCTGCTGCTATTTGTGAGACGAGGAGGAGGGAAATGCATCAGGATCGCGGTACCAAAATAAGCGCTTTTTGGCTGGTCCCTCAGTGTTTCTTGGTTGGTGCAGCTCAAGCCTTTGCTTATGTTGGCCAGCTTGAGTTTTTCATTACGGAAGCACCTGAGAGGATGAAATCCATGAGCACAGGACTGTTCCTAAGTGCTATAGCTATGGGATTTTTTGCGAGTAGTTTGCTAGTATCGTTGGCAACGCATAAGAGCTGGCTCAAAAACAACTTAAATCATAGCAAGCTGGACAATTTCTATTGGATGCTTGCGGTTCTGGGATTCTTGAATTTTTTGGCTTTTCTGATTTTAGCATCTAGACACCAGTATAAATTGCAGCACCATAATGGAACTCGTAGTTAATGGTTGTGAGAAAGAGATCAAGACTCGAAACATCAAGAAAGTTTGATAAGAAGAAACTTTGTAGTATACTAGTATCTACGATACACCAACAAATATATGAAGTATCACATGATATATGTATATCATCATAGTATGACTCGTATAATGGTATATGTTTGATAAGAAATCATTCCCTGCTAAAGAATAAAGATATCATTAACTGCACATATAAACTACTTCGATAACTTAGGATTATTTATATCTTCAAGCAAAACGTATAATCTCAATTACGAGCATACCTGAAAACCCACTGAATATAATCGCTTAATTTATCAGCTAAAGGATCTGGACCATCCTTTTGCACGACCCCTAATCTAATTGCATGTCAAGATTGCGAAAACAAATCCTGAAAGGGCAAATCATATGAAAATCACAGAAATACTGGAAAAGAAAGGATATTGTCAAACATGAATCCAGAAACTTACAAACAATGTAAAACTAGTTCAGTGATCACAATCCAAAAGATCAAGCAGATATGCAGCCATAAAACAATAAAATCCAGGAACATGACTAGTTTTTGATGGATCTATCATCTGTGTAAACATAAGAGATCATATAAATTCCATTCTGGATAAATATTTGAAGAAAAGGTACATGTGGTCGATGAACAGTCACGAGTCACCAAATGTAGATGTAGCATTGTAGCAAAGCACAATTCTGCACATCGTACAACTATCTACGAGCCATCACAAACATAAATGATTTGAAAAAGATAAAAACAATTACATAATTCATTTTAATACTGAATGATCCATTCAAGTATTGTTTAAATAACGATAAACATTTTGTCCGATTCAACTAAGGTCAGGATCAACTATATGGACAAACACCAATATCCAACAAGAACAGTTCTTGCATAAGGTTACACAGCCTGTAGAGTAGAAACACTTACAGGAGCTGAAAGATGCATGATTCGCTCACAACCAAATTAAAGTTTCCCTGCTTTTCTTTGCGTACGTGCCGTGCCTTAAACATTTCCAGTCTCGATCACAATCAATCTCTTAACCTGGGTCAACACTGCATTTCTTAATAAATCTACCGAGTAAGATAATAAATTTACATGCTACTGTGATCTCTGGAAACCTGTAGAAGAGTTCCTCTGACAGTAGGAGTGTTTCAATTGCAATTTTCCATTTTCTAAGACTCAATGTGTCTAAGGTCTGCCTTTGAATAGGTTGAACTCCTTGCTACTGGAGCACATGCTTTTTAGGCCTGTAAGATCAGGTCTACATCATGAGAATGCTTAATAAACGTTAACAAGCGTCACTCCTTAATTACTCATTATCTCGTAACACATTATACGCAATAACACGTTACAAACAAACACATCTGCAGGTTAAGTAAATAAGCTAATTTCAAGAAAGGCACAACCTTTATCAGAATCATATATATTTTCTGATTAAGCAGTCATACCAATCCAACAAAGTGTAAGTTGCAATTTGTGCTTAGATAGGCAAATCTAGAGATAATTTGTTTGAAATTACATCATATTACTACAATCAGTAATGACCAATATTTACCAAAATTTGAAATTACAATCTTTGATGATACGGAAAAAAAAAAAGTGAAATAAACAAAGAATATGTTAATATATAATGACAAATCTTTTAGTAAAAAATAGATTAAAAAAAACGTATTGCATGTCCTAAGATCATAAATATAATTCACATGTTTATAAAAATAGTTTTATTAGACAAGTCCTTAATTGATCTTTTTTTTTTTTTTTTTTTTTTTTTTTTTTTGCCTTTTTGGTTTGGGGCGAGGGTCTTCAATATTGGGCCTTTTGCAGTTTTTCCAAAGGGGTGGAAAGTGAAAACTAAACCACCTTGAGGTGCTAATCATGGCACATATAACTATAGGGCACATTATGATTTAGCTTGAAACTTGAGGGACGAAACTGTAACTAGACACTCATAATTCGCAATTGGCAAGTGCTGTTTGCGCAAGGTTTTATCCGATGCAGGACCGATGGTAATATATAAATGTTCAAAGGATTGGCCTGCTTTAACGTGTACCATACTCGTACGCACATCCAATTGAATCCCTGACCAATGCACTTCAATAATAACAGCAGATTTTTGAATTGCTTCTTTCTGTAGCTGAAATTATTCTCTAAATGATGATGGTTGCAATTCAAGTTCAGCTTCAATCGTACCCATCGAAAATCAATGGCTTCTCTCGACACCCTTTTGATTTCAATTACAATATTCAAAGATCAAAGAAGCTGTCTTTGCAACCGAAAGCTCTCTCTTCAAGAACTCAGGTGCCCATTTCTTAGTTTTTCTATATATATGCACAGAAGGTGTTTGATGCTTGTTCTAGCTGATCCATGTCGTTTCTTTCTTCTCGGGGGATATGTAGAGGATAATGGAGAGCATTTCAGTAGGTGGCGAGGTTGGTGGAGCTGGTGGGACATACTCATATGATGCTTTAAAGAGATTGGATAATTTGTGGTCTAGTATTTGCTCCGCTCAAACAGGTCAATTTCAATATCATCAGTGTTTTTTCCTTCAATTTGGCCAAATGGAACAAGGTTATGATATTATTTGAAAGTGAATTTGCAGTTCAAGAACCCAAACAAGTTGTCTCGAGTATCCCTGGTTTGTTCAGCGAATCTGATATCTCAGGGAAGGAACTGGACAAATTTGATGTATTGGTTTGTGGGGGCACTTTAGGGATCTTCGTTGCAACTGCATTAAGTTTGAAAGGCCTTCGGGTAGGGGTTGTCGAGAGGAATTTACTAAAAGGGGTATATACAATCTTCTGGCGTGCAATTTTGTATATGGTCCGTGGCTTACCGTGATCAGTGGTTATATAATTAATTTTTTGACATTTGGGTTCACTTAATATCAGAGGGAACAAGAGTGGAATATATCAAAGAAAGAGCTCTTAGAACTTGTTGAAGTTGGCATCTTAACAGAAGATGACATTGAGCATGCTACAACCTCAGTATTTAATCCAGTAACAATATCAAACTTCTAGTTAACCTTCAACAAAACTTTGAATAATGATGTCTTTTTTAAGTCAACAAGTCCTCGTTATTTCTTATTTTGTAGAACAGATGTGGATTTGAAAGGAAGGGAGAGATATGGGTTGAAAACATTCTTAACCTTGGTGTTTCGTAAGTTGTCAATTTTTCTTATTAATCAAGTAATCATCTATTCCTAAGATTACTTTAATCTTCATTCATGATCTGGTGGTTTATTTTACTTGTAGGCCTGCAAAGCTTATAGATATAATGAGGGAACGATTTAATTCACTTGGCGGAGTAATCTTTGAGGATTGCAATGTGTCTAGCATAAACGTTTACCAGGATGCAGCAGTAAGATCTCAAGTTTTGTTGGTTGATACAGATAATAACAATACTGTCTGCCTTATCCATATGCTCAAACTACGTAATGGGAAATCTTGGACTTTATGGAGTCACTCAGTTCGACTAATTGCATATGCTAAAAGTGTGCTTATAGAAACTTTATTTTCAAGGTATTGCAACTGATGGAAGGAAAGATTTTGTCAGCTAGTCTAATAATTGATGCGATGGGGAATTTCTCACCAGTGCTAAAGCAGGTTATGACATCAAGACTTTCTAGTTTAGAATCAACAATTACCACTAAAGTAGTCTGCTTTTAAATTATAATCCCCCAGTGAACTGATTTTAGCATAATATCACAGATTAGAAGAGGCAGGAAGCCTGATGGAGTTTGCCTTGTTGTTGGTTCTTGTTGTCGTGGATTCAAGGAAAATTCTAGCAGCGATGTAATTTTTAGTAGTGCAGAAGCAAAGCAGGTTGGAAACTCGGAAGCACAATATTTTTGGGAGGTAATTATATGATTGCCATGTTTGAAAATTACTTTGATGTAGATGTTTCTGAGATTTACGAGTTTTATCTTTTTGGTAAACCAACAGGCATTCCCTGCTGGCTCTGGACCTCTGGATCGAACTACTTACATGTTTACTTATGTTGAACCACAACCTAGTAGCCCGAAACTGGAAGAGTTGCTAGAAGATTACTGGGATCTGATGCCTAAGTACCAGGTAATCCATTGGAACATTGTCTATAATCCATACAGGAAAGATTTCACATGTTTTATGCTAATATATACTGATGGCAAAAACTTCACGCAGGGAGTCCCTTTGGATGATTTACAGATTTTGAGAGTTATATACGGCATTTTCCCTACGTATCGTGACAGGTGAAATGCTACCTGATCAAATTTTCTTTCCTATTTGCCTTTAAAAACTAAAAAGTTCTTTCCTATTTAGTTTCAATGGTAGCTAGGATTGATGTTCATGACACCCTTCACAATTTTATCAAATCTTTACATATGTGAGACTGTCATCCTCATGGTCTCATGGACCTCACCAAGGATTGGAAGAAATCTTTGGACACAATCCTCCCATCACATTTGCACAATCATTCCTCGAAACTTGACTTTTGCTTCATACTTGTCCCTTTGAAGGATGGGTCACCCTTGTGTGTTTAAGAATACTTTTGTTCAAATAGCATCTTAACTTACTGTCAATTGGGAGCTTTGTATATACATCTTTTATGGCATTCAGGCATATAAATCAATCTAAAATACTTACTGACACGTTTTTCTTTGGTGTGGAGAGCTGAATCTGCAGTCCATTGCCAGCAGCTTTCAATCGTATTCTACAGGTGTAATATTCGAGTATTTTGAAGCTTTTCATAATGCACTTTCAGATCATATTACCAAACGCCTATTACACTATTATTCTCTGCAGTTTGGTGATGCTAGTGGCATACAGTCTCCAGTTTCCTTTGGTGGTTTTGGAAGCTTGACCAGGCACCTCGGCAGACTATCAAATGGTAATTAAAAGTATAAACCACTTCAATATATCTAAAAGCTCAAAATTACAATATTCTTTTGGCTGAAGAAGTATCAAAACACTTTCAAATGGCATTTCAGGAATCAATGAAGCGATCATGGGAAATCTCCTGGATGCTGACAATTTGTCATTGTTGAATCCATACATGGTTAGCATCTTTTCTTTGCTAGATTATATCATATTATAATCACATGAATGTTACTATTTTACTTATACAGAACATATATTTCAGCCAAACCTAAGTGCATCTTGGTTATTCCAAAGAGCCATGTCTGCTAGAAAACAGGAAGGTGTCTCACCAGATTTCATCAACGAGCTTCTCTATGCCAATTTTCAGAGCATGCAGGTACCAATTTTCTTTTTTGCAGCTTTTAACTTAAAATATTGCATGTGAATCGCGCTTAAGTTTTCGTAGTGTTTCCTCAGAGGTTAGGGGATCCAGTGCTAAGGCCATTTCTTCAGGTAACTTGTTAGGTTTTACTTTTTTAGCTCTCAATAAAAACCCCAAAGCTTTCCAAGAGGAAACCAAAATTTGACCATGGCTTTAACTCTCTATACATGTTAACAGGATGTGATACAATTTGGTCCTCTTGTGAAGACACTAGGCCTAGTTATGCTAACAAAGCCTCAAATCCTCCCTTCTATATTTAAGCAGGTAACCTGGTCAAGTAGTTATATTCACCTACCAAACATATTTAGTCATGGTTTCGTATAACAGGTTGGCATCCCGGTGCTGATAGACTGGCTAGGACATTTTTCGTTGTTGGGTTCTTATACCTTTCTTTCTATATTCATTGATCCATTAATAAGGTATTATCTTTTTATGACTACTACTCTGAGATATCATGGACCTTTTCTTATGGTAAGTCGATTACACGAACCATTTTTAACATTTTAACAGGCCTACAATCGATACACTCTCAACTCAGATGAAGTACAAATGGAAGAGGCAGCTCGAGGCATGGAAATACGGAGCTGGTTTAGACTACAGATTCGACCATGAAGTAACCAATAGTACGCCTAACAAAATGCGGTAGAATTAAGAATATCAGAGAACCAAAGTCGAACTTCCTTCCAGATGTATTTTTGCCGGTATTATCTTCTAGCTCTAGATCCAATAATAGTATAAAATATCTGGTATTCAAAGTGTATGATAAAAGAATGTAAACTGTAATAAAACAACATTGACTAAACTATTTATTCATTTTAACTATTTACAACAGCGATTATAGACATATATAACATCATGGAAAACAATGTCGAAAATTCTTAACTTGTTTTGACTTATCAATTACGTAGATCTCTTGGCACCTAACATTCTTGAAAGTTCCTTAATCAGAGTCTTATCTTTGATGTCTTCCTCCTCCTCTATATGCCATTTCTTAGCCACACCTTTGGCCTGAAGTCAAGTAAACTACATTAGATTGCACATATGAGCTAATTAACATCTTTAATTTACTTTATTCGATTTAACATACCCAATTTCTTAAAGGGGCCACTTGCTCCTTGATGGATTCAAATTTTGGCTGAATGATGTCTTTTCCTTTGGTTCGAATATCATCAGTCTGCAAAATATATTACAAATACGTCAACAATGAATCTCTAACGACAACTTCAGAGTTCCAACATGGAGAACCATGGAAGGATGAATAGCAAGTCTGCCTTACCGTTTGTATCTGGAGTCGTGAGACTGCAAGTCCAATCGTCAATGTGGCTCCACCAAATACGATTGCAGTGGCAGCAGCAAATGCTTTTGCAACTACGATTTCAAAAAATATATAAAAAAAGAAAAATGAGAATGTTAACCACCATAAACTAAATCATATCTTATACTAATTAATACTCTCTCTGTTCCATTGGAAGAAAAAAAAAAAAAAGGATGGTTTGACTTTTGGCGGTCGATAACTACACTTAACTATATAAGTATATAACAAATAAGAGAATTTGAAAAGTTTGGTGTTAAATTTGTAATAAATCTGAATTGGTATGAACTCGAAATGCGATACTTATGATCTCAAAAGGAATTTTGTATCTTCCAAGTTGAAGAGAGAGTAAAAAGATGAACCGGTTGCGAAAAACATCAAGAGAAACCTACTTTGTGATAATCCAACAGCTGCAGCCTTCAACTTCTCAGGATTAATTGGGGCATACTTGTCATTACGCAGGTCATTGGCAGTTGAAGCAGAGATTGAATTCTCAGCATTAGGCAACTGCCATCTGCAAGTTAAGATAAAACCTCAGCAATCTATTTACAAGTTAAAGATTATCAATAGGAACACAACAAGGCTTATACATTCCCAAATCAGAAAGTTGATTAAAGGTTACATGAAGTTCTAGAATTTAGACGAAGATGTAAATAAAAACTGACTAGCAACTGAACAGCACTCATCAACATTTAAACAAATTAACCCATGAAGCATGATGAACTATTCTCTCTACAACTTCAATATTATTGATATATAAGCCGAAATCAGGGTGAAAATGTGAATTTGTAAAGAAATCTTATTTTTCTTTGTGCATGAAATTGAAAATCCCCGACATCAGTTTCAAAAGAGAATGTTTTCCTTTCATGGTTCAAATTCGATAAAATTACAATGTTGATGCAGAACTGAAAAAACAAAGCAGGTTTTAAAATTTCAACAAAGTTCGTGACATCAAAGCCACACACACTAATGAAATCATGGTGTAATTTTATAGTTATAATAAGGATAAGGTAAAAGAAACGATGAAAAGAAGTGAAGTACCTTTTTGGTCCAAAAGAGACTTGGGGAAGGGATACGTAAGCCCTAAGAGGGTTTATAGCATCACGTGATACTGAAGAGACGGTGTTGGTTTCATCGGAGTGAAGAAGCCACTTGGATCCAGTTGACAGAGTCGAATCGGAAGGTGGTTGGAAAATCCTCGAGGGTAGATAGTGCTTGGAAATCTCCGGAAGGATATCGGAATTGTTGGCGGCCGGAGGCGGAGGGGGAGGGGCGGAGGTTTTATTGGTTTTGTCAACGAGACGACCAACGGCGTGCTTTGATTCTTGTAAGAAGTAAGCACCTTCTTTGCCTGCCGCCAATCTTCCGACGAGAAAACTCATTTCAGTAACTTTTTAATCGTCTTTTTCTAATGACCTGATTTATATAGGCTTATTTGAAAACGGAAAGGAGACGGTCGTGTTTGATTATTCGACTTTACATGGAATGTTATGTAATCTATATATTTCATATATTATATATAAAAAATGATTTAAATGCAATAACAATAACAATATTTTATATAGAACATTATGCATATCATGTAAAATATCATATATTCTATATAAAATATAATGTATTTATATATATTCATATAAATCGACATACATGCTCATAATTCAAAAAAAAAAAAAAAGTTTATTTCATACGTTCATGTTTTCTTCATAATACATTTCATATATTCTATACAAAAAATGATTTTACTACAACAGCAATAACAATATTTTATATAGAATATATGTAATGTATTCTGTATAAAAGATGTATTATATATATTTTTATGTAAATCAACAAACATCCTCATAATGCAAAATGTATAAACCAACTGATCACTCATGTTTTCTTCATATTTTATATTATATATATATATATATATATTGAGGTTCTATGGGGCACCATATGCATCGGGAACCAAATGGGAACCAAAAATGCATTGCTTGTTTACAAATGATGCAATAAGGGTAATATTAGAATACTTTATTTGAAAAAATTAATTATTCTTTTAAATAATAGATTAGGATTAAAATAGAAAACTAAATCAATCTCATTAACCAATCTCCATATATTATTCCCTCTCTCTCTCTCTCTCTCTCACACACACACAATCGACCGACGAGTTTGAGAAGACGACGATGAGATGAAGATGAAAATGATGCATCACGTTCAACTCATGAACCTATGAACGTATACGATGTGAAGAAGACGAATACGAAGATGCACAGTATGAGCACGATGATGCATAACCTGGTGCTCCATATGAACACGATGATGCATAACCCAGGAAAGATAAATACGAAGATGCACAGTCAATGAATATGATGAAGCATCATGTTGGATTTTTGTTCAATTGGAATTTTTTAATTTTAGAAGTGCATTTTATAAATTTATTAGCATTTAATACTTGATTATTGAATTAAATATTCAATCAATATAAATTTAATTTTGAGTTGACTTGATATATTATTTTTTCCGAAAATACCCTTATGCACATCTAATATGTAAACCGTGCATCATAATGCGTTCACAAATTTCATCTTTATTACCATTTTGTCATTGTAATCTTAACCATTCATTACGGTGTATATGAGTTCCTAAGTTGCACGATGCACACAGGTGCCCCATAGAACCTAACCCTATATATATATATATATATATATATATATATATATATATATATATATATATATATATATATATATATATATATATATATATATATATATAAAAGATATATTCTGTGTATTCATATGTAAATTGAAATACATTCTCAAAATCCAATATTTACAAATCAGTTCATACTTTCATGTCTCATTCATAACATGTGTGACATACATACTTGGTATAACATGTATTTTATATAGAATATCATGTATTCTATATTGAATATTGTAGACAATTTGAAGCAGAAAATGTTATTTGGATAATTTCCCTTGTCTCTTTCATTGAGTAAAACATGAATAAATAAACATTTAGGTGGGCCATTGGGCCAAACTAGGTAAAATACAAATACAATTAACCTAAAGGTCCACTAACAGTCCCCCGCAGTTTGAGGGGGAGGAGAACGGACAGTTAAACTGGAACGGAAATCGGCAAAGAGATGAAACGGCAATCCTTTGGTGAAGATGTCAGCATATTGAAACTTGGAGGGGACATGGAGAACACGAACTTCGCCTTTGGCAACCTTATCTCGAACAAAGTGAATGTCGATCTCGATATGCTTGGTACGTTGGTGGTGTACCGAGTTTGCTGAGAGGTACACGGCGCTTACGTTATCACAATAGACTAGCGATGCAGAAGAAAGAGGAAGACATAGTTCGCAGAGGAGATTGCGGATCCATGCTGTTTAAGCAACTACATTAGCGACGCCACGATATTCAGCTTCTGCACTAGAGCGGGAGGTGGTCTGTTGGCGCTTGGAAGACCACGAGATAATGTTGTCTCCAAGGAAAACACAATAACCGGATGTCGATCGTCTAGTTGCAGGGCAGCCAGCCCAATCGGCATCAGTGTAAGCAGTGAGCTGAGATGATGAGGAACTGAATAACTGAAGACCCAAATCTGCGGTACCGCGTATATATCGAAGAACGCGCTTCATGGCATTAAGGTGAGGCTCTCGAGGGTCATGCATATACAGGCATAGTTGCTGAACGGCGTATGCAATATCTGGTCGAGTAAATGTGAGATACTGAAGTGCACCTGCCAGGCTCCGATATAGTTCTGGGTCGGAGACGGGAGGACCATCCGGTCCAAGTTTTTTATCTAGATCGACTGGAGTGCGACTGGGGTTGCAATTAACCATTTGTGCGCGTTCTAAAATTGCCATAGCATAAGTTGACTGAGAGAGAAACAGCCCAGAGGTGTTGCGAGTTGCAGAAATGCCCAAGAAGTAGTTGAGGGATCCGAGATCAGTCATACCAAACTCACGATGTAAAAGACCCATAATGCGATGAAGAAGAATCGTCGAGGATGCTGTGAGAATAATGTCGTCAACATATAGAAGCAGGTATGATGTATCCGAACCGCGATGAAAGATAAAGAGAGATGCGTCTGATTTGTTGTGAGTAAAACCAACTCTGGTGGCGAACGATGTAAACCTTTGAAACCAGGCGCGAGGTGCCTGTTTAAGACCATATAGGGACTTCTGCAGAAGACAAACATAATCGGGGTGGGTCTGATCATGGAACCCCGGTGGCTGATGCATGTAAACCGTCTCCGCCAACCGGCCGTTAAGAAATGCATTCTTAACATCAAGTTGGTGTATAGGCCAATCTCGAGATAAAGCAAGGCTAAGCACAGTGCGGATTGTTGCTGGTTTAACAACGGGGCTAAATGTATCATGGCAGTCTACTCCCTGTACTTGGTTTTTGCTAGGGGTGAGCAAAAGGCGGTTTGGATCGGTTTTCCTTAAAAACCAAAGTCCAAACCAAAACTTTCGGTTTTTGGATTTTAGAAACCAAACCGTTTGGTTTTTTTCGGTTTCGGTTTTTGGTTTTTCGGTTTGGACTTTGGTTTTTCGGTTTGGATTTCGGTTTTTTAATTAATCTTTTTATATTTCCAAAATTTTTATTCTTCGTTCACGAAACCTATTGTATATTTGTAAGTTTAACAATAAAAATTTAATTATTGCTTATATTCAATAAAAATAAGTTCTATGCTAAAAAAAATAACACAAAACAAATGAAATCGTTATTAAAAGAGAAAAATAAAATAAAAGTTTTAATATTTATATAACTTTCGGTTCGGTTTGGAGTTTTTCGGTTTTTGTGTATGATGAAACCGAAACCGAACCAAAATCTCCGGTTTATGAAAATTCATCATCCAAACCAAAGTCCAAACCAAACGGTTTGGATTTTCGGTTTCGGTTTGGATTTTGGTTTTTTTGCACACCCCTAGTTTTTGCCATTTGCAACAAGCCTGGCCTTGTAGCGACTAAGAGAGCCATCAGAATTAATTTTGTGGCGAAATAACCACATGGACCGGACAACATTCACATTTTTGGGTCGCGGGACAAGTTTCCATGTGCCATTTTTAATTAACGCATTAAATTCGTCTTGCATAGCATTTTTCCAATTATCATCACACAGAGCTTTAAGATGAGAGGTTGGAAGAGGAGATATATGGGAGACATGAAGATTGAGACGAGTGATAGGTTTGGTTATACCGGATCTGGAGTGGGTGGCCATTGGGTGGGATGGAATTTGTGAAGTAGTTGGAGGTTGGGGAATTTGGACCTCGTTAGAAGTAGATGGACCGATATTATTGGTGGTGGAAATGGATGGCGAGGCCACGGCGGTAGGGGGTTGTGTGGTCTCGGTTGGAGATGGTGAGTCGATAGGTTGGATGGTGGATTGGTTTGGTGCATCGATAGATGGGGGGGTGAGGGTGTGACTATTTTAGATGAGGAGGTAAGAACAGAGCGGGCGATAGGTGAAGTGTCTGAGGGGGGGTCTAGAAATGTATAGTCTGAAGGAGAAGAAGGAGGTGTTTGGTAGGGAAACGAGGATTCGTCAAAAGCGACGTGTCGTGAAATTATTATTTTGTTGGTTTTTGTATCAAGGCACCGGAAACCGCGGTGGTTAGTAGGGTAACCGAGAAATACGCATGGGGTGGATCGGTGTTGGAGTTTGTGAGTGGTATGGGTGTATGGATAGCAAAGACAGCCGAAGACACGTAGATGAGAGTAGGTGGGTGTTTTATTGAAGAGTTTTGTGTATGGAATGTGGTTCGAGATAGCCAAGGAGGGAAGAATGTTGAGAAGATGGACCGCCATAAATAATGCTTCGGTCCAAAAAGATGGGGGGAGATGAGCCTGAAAAAGGAGCGTGCGAATATGATTATTTATAGTGCGAATCATGCGCTCGGATTTTCCATTTTGTTGAGATGTTTGGGGGCAAGAAAAACAAAATTGAATACCCTTGTTGTTAAAGAGGGTATGTTGGGAAATGTTGTCAAACTCACCACCATGATCACATTGGAATGTTTTTATTTCTTTATTGAATTGAGTGTTAACATATGCGCGAAATTGTAGAAATTTTGCAAAAGCATCGGATTTATGTTTTAGTGGATAAACCCATAAAAAATGAGAATAGTGATCAAGAAATAAAACATAATACTTAAAACCACCAACACTTACAACCGGAGAGGTCCACAAATCAAAATTAATGATATCAAAAAAACTAGAAACTAAAGTACGAGAGCTATGAAAAGGTAGTTTTGTGTGTTTGCCAAGTTGACAAGCATGGCACAAACCCGAAGGTTTTGTGTTATTACATTGAATGAAATTACGAGAAGCTAAAAAACGTAACACTTCATCGCCAGGATGCCCAAGACGTTGGTGCCACGTGGACTGGGTAGAGGAGAGAAGGGCGACCGCAGCGTTGGTTGTGAGGGGATAGAGGTCTCCGGAGCTATCACAGCGGAGGAGCACCTTGCGGGTCGGGTGATCCTTCACAGAAAAACCAGATTTGTCAAACTCAACTGTGCAATTATTATCACGAGTGAAACTACGAACCGACACCAGATTTTTTATAATATTAGGAGCAACAAGGACGTTTTTTAAGTGAAGAGGACGAGATGATGTTGGAAAAATGCTATGCCCAGAATTAGTAACAGGAATGGAATTTCCGTCACCAACAATTATAGACGAATGTAATGCATTATTAAAAATAGTAGAGAGGTTACCTGTGTCCGCAGTGAGATGTGATGTAGCCCCGGTGTCCATGTACCATCCAGCGTCAAGACCCGCAGTTGGTTGTTGGAGAGTCATGGTGCTAAAGGCTTGGGGAAGAGTGGTTAATTGAGGAGGATAGGGGTGGGGAACATAGGTCCAGTAGCCTTGTTGAGGTGGTGGTGGGATGGTGTTTGGTGGGGTGTGGGCCTAGAAGACCGTTGGGAGTGTGTTGGGGTTGAGTGGGGCGGGGTGGTGTGGGTATATTGGGGTAAAGCATTGGGGTAGTGGGGTAGGGTGGTGGTGTAGGGTTGTTTGGGTGTGGGTTGGCCGATGTATATGGGGTATAATTTTGGGATTGGTTAGGTTGGTTGGTGTTACGGGTGTGAAGGAATCTGCATTTCGTGCCAAAGCGACATGGGCCTCGTTGAAAGTTGCGACACACGGGCTTGGTAGTGGGGGGTGATGGGGGGTTTGCAACAAGAATGGTTGGGGAAGATGGGTTGTCGCGGGGAGGGTTTCGGTTCTTCTTGCGGTTATTTCTAGATTCTTCAAGAGAGAGCATGGAACGGATTTCAATTAGGGTATGTGGGGTTTTGCTATGACGGATAATGCTAGCAACGTTGTCATATTTTTCACTAAATCCTTGAACAGCATACATGACTAGGGTTTTTTTTATCTAAGGGTTTCCCTATGTTATCCAAAAGATCGGATGCAATTTTGATTTTTTTAAAATAGTCGGCAACCGTTTGATCACCCATATCAAGAGAACGAAGTTCCTCATGGATTTCCATGGCACGAGCATCTTTATTGTCATGAAATAGTGTGTGAAGTGCCGTCCAAACGGAGTGCGAAGTAGCATCCTTTTTAAGGACAGTTTGTAAAAGAGAGGTTGTGATAGAACCATAGATCCATACCTTGACGAGAGAGTCAATACGTTTCCATTCAGCGGCAGTTTCAGGAGTGCTTTGAACGGTACCATGAAGAAAATCTAGAACACCGAAACAATCACAATGGGAGGTGAAAAGTTCAGACCATGCATCATAGTTTAGTTGATCCATGTCCAATAGAAGTGGGACGTGAGTTTTTATGTTTGTGACACCGAAAGCTTTATCAACATTAAACGCGGAGATAGGGGTATCACCCATTGAGAGAGAATGAGAGAAAGGGGCAGCAGACTATGGCGGAAATAGGGCGGAGGTTTGACTGGAGATTTGCGGCCGTAGGTAAAGGTGCGGCGGCTCAGAAAAGGGTTGATTAGGGTTTAGGGTTGGGGCGGCCGTAGGGGTTTGAGGCGGCTGGAGAGATCGATTTAGGGTTTAGGGTTTCACAGGAGGCGGCGGCCGCAGATCTGGCCGGAGAAGATGATGGTTTAGGGTTTGCACAGGCGGCGGTTGGGAGAACAAGGAAGAAGAAGCAGCGGCGGCTAGGGTTGGAAATGATGCGGCGGCTAGGGTTTAGGGTTTGCACAGGAGGCGGCGGTCGCAGATCTGGCCGGAGAAGATGAGGGTGTAGGGTTTGCACAGGCAGCGGCAAGGTAGAACAAGGAAGAAGGAGCAGCGGCGGCGCTAGGTAGCCGGCGGCCGGCGGCCGTTTTAGGGTTAGGGTTAGGAGATGGAGAAAGAGAGGGTAGGGATTAGGGTTAGGGTTATTTCTCTGATACCATGTTATTTGGATAAATTCTCTTGTCTCTTTCATTGAGTAAAACATGAATAAATAAACATTTAGGTGGGTCATTGGGCCAAACTAGGTAAAATACAAATACAATTAACCTAAAGGTCCACTAACAGAAAAATCAACAATAAAACGCGTAGATGTCAATAAGATTAAGAAAATAAACAAAAAAACCTTCAAATCTACTAGATTTGTCCTCGTGAACTTTCAATATAACAAGAAACATTTGGTATAACATGTATTTTATGTCATCACGTGTTCTACATAGAATATAATGGAAGATCTGAAGCAGAATAGGAATAAAATTTCATTTAGACATTTCATCAAACATTTGATATACAACTTCTACAAAAGACACCAAAAACACAAAGATTTAAAAAAAATATGTAAATTTTGTGAATCACATACAAAAATCTTTTTAACAAAAAAACATGTGTCTAAGTATTAGATTCATTCCATGTCTAAATCTTACAAACATATGTGTCTTCTTGAATTCGTCTTTCACTCATTTCTTGACCATTGTGACTTCTAGATCGTGAGAGATATAAAGAAGGAGAGAAGGAAGAGAGTTTTGCGTGAGTATGAGAGGGAATGAGACTAGTTATTTTTAGGGTTTGAAAATGAAACGATAGCATGATGAGTGGATATTTTTTAGGGTTTATAAATGAAATGAGAAAGTGAATGAATGTGGAGATAAATTTTATTCCAAAAATACCCATTGATTCTCAAGTTCTCTTGATATTTAGGGTTTTTAAAAGATTCTATTCATATGTATATTTAGGATTAGATGAGAAGCTAAGTATATTTTGAAAAATGTGAGAAGTACTGTGATTCATTTTTTAACATATTGATTCATTATTTTTTGAATAGATAGATGATGAATCATAATAATATAAATTTATTTACTCACTAATTAGTCTATATTTATTTCGTAGCCCAAAGTAATTAATGTCATGCGTTTACATTTCAATTGCGATAAAAGTATGAATCTAAAAACCAATTGCATCTGTTAAATTAATGCATAATGATGCACTTAAAATAAAACGTATATGAGTATTTTCGGCACAAAATATTGTTTTTTCTAGAATTTGAAATTGTATCATTTATTATATCTACATTAGAAATTTCTTGATTGATACATAATTTTAGATCTAAACAAACTTTACCGTTGATTATATGATAATTTCACGTTTACAACAACTTTTTCCAAAAAAAAAAAGTCCATAATAATCAGAGAGAAGTAACCAAGAAATAAAATGGCCTCACGGATTTTAAATTTTCTTTAAAAAACTGCATTTATAGGTGAAGTTGTACGAAATATTAATTAATTTAATATATCTAAAATTCTAAACGACATACATTAATTATATTGAGAGTATCAACTAATTATATCAAAGATGTCAATATCATCATAATGAAAATATAAATAAAATTAAAAAGACGGGACCAGATAAAAAAATTTATGACATAATAGTCAATGCCTCAATGGAATATGTTAGTAACTAATACTAGGGTGTGCAATATTTGGCTTGGACTTGAAGAAACCGAAAACCAAACCGTACCAAATAACCAAACCGCACCAAATTCGAATAAAACCAAACCGAATTTATAAAACGGTTTTCGGTGTGGTTTGGTTCCAAACCGAATTTCACAATATGGTTTTCGGTTTGACGATCAGTTTTCCTTTTTTCAGACGAAACCAAACTGAATTTGGTTTTTAATTAAAAAATAAATAAATAATAAGCATTATACAAATATAAAGTAAATAAAATAAATAATAATAAAAAGTTGAAGTTTTCCACCACCGGTCCACAACTCCACGTCCCAGTTTCACACATTCAATTCAAGTTTCAACTTTTCAAGCATGTGTCCACCTCCAACTCTGGTTCTCGAACAGTCAAACCCTCCATCTCAAAACCCTAGTGCCGCCTGGCGCCTGCCGCTCCGCACCTCCGCCTTCGTCGGAATCATTGCTGGTCGTCTCCTCTTGCCATTGATGCATGCCAATTTGTCAAACCACCCCAACCCATCAAAGCAACTGCAGTGGCGGAGCCACATGGAGAGAAGCGGGTGGAAAGGCTCCCAACGATTTGCGTAATTGGTGAATTTTAGCCTATATGTTCCGGATACCTTAATACTACGAATATTTTATACAATCTCATGCCCCAACCGAAAAAATTTCTGGATCCGCCACTGAGCAACTGTATGTTTAAACTTAAATATTGAACGTAGTTGTTAAGCAACAAATTTTTTATTCACGACTTGTGTTTGGATTATTTATTGAATTTTAATTAATTAAACATTTCAAGGAAAAGTAGCTTGTATTATAACAATTACCTTAATTAATCATGTTTCTAATTTATTTTATTTAATTATATGTAATCTTATTTTTTTTTTAGTTCTAGTTATAAGTACCTTACCAAACACATTTATTAATAATTAGATATATACTTTATTTAATTATTATTTGATGGTTTTTCAATATATAAAAGCTTAAATGCTTGCATGCAATGCCCACATTAATTTAAATATGAAACTACTATACTGTAATCATTTGAAACAGCACGCACACACCTATGGTCAAGTTAAAGTGGAGGCGTGGATCTATATATACGTATGTGTGTCAACACATGACCACTACATATCCACCGGTTTTCTTATAACATTTATTATGGAAAAAAATCAACATATTTTTACGTTTTTTTTTTATGTTTTCGTCATTCTATATTATTTTTTCATAAAAGTCCTCAAGTTAATTTTTTTTAGTGAAAGTTGGACATTTGTTACTGGCTATAATTAGTAAATCGAGTTTTTAAAAACTGAAAAACCGGGTTTTAGTGTCCAAATTTCACTAACCCAAAAAAAATAATAACTTGAGGACTTTTATGAAAAAAAAATAACATGGAGGAACAAATTGCAAAAAACGTGAAAACATATTGGTTTGTTTTCGTAATAACCCTTTTCTTATATGTTATAAAGCTTTTCTTAAAATTTAAAAAAACCAATATTTATTAAACTGAAAATTTTGTTGAATTTCGGTGATACACTTTTGATAATCATTAATTAATTAATTAAATTGGCA
Organism: Centrapalus pauciflorus; assembly: GCA_020465985.1. Classification (NCBI taxonomy): domain Eukaryota; kingdom Viridiplantae; phylum Streptophyta; class Magnoliopsida; order Asterales; family Asteraceae; genus Centrapalus; species Centrapalus pauciflorus. The sequence continues at coordinate 277,697 of JAANYP010003896.1, read as the reverse complement.
TCTTATAAAAGATTCAGTCTTGGACAACTTCTAATTAGTTCCAACATAATCAAAATATTGCGGTCCAAACATTTCGATTGTTTTATCATTCAGGGTAGATTAGTAGCTATTATACTATAGGTATGGAAATATATCCGAATGTATATATGTCGGGATAGAATTATGACGGTTTTGATACCTGTCGGATTGTATTGTCACACGTACGTGTGGGTAGCAATTTCAGTTGATGATATATATCGCTACGAGCTGAGTGTGTGTTTGTGTAATGGAAAGTACATGGATAAATGAGTTAAGAAAAACAGTGCACAGAGTAGAATCAGAGGAAGGATGTCATGATACTGAATAACTGAAAGAGGAGTTGTATTAGTATATATATGTGGGATGGATATATAGATGGAAAGGACACACATGATGAAGGGAGACACATGCATGCACTTTATATGTGTAAGTAAGGCTGTGATCCAAAGTTTTATTAAGTGCATGGTGGTTGTATGTTTTAATTATTGGAATTTAACTCTATCCCCATTCAATTTCCGGGCCCTCTCCTTTCTATATATATATTTATATTTTTTCCTCTAATTTCTACCATCAAATTAACAACAAATCCATATTATATATTCCCTTTCTGTGAATAAAATACGACTTATATTTAAATTTTCAAAAATCACATCTAATTATATACCACCGATCATGCATATATATACATAGTCCAATATTTCAAGTTTATTATTTAGTTCTAATCAATACGATATTAACTAAAAACTTGTATATGCATGCTGTTAATAACAACAAAATGTAATATAATATATATATATATACTGAAAAGTATTTTTCTCATTCGTAAAAAGGTCTATAAATATGGTGACTAGCTTCTTTTATATTAAAATTTCTACTCTAAATAATACATAACATTTGATAGGGTGAAATGAAGATGTTGATAATCACAATGAATAAAATAAAATTTTAACTTTAGTGTAAATATCTCAATTATTTGTTTTCTCTATCAGAAAATCAAACTCATGAAAACGTAATGACATCTTTATTCCTTTTTCTTTGTTTTAAATGTAAGAGCATCATCGACCATCATGAATATTAAAATAACTTGTAAACGTACACAAGCATTTTTAATCCATTCCACCGTATCAAACGTCTTAGAATTTTGTTGAGAGTAATATGATTTTGTACAAAACGAAAATATAATATTCCAAACTACATTAATCAATCACCCTGACACTTGTAATCCTGATAGTTTTTATACAATTTCAATAATCATATCTCTGTTATTTGTTTCTTTGAAACTACGACATATATATACCTCAGGATCTTAATAGCATTGGGCTTAATTATTAGTATCTGGGTTAAACCCTAGCATGAAACCATTCCAAATAAAAGAATGGCAATTAAGAAGAAAACAAATTTGCTGCTAAATATGTAAATGAACTGAAGAGATTTGGATAACAAGCTAGAAACATATATAATTACCAATTATATTATCCATGGCCGGATCGATATGACCTATGTTCAGGTTGTTGAAATTCTCAAAAGTGAAAAGCAAAACATTCATTGGAGAAAATACTCCTCAGGCCAGGCCATGCCAGCTGGCCTCATAAATTCCGGTGACTGAAACAGAATTCAATGAGACTAAAATGAAAGCTGTTAATCTGACAGCTTAACTCCAGTACGTGAAGAATTGCGATCAATATCGTTGATTAATCGTGTAAGTATATGATTTCCGTTTACAGTTATAAACAACATAAAAATGAACTAATAATCAAATATAATTCGTAACTCGTAAGAGCCTATATATACATATAACTAAACACATCAGTGATTCGAAATCTAATTCAGTAAGATGAACAATAAGATTATGAATCACCGATCTCTCGTAATTATATATACGTACTGTTAATTAACTATCCGATACAATCCGGCGTATACAAATTACAAAGCGTATAGTATAGTAACCTGCGTATCATATGAAGAAGCTCCACTCCAGGTTGTTCTAGAACTTGCGTCTGTTATGCAGTGGATTCGAACCAGTGGGAACTCTTCTCTTCTCAGATTTAAGATCCATAGAAGCCGGTGGCATAGAAGTTGAAGAAACATTTAGGTGTTGCGTTGGTTGCAAATGGCCGGGAGAAGTTGCCGGCGGTAGAACGTTGAATCGTGAAGTTGAAGTGGTAGTGGTAGCACAGAAGAGGAAAAGGAAGAGGAGAGAGAGAATGATGTGAAAACGTATCATGGTTTTGAAGAATTTGAATGTAAAATGGTTGGTGTAGTGAAATGAAAGAAATCCCAACTCTTTAATTATATTTTATACATGCAGTTATTAATTATTAATATTTGGAAAATAAATGTGAAAACTAATACAGAATTTATGGTATAGAAAATCCAACCACATGATCTGATCGGAGTTGTTGGTCAAATGTGAAGCAATTATAATCAAGTGAACGGAGACAAAGTACGGCAGCTGGTGGCGGTCGGGAATTAACGGTGGTGCCGTTTTAGGTGTTGAAAGAATAAAATGTTGGTAGCCGTGGCCTTAATTATGTGAAAGAAAACTGCTGTGAAAATTGAAATATTATTTATTAATTTGACTTTGAAATATTGGAATGGAAAATGACATTTATGTCCAACACCACACAAGGGCATTATCGTCAGAATAAATAGTCAAATGCCGACGCACTCGATTAGAGGGTTGAAACTTGATAAATGGATGTAGAATCGGAGGATGGACGCTTCTCGCATCCTAAGTGATTTGACCTTGATTAATGGAAGTGGTTTGATTTTGACTTTCTTTCTCTTCTTCTATTTCCTATTTTCATTTCCTCTTGATGAGTGTTTGGTTTTACAACGTAATAACATAAATAATTAGTTTAAAATATTTGAATTGAATGTGTTAATAAGTGATATTTGATATTTTACAAGTTAAAAAAAACTGATTATTTAATAATTGTGAGAACAAACAATAGAAGCTAAACCAAACATTATAATTCTAACAGCACTTTTTATTACAATATTATCTGGTTATTAGTTTCTAAAACGTTACAACACTTTTTCAAATGTTGCTTTGTTTACTTAATTCAAAACGATTAAAACGGTAAGTTTATATATTTGTCTTGAAAATTATAATTAAATTGAAACATATTAACGTAACAAAATATTTAAATTAAAACAAACAAAATGCTAAGTCTATATTTTTCTTAAAATTTATAAATAAATTGAAATGTATTAATATAACAGAATAATTAGAACAAAACGAACAAAACACGTTTAAATTGAAACGTATTAATGTAAATATTTAAATCAAAACGAATAAAATATTAAATATAAAAAAATGTATTTAACGTAATAAAATATTTAAATCACAACGAATAAAACCTTGAGTTTATGTATTTTCTTGAAAAGTATACTTAAATCTAAATATATCAACCAATAAATAGCTAGATGAAAACGTTTAAAAGATTAAAATTATATAAATATTTTAACACACTAGGCATAAGATAAATAAATGTAAAATATATAAAGCAAACGTAAAATAAATAAATTAAATATAGAAATAGAGGTTTTTAGTCTAAATTTATATATTTCAAAAGCATAAATACTACTACTAATAATAAATTATTAACAAATTAAAGCATAATTTTATAAATTAATATTTAAAAATTAAAGAATATTATATTATATTATAAAAAGAACGGATGCCAAAACTAATTATTTAGTTAATGGATCTAAATTGTTATTGAGAAAATGTTAACATCATGATTGAAAAATTTAAAAAATATATGAGACCATTCATGTATGTAAATAATCTTTTAAAACAACATTATGAAAGTTATGAAGATGATGAATTAATTCTGTATTTTTACATGGATCAATTCTTTAGTTTTACTTCAAAAGACTGACTTTAAATAGAAAGATAGAATTACATCAGACGTTTTGGACTTCAGTTTATGAACCTACATAAACCTATGATTCAGTCCAATAAGGATTACCATATAGGTCTCAAAGAATTAAGGAAATTCATGAGAGTAATTTAGTTTATAGTTTTGGCATTTATTTTCATATTTTTATTTTTAATAACACTGTCAACCAAATAAGTTTTTGAAACCTAAATTCATTTATTTATTTTTTTTTCAAAACCCACAAACGGTCAAACACATCCTTTGTATAAATTAATAAATAAAATAATTCTCATTCCAAAAAGCAAAAAACAATGATCTAATGGTAATATCATCCTCACTTCATTAATTCTCTAATTATTCTACTAACCTTCTACCATTAGATAAAAGGAACTATGTTACTCCTCAAAATGTCTGGATGCTAATGGCCCAAATATGCATTCTAAAAAATGTCTATGTGCCAAGTTGGGCCGAACCAACCCATCAAAATGTTAAGCTATCATAATCAATTTTAAATTTGTTTGATCGACTTTTCCTGATTGTTATTCTACTTTAGGTTTTAATGTTTTATCATGCAAATCAGTTGTTGTTTTCTTTTAAAAAATCATTTTATATGTTATAATACATTTGTTTAACCTGCGAGAGAGTGTGTCTTGGTTTTATATTGATACTTTTATTTTAACATGGTTTTGTATGTTATTTATATATAGTTTCGGGTCAAAATCGTTAAAGTGCACCTCAAACGAATGCTTGTAACCATGAGAATTTCTCAAAGAAAATGATGATAGACAATGTATTTAAAAAGGTTATGAAGAAAAGACTAAAAAGAGGGAAGATGGGATGGTGATGGTAGAGGTTCAATGCATCTTATGTATGGTTATCGAATGAGTCCATACTAAAAAGAGAAGAGAAGTTCCTAGTATAATGAGATTTTATATTGATGGAAATGCCCTTGATTAGAAAGATGTTTGAGACACATTGAGTTTTTTTTTTTCCCTTTTTTTTATCTACTAAAATAGTAATGATGGTATTATCATTTAATTTTAACTGGTATAAGACTAGGCATAAAGAAGAATAGTTAACTTATCATGAAAGCTATTTAAAATGTCCGATTAAAGTTAACAAAAAAATGCAAACAAAAATTTGTGTATGTAATATTGTTTGAAAGAATTCATATATGAAAATGAGATTAATAATGTGAGATAAGATGATCTAGGGGTAGTTATAGTTAAGGCTGAGAAAATCGTTCGTCTTCAATGGTAAATCTGAAATCCGACCCTAATTTAATTGAAAAATTCTTGAGTTAGATCAATGACAGACACGAAGATTGGAAATCCAAATAGAAATGAATTATTCTTTGATCCTAACTTAACATTGAATCATAAATCTTATTTAATATTATAATATAAGTTATTATGTTTAATACATTTTAAATAAATTGTTGATAATATTTGATATAATTATAAATTTTCTACTTGTAGATCTTTTACATAATGAATTGACCGATTCATTTTATTTTTACATGTGTTATCATTCATGTGTATATTATATTATTTTATTTTTAACTAGTGGACTCAATCACATGTTGTGACCGCAGACATGTAAACATGACCAATCCAATATAAATATTACACTAATATATTTTTTGGGAAAGACATTAGACAAATATTTATCACACAAAACTAAAAGGTTCAACACAAAATTATATGCATTAGTTTTCGGTCAACATGTATATTATATCATATTTGAGCCGTATAACATATTTATCATATAAGAAATTTTAAATACGATAAAACTACGTATGCTTGTTATAATTGTGCTACAGATTCATAATTTATTAATTATACACGTATTAAGCACAACCCCTACATAATCTGAACTTCTGTTACGCATATATCAAACACTAGATTTCTTTATTTTGTTAATGACTCATATACCCTTAATTGCTGAGTTGTCAACCAGTCATTGGTTCATAAAGTTCACAACATATATGTTTATGTGTGTTGTAAATTAGGTAAGGAAACATAATTACATCAGTGCACCTTATCAAGTTTTGAACCCAAGCTGCTGAGACGGAAACACAGCCCAAAAACACTAATTCACCTGTATATAGCTGATTGGGTTTCTATGTTACTAAGAAAATATTTAGGTAATAAAGAGAAATATTATATAATGTAGGGTAAATTACAAATTTCGTCACTGTGGTTACCAGAAATCATGGATTGAGTCCTTTAACTTTAAAAATTACATTGACAGTCCTCGTGATTAAAGTTTTCTTACGGTTTCGTCATTTGGCCATTTAAAATGACTATTTTACCCTTACTTTTTTATTAATTATTATTAATGTTGCTGTCGATATTATTTTTAATTTTTAATTACCAAATTGATGAGAATATCATATATTTTTTTTAGATGTTTTAAGTCTCATGTAAAATTATTTAACGTAAAAATGATAAAAATAAATACCTTATATATTTGATGATTTAAAAAAAGATTTACATCTTTTTTTTTTAAGTTCAAAAATCAAAATTGAAAACATCATTTTTTAGTTTTTAACTAATAATAATTATTATATATATGTGTGTGTATTTATAAATATTTTATTTTTCATTTTATGTATTTTACATTAAATTAATTTTACTGTTTTTTCGTATAATTTTTCAAATTAGTTTATTATTTTATTACAATTAAACAACATTAATGATAATTATTAAACAAGTAAGGGTAAAATGATCTTTTAAAATTGCCAAAGGACGATATCCGTAACAAAACTTTAACACAAATACGATTAGTGTAATTTTTAAAGTTAAACAACCTAATTCACAGAGATGGATAAATGGTTAGTGTAATTTTTAAAGTTATAAAACATAATCCATAATTTCTATTGAAATTATACTTGTTTTATAATTTACATTTATTTCTTGCTAATTTCTAAACTATTGGAGATCAGGGCCGGCCTTGCCCAGGGCCCATACACAACAAAGGGGCCCAAAAAAATAATTTTGCATACATGTTATACCTAGGCCCAATTCTGTTTGGATTTAGGAACTCACCGCCTCACCTCACTGGACGCCATACGCCTCACGCCTGCAATCATATGCGAACCAACAGAGATATCGGGAAGTGGCGGAACGAGTTTTCAGAGGGCGCAAACGGCAAGTCGGATAACCAGAAACCGAAAATCGAGGAGACAATCCTTGATTGATGAGAAATCAATGGGTTCTCATGATTAGGCGTTGATTCCGGTTCCAATTCCGAAGGTATTCGGTATTCCTAATTCCTAATTCTGTGATTTGTCGCCGTTCCATCTCAATCCTCGACTGATTGTCTGATTCAGTGAATAATCCTAATTCCTAATTCTGTGATTTTTGTCGCCGTTCCATCTCAATCCTGAACTGATTGTCTGATTCAATGATTCTTAATTTTGTTTATCTCAATCGACACCAATCATTTCTCATTCTCAATCCTTAAATTCATGTTTGGGAGTTGGGACTTTGAGTTTGGAAATCTGGAAATTAGTCTATTGACTATTGTGATTGTGAACTCTTATTGTGATTCTGTGAAACTGTGAAAGAGACGCCGTCAAGCCGAGAAACTCAAGAAGTAAAGAAACAATCAGAATTCAGACAAGGGTTAAAGGTATTGTTTCATTTGATTATATATGTAATTGTATTCTGTTATTGAATTATTTTGATTTTGGTTCCATCTTTTGATTTTGGTGTACTTATTTTTCTTTTTTTGGTTAATTCTATCAGATTTCATATTTCAAACTTCAAAGAGCAGTCGAGCAAAAGCGTTTTCATTTGATTCCAAGTTCGACTTATGGTGTTTTCTTTTCTTTAAACACTTTTTTAGTTGTTTGAATTTTGATTGCACTTTGCTAATTGCTAATTGCACTTTGCTAATTGCACTTTGAATTATTTATGGTTTTTCTTATTTTATATATATAAAAAGAGAGGATCCATTTTAAGTTTTTTCCCCGGATCCTAAAAATGATAAGAACGGCCCTGTTGGAGATGTAAAATACTCTGACAGGATTGGGGGACGTGAAACATGAATGTATGATGTCATGCCATCCAAACCTAGTTGTCATCCATATTTATAAGTTATAGTTTTATTTGTCTAGAAAAACAATTTTTTTTCTAAGAATACAAAAATGAAACATCATAAAATATATTCTTATATAAAATGAAGTTACAAATAATGTCTTATTATTAATTTCATGATGGATTGATGGAAACACTTTGCAAGAATCGCTAACTAATCAAATAAGTAAAATATGAGAGTGTATTAGAATTTCATGATGCAGGAATTATTAGAATTTAAAAAATATATATTATAATCATGAAATCAAAGAAGTAATAAAATATTTATTTATTGCTTATTTATGCAAGAAACGTGTTTAAGTTCCAACTACGTGGTAAAGCAAGGTGAATCATGCGAAAAAGAAAACGACCCATGCTTCTCATGAATCATGGTGAATCATTTATTAACAATAATAATGACGCATGAATGATATATCATCATTTATTAATGTATATTAAACAAATTTTTTTTTGAAAAAAAAATAAAATTATATTAATTTTTTGATTTTTAATCATCGACCCGTTTGCTTGAATGAGCCAAATTATCACCCCTAAACGTGATGTCACCTAGGGGGATGCAACGGTCCAAAACTAAGTTAGATCAGGCCGAACCCAAAACTGAAAATTTTAAAATTTTTATCAAAGAAACGGACCAAAGTGTAACGGTTCGTTTTGGTCCGTTATAGTTTCCGTTCAGTTCCGTGTTTTTCCGGCTCTTGCGATTAAAAAAATGTAAAACTGGGCCAGACCAAATCAAGAAACCATTTTTTGTGACTGTGATGAACTGGGAACCAGATAAATACGACCAGTCCGGTATCTTAATTTGATTCAATGATTTTACCGGTTTGGATTATTGAATGCACACCCCTATAATGTCACCCCAATATCAATAAACAATGTTTCTCTCTCCTACAAATCTACAATATACAATCATTTTCTAAAATCATCTTTGTGACTCCCATTGGAAAGAAATATTATATGACTAAGTGTTATGGATAATTTCAGAAATAGAGTGACTTAACATTTTTTTACTAAAATGTTAAAACCGTTTTTGTTTTTCGTTTAAAAAAATGTAGTAACTTAACCGTTAAAATAATTAAAAAAAAACTAGTTTTTTTCAATACTAAATCATTTGATAAAATAATTATTTTACCGGTTTAACAGGTAGCTAGTGAAAAATACTTATTTCCGAATAAGACAAAAAATATCCAAAAATTTAAATAGCCGGGATAGAAAGCATAGATAATTAATCACGAAAATAAAAGAAAGATAGTATCTTTTTCGTATTAATCTCATTTTATCTCACTAGTATATTACCCGTGTGCTACACGGAATAGTAGATAACTTGTTTTTCAAAACTATATATATCTGAAAATTATTACAGATTCTACAAATAAAAATAGCAATATTATATTGTTAAAGTGATTATAGAAAATACATAAAGTGGGTTAAATGTAAAATACATAACTAAAAATAAATAATAACCAAAAAAGGAAAAAAATTATTGAATCCAAAAAGTTTGGATAAGCAGCCAACAAAAGACGTGAGTGGTAGACTCAAATTTAAATCTGAAATCCAAAATAATAGGAGTTATAGACTCAAATTTAAATTTGAAATCCAAACTAATAGGAGGATATTTTATTTCTAAATTAATTTAATTAATGTAATTATTATTTTAATATTATACACGTGTCGTATCCACGTTATGCCAATTGACATTCTAGTTAGGTGACAAATGACATCTATTTACTCTTTTAATAGAATAGATAGATGTTAGTCATATATAATTGGAGCATTAACATAGTACTTTTCAGTATTAATCTCATTTTATGATTTTTATCTCATGTTAATCACATATAACTGAATGATTACTTTACGTGTATCTTATTTTCTTAATTTTATTAATCATATATATTTCCTTACATGGTTTTTATTTAGGGATAATTACTAAAATAGCCACATACCACATCCCTTTATAACTTTTTAGCCATTAAAATTTCATTTTACCAAAATAGCCACACTTTACGTTATTACATTTACGTGATAGCCGCCATTTACGTGATATGTACTTTTTATTCATATTTTAATGCATTACGTTACAAAAAGGTGTTTGATAACGTAAATGTTTGTACTTTACGTGACCACTTTTAATCATTACATTTTTATGGGGAATGAGCATAATTTTAAAAGTGGTCACGTAAAGTACATGCATTTACGTTACCAAACACTTTTTGTAATGTAATGCATTAAAATATGAATAAAAAGTACATATCACGTAAATGATGGCTATCACGTAAATGTCGTAACGCAAAGTGTGACTATTTTGCTAAAATGAAAATTTAATGGCTAAAAAGTGATAATGGGATATGATATGTGACTATTTTAGTAATTAACCCTTTTATTTATGATATAGAAAGCAGTGATTAATCTTAATTTTTCTTTTCTTTTTCTTTTTGAAGAAATGCACGTATGCAATCTCCCATGTAATAGGTCTATTTAAACTTGTATTAGGTGTTGTTTATTTTTAAGAGATTGATGTCTGCGGTCTGCGAACTTAGCTGTAGAAATCTGCGGTCAGAAGAGGTGACCTAAAGGTCTGCAGACGTCCGAAGACGCAGGAAGACGTCCGCAAATTCGAAGATCTTCTAACAAAAAACAAACAATGCATTAATTTTCAGAAATGAAAGTATAGGTTTAACCATAGATAGATGCGAATCCCCATGATGATGTTTGTGAGGCCAGGGGCTAGGTCGGCAAAATTCATTTGATTCTCTGCACGCTGGGCGACTGGTACTTCGTCGTGGACTCGTGGGCTTTTTATTAATACGTACGATTGTGTACATGAATAATGATTATTAGCAAATCATTGAAAACGTTATTAATAATTTTAATAAGTATATATGGAATAATAATTTTTTAATAAAAAAATTGTATATATACAGTAGGGGTGATTAACGGGTTGTTTCTCGATTTGATTTTTTTATCCTAAACCAAAAGCCAAATCAATTAAATTTAAAGCTACGTAAACAAAAGTATTAACCGAATTTGAATTCGGTTCGGTTTATAAAGCAAAGAAACAATATATTTAATATATAAAACAAACTACAAACAATCAAATACCAAACGTCAAACATAAAATTTTCAATCACCTCAAATAACCAAATATAATGTATACAATCCTAAAATATCATGTTAAACAGACACAAAATATTTTATGTCAAAAAAATTAACCCTAATATATATATATATGAGTTCAATGGAGAATCTCTATGCATCGAAAAACATTGGAGAACCACAATATATTGCTATAAAATCGTAATGCATCAAGTGGAAGTCGATGCATCATGCGAAAATTTGATGGATCACGTGGAAATATTGATGCATCACGCGAGAATTGTGATACATTTATGGTGGTACATGGAGTTTCTTCGATGCATTATATATATATATATATATATATATATATATATATATATATATATATATATATATATATATATATATATATATATATATATATATATATATATATAATCAGGTTCATTAGCGTACCTATAAGATTCCAGCGTATCCAGCGTACCCTAATGTGAATGATTATTCACATATATTTTTTTTTGAATAGACATGTATAAAACAACATTATAAGATTTTTTTTCAAAAGAAGCGTCATCATAAATCTTGTGAATGATAAAAAAACGATCATGTGAATGGTCATTTATATCATTCACATAAATATGCATTGAGCATTCACATAATTTTTGAAGGACACAAAAAGTGTGAATGTATGTGAAATTTATATATCATGCGTATAACATTAAATTAAACATGGTTATGAGAAAAAAAAAATTAATAAAAGTTTTTTAAGGTTGATACCTTCGAGTGCACTTGATTTCAAGAGGTACTTTTTTGAACCTGAATATATATATATATATATATATATATATATATATATATATATATATATATATATAGTTTTGGGTTCAAATTAATACCACAAATATCTATGGTATCGGAAATACTAATTTTGACCATAGGATCAATAAACTCAATGGTTTAAATTTAAGATGATATTTTTTATAATTAAATTTTTATATCAAAGAATTTTTTATTCATCCAATGGTCAAGTTTGGTACCTCTGGTATCCTCTCTCTCTCTCTCTCTCTATATATATATATATATATATATATATATATATATATATATATATATATATATATATATATATATATATATATATATATAAAATATGGTTTGAGAGAGTACCATTCATTATGCAGCGTATTAGAAGTAACACCTTTAAAATTTTTTTTTCATAAACATGTTTCAATTAAACATTGTAAGGATAAAATGTAAATTTCACATGCATTCAAATATCTTAACTCTTTAAAAGTGATGTGAACGAACATTTACAGAATTTTGCATATATGTGAACGTACATTTATGTGATAAATGATTTCATGCAATTAGAATGTGTGAATGTGCGTAGAATTTATATATCATCAGTGTAATTTAATTAAATAAAACATAAGTAGTATTTAACATTAATTAAATTTATATAAAGCAAAATGAACAAAGTTTGAAAGCTATAGTAATAAATTATCACATTATGATAAAACTTACTGTATTTAATTAATTATATGCATTCCCTTTAAGTTAATTTTTGTTATCGATGAATAGATGTGTCTAAAGTCATTTCTATTTGTATAAATAAATTAATAGTAAAATTTTAACACATAAAAAAATACAATAAACTAAAACTTAAAATAGATTAAATAATAAATTTTGATTTGAAAAGTGTGTTAAAAAACACCAATTTGCCAACATAATATTATGACCATATGAGTAAACTATAAAACATGAACACATTAATTGATCATATATCCTTATTATTCAATAAATAAAAGATCAAAGTAACAATAAATATTCATAAGATAAAGCTAATATTTTTTTTTTAAATTTATGTTGTGAGAATTTAAAATAACAAACAAAAACTCAACTGAATCAACCATTATATTAAATTAAATGTAAAAAGAACTCGACTTTTAGTTATCATAAAAGATCACTTAGACAATGTAATAAACTAAAAATTATAATTATTGCAACAATTCTATATAATTAAAATTAGGGTTAATTACGTCGAAAAGTAATCTATTTTCACTACTTTTTTAATTTGGGTAGCATACTAAAAATTTTTCTATTTGAGGTCACATACTTTTCAAATTAAGTCAATAAAAGTAATTGTATCGGATTGAAAGGTAAAAATTACTGACATGACAGTTTCTGTATCCAGTCATCAGTTTTTTTAATTTTTAATATTGATAATTATTTTTAAATTTGCTCAAAATAGTAAGGTATTATCAAAATGTCACTTTAAATAGCACAAAATAGTGCACATCATATAACAATTAAACTGTCAATTCTGTAAAAAAAATTATTACAGGACAAATAAACTGTCACATCAGTAACTTTTACCTTTCAATCCGATATGGTTACCTTGATTGTCTTGATTGGAAAGTATATTACCTTAATCAGAAAAAAAATTAGTATGTTACCCAAATTGAAAAAACTGTGACAGTATGTTACATTCTGACGCAATTAACTCTTAGAATTATAATAAACCCAAAACTATAATAACTACAGATGAAGATGATTTTTTGGAATGTCAAATAATTAAGTAGTTTTTGAACAAATAAACTTCAATTAAATAAATATTACAATACAATTTAATTTACATATAACTAATAAAATGTACTACGGCACGTTAGTGTAACTCATCCATAAATTGTATCATCCAAAAGCTTTTTCTGGTGTACATTAGCGTAATATAAAATTGATAAATTATATAATTTTATCTCTAGTACAATTTAGCAAATCTTATTTATAAATTATTTCTCATTATTAACGCGAGAGGAACAAGTTAATAAAACTGATGGAATAGATTTTTGTACAACAAATTATGCCTATGAAATATTTCTTAATTATTATTAAATCCAAAAGTCATTATCATCCCTCTCTTGCAAGTTACAAAGTCAGACCCTGAAATATTTATTCCACAACCAAAATCCTCTGCAACAAGAAACCCAGCCTCTAACCACAAAATTGTTTCCTTCCGCAACCAACTCCTTGATTTCAACTCCAAATCTGCCAAATAAAAACCACAAATCCTTCTCCTATCTCCACCCTTCTAATCTGATCACACCATGGAAGACGATATTCTCGCTGTTTCTCTTCAAAACCTTGATTTGGATGAACAACTGGATCCTGATCCCGGATCGGTGAAGGCCGACCCGCCACCACCGGTGCGGAGTCTGGAGGAAGTGGAGCAGATCACCGGATACAAGTTTAGGAATAAGGAGTTGCTAAAGGAAGCTTTCACTCATGCTTCTTACAAAGCCGACGACTGCCAATCATATGAGCGGCTCGAGTACTTAGGCGACTCGGTGTTGAATCATTTGGTTGCTAAGCTACATTATGTTCTGTATCCAAACATGGCGCCTGGAGAGTTGACTCGGTTGCGCGCCGCCAATGTCGACACTGAGGCGTTAGCTCGTGCGGCGTTGAAGTACGATCTGCATAAGTTTCTCCGGCACCGGAAACCGCTTCTCGACGGTCAGGTAACTTTCATTGCTTCTTCGACTCTTAAACCTTTCTCACAGATCACATATATGAATCCTACAATTTTTAGTAAAACTAGGGTTACTGGCGAAGGTTTACGACTTTACGGTATATTTGTTCAGAACTTCATGTGTTTGTTTGTTTTTGTTCTCGTTTCATTTTTTTGTGAAGATATATCTTGCTTGGTAAATAAATGTACGGATGTCCTTTTTCGGTTAATTAAATATTTATTTAAAACCGAATAAAGTTTTGTCACTTTTCCCAAATTGATTTTGTTACTTTCGCACACGTATCAAAATGTGTTTGTCCTATAATCTCACATGGAATTCTGGAATCTAGAATCATCTGGAATCGGAAGGACCACGGTGCCTTTCGATCAACTCATATATTGAACAAAGTTAATAGTCTGTCCTTGAGAATTAAAACTTAATTTGACAGGGTTTTTGGTGTTTTATTGTTTTATTCCTATAAAATAATAAAATAAGAATAAGAAAGTGTTAAAAAAAAACAAAATTTACGATTTTAGATTTTTAACTTGTTAACTGATAATTATTTGTTTAATTAAAATTTTAAAGAGAGGCTTTATATTAGGATGTGTTTCATTATATACTTGAAAACATGGTGTATATTCAAAACATGTATCAAGTGCTTGCACATTATGTTTTTTTTTTTTTTTTTTAATAATTTCGATGAAATATGACAAATTTAGCTCATTTGATTTAAATTGATTGGTTCAAATTAGAATTTTACTTTAAAATTTAACCAAACCAAATCAAATATGGCTTTTAAATCATGTGGTTGGATAGGAATTGTGTTAAGTTTATTTTGGACTTCTCAGAAATTCAAAATAGGCGAGCACTCAAAATTTTCACCTTTGTGAAGCATGTAAACTAATCTTTTTCATTAAAATTCACTATTAATGTGCAATAAAGATATAAAGGTATTAAATTCACCTTAATGTGTGAGTGTGTGCAATAAAAAAGTATTAAAAGTTCTCCAAGCATTAACAATTACATATATCATCATCACATTTTCATTATAAAAGTCTTATAATCTTAATTCAATATTGATTTATGATATTTATTTTACTTTTATATTTACTATTATATAAGATTATTATTAAATACACTTTTTTTTTTTTTTTACACTTGTATAAATACACTTGTATAATTAACTTAGTTTGTTAATTGGTGAAAAATAAATATATAATAAATAATAAAGCATCTCTTAAAAAAATGTTTTACTTTTTGAAACTACGAAAATGATTAAAAGTAACAATGGAGAAAAGTTCTAATCCCTTACGAATTAGTTAAAGTTACCACTTACCATGGTAATATTTCATATCTTCTCATTGGTTATAGGATAATAGTCACAATAGGGTAAATTATGGAAAAAAAAAACCCAACATGTTTTTATATATTTTACGTTTTCGTTATTGCATGTTATTTTTTTCCAGAATAGTTATCAAATTAAAACTAATTTTGTAATTTTGTAATATTCGGCTTAGAACTCAGATTTTCAGGTTTAACAATAGCCAAATTTCACAAACCAAAAAGAATCATTAACTTATAATAACATGAAGAAATACACCCACAAAAGTACACAACCACGCCTAGGTATAAGGAAGAGGTGCTCAAGTGATGGTAGTAATTAGTAGTAGAGTCTTGCTATATAACTCCACTTTATAATTAGTAGTAGACTCTTGCTATATACTGATATCTTAACAAGTTTATTAGAACCCATCGATTAATAACAATGCTCTCTCCTATTTGGTTATTTATTGATTAACACATGTGTTAAATTATTATTGTTATGGAATTGTAGTTTGGTAAATAGCTGGTTTACTTGTCAATTTATTATTATAGAATAATAGTTGATAAATTGTTAGGGTTTATTGAGATTAATTGTCAAATTTCATACATTATATACCTATAGTTATCTCCTGGTGATATTATTTTAGTTTATTAGTCATTTTCTTGGTCAACCCGAAAATAAAAATGATGATACTGGTAAAAGAATTTCTCCAATGGAATCATAAAGATACTATATACTTAATCAAATGCAGGGAGGATGTCAATGTATATATACTTTATGCTACTTTCAAGTGGCGGCTTAGTTTGTTTATTGAATGTACCAGATTCAAGAATTTATGGACGGGATCAAGGAGTACCCATCACACTCGCATGGTATGATTGATCCACCTAAAGTACTCGCAGATCTTCTTGAGTCCTTGATCGGTGCAATCTTCATCGACACAGATTTCTCAATGGATGTTACTTGGGAGGTTACATATTGCATATTGTTACTTTAGGGAATTTTTTAAATGTCAATGCGGTGGGTCTGTGTCGTGATACATACACGAATAACCAGTAATTGGACCCACACACACTACAAGAAAAAGAAGCAAATTTGACGGCCACCTACTGCGACGACACAAGTCGTCTCAGTAGGGTTTTGCGACGACATGTCGTCGCTAGAGTTTTGAATTATTTTTTATTGCTTTTTAACAATATATTGCGACGACATGTCGCCGCAAAAAGTGATGACATGGCACGATTTTTGTTGACTTTTAGTCGTCGCAAAAGAGTTACATTGTGTCGTCGCAAAAAGTCATTTGATACAAGTTTATTGCGACGACATTTTACTTTTCTGAGACGACTTTTGTGTCGTCGCAAAAAGTCCATTTGTTTGTAGTGAAAAAAGATCTTAAAAAACTCTGAAAATCTTATATAACTATGGTTCTTTTGTTCTAAAGAATACTACTACTACTACAGGTCATTGAGTGCTTGCTACAACCCATGATCACTCCAGAAAACTTGCAGTTGCATCCTGTAGCCAAGTTCAATGAAGCGTGCCAGAAGATTGGGGTCAAACCGCAAGCAATAGATCTGTGGAGCAAAACGGGGGAGATTGAAATCTACATAAACAATAAGCTAATTGGGAGAGGAAAGTACAAGTTAAAGAAGATGATTGCAGTGAACCGAGCTGCAGATGATGCATACCAGAATCTTTTTGGTAAGAATGATGGTGGTATAGGGGGTTAAATCAAGATGAGATGCCCAAAAACAGGACTATCTTTGTATCAAATTAAACGAGCTTTTGCCTTTGTTAATTAGGAAGGGAAAAGCTCATTTATTTTGGAACGAGGATGGTATAATAATTTCAAATCTAGAACTAAGAAGGTATATATACAGTCAGTTCTTTTCTATTTTAATTTCATGGTTAGACTCGATCTAGTGCAGGGTTGTTTGATCTTTTACTTTCTTGTGAGTTGGCTAATTATAAGTTGACATTGAATACATTTTATAGTCTTCCTATAAGTTGGTGTTGGTGTTGGTGTTGGTGTTGGTGTTGGTGGAGGGCATATAAATTGATTGAGAATGAACAAAGGAAACAAAGCTCGTCACAGCTTCATGCAGCTGTTGTTGATTACATGCGAACATAATTAATAATAGGAAGTGCATCAAACCGTTGTAAGCTGTAATATTGAATTGAATACGATGTAGTGAAAACAGTCTCAAAGACTCAAACTAGTAACTAAAAATTAAATTCCAGCTTGATCGAGACTTGACCAACCGACTACAGAAAGTGGACAAGTAAAACTCAAAATCGCTGACTGGCCTAGTTAGTAATCACAAGCGTTCATTTGGAATGTCAAATTCTTGGCCTAGATCTAGACCGACCATGCCTTGGATGCTGCTGATTTTCTGAAGGTTCAACGTTCTGCATTAGACGAGTTATTAGCCTCGTTTAATCTATTCTACATGTATACATTTGTAGAAGTAGTATTTTCTTACTGTAGCTTCTGAGCATTTTATTATGTATGTTCAAGCCTCAGCTGTTATAAATTCCTATTAATTTATTCTGTATTACATGAATAATAGGTGGTTTTGTAGTTTGTCTGTTAAGATGAAAAGGATGGGAGAGGGAGAGATGGTCGGTCGGTGGTGAATACGATACGATACGATACACAGAGCTAGCGATTGTATTTGTGGTTGAAGGGAGAAGAAAAAGATAGATGGCGGTGGAGAAAGAGTATTTATTGACTTTATCATATGCTAAATGATAATAAAATAACAGAGAGGTGAGACAACTTTGGGAATTGGCACAAGAGATGCTTTCTTACACCGTCTTCTCTTCTCTAACAAAACAAATTGATAAGATAAAGATTCAATGTTATTAATGATAAAAAAAATTATGTTCTCTACTCTTCTTCAGTACCAATGATAAAAAAAATGTTGTTATAGATGCTAAAAGAACATAGGGGCGTTTGGTTCGCAGAATGTTTTCAGAAGAAATGAAATTTGTCAAAGAAATGGAAAGTTGAAAAGAATGGAATGAAATTAAACTTTATTCCTTGTTCTTTGGTTGGCAGGGATGAAATAGAATGAAATTAAACTTCATTCCTTGTTATTTTTCTATTTAGTTTGTAAAGTATGATGGAATAGATAGGTGTATGGTAGATGGAGTAGGATAGCGTGGGTGGGGTGGGTATGGTTAGATAGGATAGGAGGGATGGGATAGGGTGGTGTGGAGTATAGTTAGGTTTGGATGGGTGGGATGGGGTGGGTAGGGTGGATAAGGTGAGGTATGGGATGGGATGGGGGTAGAATGAGTGGGTGCATGGGTGGGATATGGTAGGTGAGGATAGGATTGGGGTGGGTGGGTAGAGTTAGGGTAGGGTGGGTGACGTAGAGTCGGTATGGTAAGTAACATTGATATAATAAACGTATTATGAGAATGAAATCTCAATTCTTTGCCCACGTTAGAAAATAGATTCAAATGGATGAGAGAGAATTTTATGTCGAAAAGAATTCTCTTTCATTTTCCTTCAACAAACCAAAAGAATGAAAGTCTCATTCCAATTCTACATATTCCTTTAGGATTCTGTAAAACAAACAGACCCTAAAATTGTTACTATTTTAGCAACTGACCCATATAAATATTGATAAAATAAAATTTAAATAAATTTAATTATTAATAAGGGTTAAGTGTACCATTTAACTTTTAGATTTTTTTTGATTTAACGATAAAACTATTGTTTGTCTCGAAAACTATTTTTTGTACATATTTAGCCACTATACTTTCTATTTATTGATTTAACCATTATAAATTATCATGATTTGGCCACTAAACTATCATATTTTGTATTTATTTAGCCACTAGTTTTATTCATTTTTCCTATAATAGAACATTAAACAAAAGTTTAGTGGTTAAATTGGGATAAAGATAATTTAGTGGCTAAATAAGACAAATCTGAAAATTGGATGGTCAAAATGATACTTTACCATATTAATAATTACAGGAACCAAGAACCAACGTAGCGGCACATGGGCCATGGCTTGTTATTCTATTTTACTGTAAATATAAAAGATTTATTTTTGTGAATACACACAATCACACATCATATCCCCCCAAACGCACAGCAACAACATTTCTCGTTGGAGGAGGAAAGGAGCATATTAAGAAGGGTTTTTTTTTAAATAGATCTTTGATTACTTGTAAACCTGTCGAATCGTCTATGTTAGTTCCACCTTTTTTGTATTTTGATCGGTTGTCACTTGTCATTAACGGGTCAACACGGTCTGTTGTCAACACGGTCTTCTGTCTCCACCGCATCAAGACAAGATGGACAAATGGAAGAGTTGCGACAACAGTTTTTATGTGATGAGAAGATCCGCCAAAACTAAAAGGAAAATTCTACAGAGCATCGATGAGACACGCTATGCTGTATGGGGTAAAATGTTGGCCGAGCAAGAAGCAGAAATGAAGATGCTACTATGGACTATGGTCATTCGGTAAAATTTTGTTGGATAAGATGCCAAATGGGACTATCAGGAATATACATTGGGAGTCACAAAAGACCTGCAACAGCACAGTTCGGAGCGTGGAGTCTGTGACAGTGGACGGCAAAAAGAGAAGAGGTAGACCAAAGATGAAGTGGAAAAACAATGTAAGAATAGACTTGAAGCTTATGGAGTTGACTAAGAACATGACCTTGGATAGGAAGACATGGAGAGCGGCTATTAGAGTGGAAGGGTAGAGTAAGATGTTATGCACGTCTTTAGAGGCTTACCAAGTCGTCATATGCATCCTTTTCTGGTTTACTTGTTTAATCTGTAAATTTAAGGTAAACCTATGTTTCATGAATATCTAATGTGTACTTATCTTTCAAACGTAATATGCATGATTTTTTTTTTGGGTGGCAATAGGTCCTGCAAGTTACTCACATGGTCATTAGCTACCGCATGCCCGAGGTCATCTGTGCCGCAATCATCCCATCTTGGTAGGGGCAAGACTGTCGACATCCACCTCTTCTTTATCACATTTTAATGGGATCGGGGTTTGTTGTTGTTGTTGAAGAAGAGGGATTAAACGTTGCAGTTCAACAACAGATTCACAATAGAGTGATTGGTTTGCATTTTATTACAAAAACTCTTGACAGTCATATAATTTGTGCATTGTCTACTTACCCATGAACGGACTTGATAAGCCTGCAAGAAGCATAAAACCAGTTGTTGGATGAGCATCTGAAAACATAATGAGTAGAAAAATAAAAATGAACATTATGACACCATCACACCTAAAGATTCTTCCCTTGAAGCGAAATCAAGCGATGAATGCAATGGCCCTAGCCGATTACTATCCGTGAGAACAATATTTTACAACTGAAATTTCAGGGGCAAAAATGGAAGGATTTAGAGGTTATGTGGTTGGTGGATTACATATATTGAACAAGCTAGACTTTTACTTTTGAAGTCAAACTGATAGCAGCATTTCAAATGCAAAAAATGGATCTTCTATATAATTTGCCTTCAAGATCATAATATTTTTAGAACTTGTAATCAAGATTTAATACAGCTTCGAATTTTCCTCAAAATTGTTATAAATCCCCACTAAACTTTGAAGTCAATATTATCCAGTTTGAACAGTCAAAGTATGCCTTTTTCTTTGAACACAGGGAAGTGAAGACTGAACAGTCGAATATTAGCTATCACTAAAATAGTTCAAAAGGGATGTGATAATCAAATCAAGATTCCAAATGTAACAAATCATAGATATTCGATGCTTAAATAGGGATACCCATATGTTAAATGATACCCAATCAGGGAAAAAAAAAGATAGGAGATTTAGCTACCTTGAGGAATGGGGAGAAGGGCTGAGAATCACGATCGACAATTGCAGTTGCAGGGAGGACAATATACAGCAGAGGAAGAGCGACAGACGACAGCGCTAGGCCTTGAAGAAAATCACTGAAAATGCCAACCACCAAACACAATCCTACTAACACAATTCCAATCTTCACAGCAGCCAGATTGCATGATCCACTGCTGTTTAATATAAGAACTTAATAAAATTAATAAATATGATCGTTATTTTTACGTTTCGGGTGAATACAATTGGTAACAAGCTCATTCTTGCTAACTACAGTCCCTTTTCCATGCGTTTAGGCATACTGTCAAGACATGTTTTATACCGTCACTTCTTAGAAAATATGTTGAGAATAAAGTGTTAAATAGAAAATAAAATAATAACTGCTACCAAATCAAGTAATATCAATGAAAACGAAAGATTAAGAACAAAAAAATAAAAATAAAAATAAAAATCAGTCTCGTGAGCCCACTGGGCCACTTGTTTTGACTAGCCATGTCGAGCTCATGGCTACCATGGCTAGGATAAAAGATACTATATGATCTTTAATTATTAGATCAAGAAACAAAATGTGTTGATGTACCTACCAAGTGGTTAACAGCAGATGGATTGACTTATAGGGCTTGTGCACAAATACTAATTCTCTTCACATTGCATTGACCATACTATAAGCCGGCGATTTTTGAATACGCTCACAAACCATAATATTCCTCAAGGAGGCAGCATGGTCCCAATTCTCTGCTTCAGCATAAATGCTAGACAAAAGTATATATTGCCCACATCGTCGGGGTTGTAATTCAAGGATTCGTTTAGCCACCTCATTTCCTAGTTCAATAGCTCCATGGAGTTTACAAGCTCCCAAAAGAGCCCCCAAAACAGAGGCATCGGGCTCAAACGGCATCGTTCTCATAAAGTCCTTTGCTTCCGCCAATAACCCTGCCCTACCCAATAGATCAATCACACATCCATAATGCTCCATTTGTGGAAGAACGCCAAACTGAGGCAACATAGAGTAGAATATTTCTAAACCCATCCTTATAAACTTGGCACGAGCACATGCAGCAAGAACCGCAACAAAAGTAACCTCATTAGGACACCACCCTCCAATTTTCATCTCCTCAAATATGTCTAAAGCCTGCATCTCTTTTCCATTTGAAGCAAGAGCACCGATCATTGCATTCCAAGTACATACTTCCTTTTTGACCATGCTTTGAAACACTTTCATTGCATATTCCAAACCACCCAATTTTCCATACAAAGATATCAGTGCCGTCCCCACAAAAGCACTTATTTGCTCCTCATTCTTGATGACATACACATGTATCTGCTTGCCGTATAATAATCCACCAACCCCATCCATTTTGGCACAGGCTGAAAGTACACTAACAAATGTAGCTTCATTAGGCATCACATAACAATGTCCCAAACACCTCCGCATGATCATGCGGTGGAAAAACCATATTGAATTCTCGTAGAACCCTTTCTTGCAATACCCATTAACAACACTAGTCCATGAATAAACATCTCTCTTTGGCATCCATTCAAAGAACAAAACAGCAGAACCCATATCCCCATTCTTGCAAAAACCATCAAGCATAGCATTACACGAAATAATACACGGTTCAGACATTTCATTAAACACCTTACGTGCACAAGATAAACGATCACATTGTGCATACAAATTAACAAATGACGTTTGTACAAACGGATCGGCTAATACCCCCCGCTTAAGGGCTTGGGCATAAAGGGGTTCACCAATGTGGAAAGATGTTTTATAAACTGCAGCGGTAGCTTTGGCAAGTGAAGGAAAAGTATGGGCGTTTGGTGGGATATTAGAGGAGATCATGTGGGTGAACAGGAGTAAGGTAGTGTAAGGAAGATGAATATTGAGGTAAGCTCTGATGAGAGTGTTGTAGAGTAAGGTGGTCGTCCATTTGAAAGTAGATGGATTGGGGATAGAGAGAAGGTCGCCATTTGTGATGATGAGGGAATGAATTTGCTTGATTTTAATGGAGTTTTTTATAAAACGCTGAAGAAGTTGCAGCAGAGATTCCGACGAGAGAAGCATCACCTAAGTTTAGCAATATAAGTTGAAAACTCTGGTCTTGAATTTCTTTCTCATGTTATGAAAAATATTTGTTTTCTAGCTAAATATTTAATAGAAAAAAGATATAAAGAAAACTTATCAGCAATAAAAGTGATTAATTCCAAAATAGTTAAAAAAAAATGCAAACATTGTGAAGTCGATCCAAAATCTATACTACCACACAGAAACATTTATATGGCAGTTAATTAAAGTTAAAGACTAAGTATAAATGCAATAATATTTATCCATTTTATTGTTAAGTGTGTGTGTGTGTAGAGAGAGAGAGAGACTGAGACTCAAGTTCAACCGAGCTACATTGGAGAACGGGAGAACCAAAACTAATTGATTCATATGCACATGTGCTCTATACAATTTGTCTTGGTTCTCCGGTGCATTGGATGTGTGTGTGTATAATATCATCCCTATGGCCTATGCAATTGTAACTATACACATCGAAAGATGTAGGTCATTCTTGGACCAAACCACGCATGGTTTGTGTTCACTTTTATGTGTCTTTTTTCAGCATCCTTAGCAATTAATCTCAACCATTCAATTCTGATGCATCCATTATTGCATACTCTAAATAAGTGATCCATGAACCATCCAAAATTTACTAGCTAACCACATTTTTATGGTGAAACAATCTTTTTTCACCATTGTTTCATTTAATTTTTGTTTTATACACTTATCATATTTAGAACACGAACCCAAAAACAAAA
The DNA here is from genome assembly GCA_020465985.1 of Centrapalus pauciflorus. Classification (NCBI taxonomy): domain Eukaryota; kingdom Viridiplantae; phylum Streptophyta; class Magnoliopsida; order Asterales; family Asteraceae; genus Centrapalus; species Centrapalus pauciflorus. Next base: position 253,138 of record JAANYP010003896.1, on the reverse strand, counting down.
ATATTATTATTATAATATCCTTGTATTGAGTGGGTACATATCTGGTATATTATTTGACAACTTAAACAAAAATGTTAAAATTGTGTGGAGAACCACATACGAGAGAATCAGAAAAGTGCAAGGCATCAAAAGTATAAGTATCCTAGACGGTGTTTGAGAATATGGTTTGTGACAAGTTACTAGATTATTACATTTTTACAAACATAAAAGGGTGTTTGCAAGGACTCGAAAAATGACTTTATGTTTTGGAAGGCAGAAAATATGGTTCGGAGAAACATGTTACCCTCACCATCCACAAGGGCGAGGATGGAGGTTTCGCAGTGTAGTGCAATCCAAAACACCCCGTAAGTACTCTTTAGATGTAACACTCCGATATAATAACAAGACGTAATAGGTTATAGAATCCAATTGGATTCTTTTTAACTTATATAACTGAGTTTAAATTGATTATGGATTTTTGGGTCATCTGTTGATCTTGCAGTTGGAGTCATGAGTGGTAGACCCTTTAGACTAAAGTATACATTTTCTCCGTTTTCATTTATTGTGACGAAATTTGGCTTTTATGCAACTTCGAGAGACCTTAAATTTTTCTCGCTACGTTATGGCTCCAAACCATTCTACATATATATTTCAATATTTTAGTTTTTCAATTAAGCTGATTTTATCATCATGGGATTCATGGGTTTGCTACATGTTCCTATCCTCGTCTCAATTATTTTGGCTGAGTTCTGACTATTGGATATATGATGGATACCTACTCTGATAGTAAGAAGTTGATACACATAACTTCCTTCTTATCTCACTTAGCTTTCAAGATAGCCTTGATTCTTGAAACACATAATTGACTTCAACAACTAAAGGGCATGTTTAGTTAACCAATTTTCGACGAAAGTTTTCGTCAAAAACATGGGTTTCCAGAAAACACGTTTAGTTTTCAATTTATAACTACATATTGAAAACTTCATTTTTATGTCTTCAGATTGCGTTTTCGTTTTCAAATGAGAGTGGGACGTTTTTGCAGAGCATTTGTTTGTGATAGTTGAATTAAAAAAAAAAAAACTCTTTTAACCTTTTTAAACATCTTTTGCTTATAAAATGTGTTTTCAACAAAACCCTTGTTGTTTTCAGTTTTATTATAAACTCAAACTGAAAATTTTCATAAACTAGCCCTAAAAGTTGCAGAAAATTAAGTCATAGGGTGCATAAAATAATTACCTTAAAAGTTGCAGATCGAAAAAACAATCCAAAACAGCAGCCAAATGTACTTCATCAGTGCAATAACTAGCAACACAACTAATCTGTAGCAATACAACAGTAAAACAGCTTATAAACAGTAACAATAAAACCACAAAATAACAGCAAATAACAACAAAAACAGAGAGCACAAAGCAGAAAAACAGTTTATGCCATCACCCTTTTGGAAATGAATATTTACATCTTCACTCGCCAATGCTTCTTTTTTTTTTATGCAAGCGTTTAAAAAAACCATAACCACTTGGATTGCTCAATTCTCTTTACAAACTTCATTGCAGAGGTTAACGATCTTTTATCACCGCCTTTTCGTAACAGTTTCCTTTCTCTACACAAATCCTATCTACTGATTTTCAAAATCACAAACTCAAAAATTCAGAAACTGGTGATTAGAAGTTCATAATTAGAAAACCAAAAGTCACAATTTAACAATTCATAGCATTGCGCCACAATACTAATAGAAATTTGTGGTCGATATTTAGCGTTCACCGGAATTAGATTCGTTCCTTATTTTTCAGCCAAACGTATTTTTAAATACAAATCCTATGTGAGCTCTCCAAATCCTACAAACCAAACGCAGCCTGACACCCTAACCCGAAGCAAAGCACAACAGCGTGATCAAAGCCTCATGTAATTTGTAATCACACTCGAACAAAATCAATGGCAAAAACATCACTTTAAGTGAAGTGATTGCGCATATTTGCGTATTACGCCATAGAAACACAATACCCAATGTTAGGGTTTAGATGATCGAAAGAGAAGTAAGAAGTTATGGAGTGTGTGAGTTACCAAGAGCTGAGGTGCAGACCCGCAGGCCAAAGGAAGAAAAAGGGTAACTGCCGACAGCTGTTCGTTTTCTATTCTTTTTGCTGTTGCTGCTGCCGAGAACGTCGCTGCGGTCTTCATAGATTTTCTTGGGCCTGGGCCTACCAGTTAAAGAGCTAGACTATATTTCAATAGCCCAAGATTTTTCTTTTGATTTAATTTATGAGCTAAAGCCGTGCAGTAGCGGTATACTTTTTAAGGTGTATCGATATAGTACGTGTATTTTTTATATTGTTAATATGATACATTTACTTTTTTATGACCGGTTATTTCGTCTAGCTTTGCGCAGTTGTGGAAGAATCGTTGGTACGAACTTGTTCACTGTTGGATCTGCGTGAAATTTGAAGAGAAACTTCGCAACACATAGTTTTTCGATCTGGACGGTGGAGATCGTCATTGGAGATTTCTACAGAGGTCTGTAGGTGTTTTAAGTTGGATGTGCAGTGTGATTTCTCCTACCAGGTTATCACAAGGACGAGAGTGTGTATTTGATGCTTCAATTATGAAAATTTGAACATTAATAAAAAGAAAAATTTCACTCTTAACATGTATAGTCAGTAACCGGTTACTAAAGGTATCATATTGGTATGAAAAAATGTAGCACACGTATCAAATTTGAACGATTCAGAAAGTACATGTGTAATATGAATAATTAAAATAGTACATGTACCATATCGATACATTTTAAAAAGTACACAACTATTTTACGGCTTTAATCCTTAATTTAATTAATACTTGGTGATTCAAATTACAGGTGTTCATGGATGATTAACCGAAACTCAAATTGCAATATTCTGATTGTTAACTGAAGATATTGGTTTGAGGATTTCGAGAACCTAAACCTAAACCGAAAAAACGATTAGTTAACCGGTTTTTTCAGTTCAGTTATTCAGGTTAACCAATTAACCATTTTTTATTTAATACTTCGGTTTTTAAATTAAAAAACTCCAATAATTAATTCCTAAAAACTTTAAAAGTCCAAGATCATAAAGATGATGAATAAGACTACAAATTTTTTATAAAATATCTTTAAAAGATTGAACAAATTATTTATTAAAATCAACTCATGTATCATATGAGTATTAATCTAACAGTATTATCATATATGTACAATATTCACACATTAAGGTATTTATTTTTATTATTTTCTCCAACTGATTGCCTTTTACAACACAATCCATTTTCTCCTACTGATTATGGATCTAATGGTTCGACTTGGGTTCTTAACAATCAAATTTAACTAGTTTCACGTTGTTCTTTGAACACCCATGTAGGTAGCTGGTTAAAGATGCATGATCCATGCTAGTATAGTTGAATCGTCGAGTTAATCAATGGATATAAACTTACATGTGCTACTGAATAGCAATTGGCTTTAGATTCATGAATATTAGACCGTTGTCGATTTCAATTCATCATCCACATCATCTCGAGGCAACAAGATATTTGTGTTTAGAGCGGTATAAACCATGAGAACAAATGAAACGAAGACGGAGAGTCCAGAGAGAATAAGCATAAGCACATGAGCAATGTTGTTCTTCATTTCCTGTGCATATTCAGTTGAAGCCAAGGCCAATACTGTTAATGGATACGAATACGCCCACCATACCACATCGAATTTCTTCATTGATTTCTTGAACAAGTTCGGTCTCGAGACCTGAATATTCAAAAAAAAAAAAAAGGGTTTTTTTAAGTTCATATTATTGATTGGTATCTTTAATTGTTTTTGTTTGAATTGAAAGCCTGAGAAATAATCAATCTCAACTCTAACAAGGTTTTATATCAAATCGATCTTTTGAGAATTTTGGTTCATAATAATAATAAACTCGACCGTAAGTAGGATGCTGAACTTTTTAGACAATGATTTACCTTAAAAAAATATTAATAAATAAATAAATAAAAGGCGCAAAAAAAAAAAAAGAAGACCAGATCGCCACCTTTAATATTGCATGATAATTATTACGATATTTAATTTTTCAAAAGTAAGTTGTCATATATTTAGATAAATTTCTTGATCATTAATTAGCGAAATGTAAAAATAACAATAATAATAATAATTTAAGAATCAATTTTCTTTTTAGATAGTTATTCATATTTATTGTTTACTAATAAATTTGTAAAAATCTAAAAGCGCAATTAATGCAAAACGTGGGATCATTTTAACCCAAAAGTCATCGAAAGATAAACCCGGCCAGATGATTAATTAAGAAAATAAAAAAAAAACATTAAATTTTTAGAAAAGCCATTATTGCAATTTTTAATTTTATGACGTCGATTATTCATTTTAGACTCACCAGAGATACGAAGAGAAAGAGAGAAAGATAAAACAGCATCTTTGAAGAACAATCAAATTTCCCAGAAATGGAGTCCCAAGCTAAACTTGCCATGCTTGGAGCAGCAATAAACAAGAACATAACCGGCCGGAGCATCACCGGCAGGCAGCTGTTTCCCGATAATCTCTGATACAGCGTCACAAACAGCACCAAATAATGTATAATTCCTATTGAAAACATAATCAATGCACTCTCTCTCCATCCCATTTGCGCTGCTGCTCGTGCTCCCACAAAGTTCCCGATCACCGATAACTGACTCGCCGGATTCGCCACCGTCGACAGAAATTTCTTCCCTTTAGTGAACCATTGCCCGTATATTTTCACATCAAGAATAAATATGGGAAGAACAAACACCCACCACAGGAAAATATAATAAACAGTTTTCGGTGCAAAAAATGGCGCCGATTGAAGCAAAAGAAGCCAAGAAATCCATGGAGCAAAAAGGTAATTGATGCTAATATGGTTTAAATATTCGTCTTTAACCATGTCGGACAATAGGGCCCATCGTAAAATATATAAAATGGAGAGGGATACAAGAATGAGTAAAGACAACGACCAAAGGAGGAGAAACGCTGCGGATGGCATAGCTCCCAGCATCCTCCGGTAAGCATGGGCGTTTTCCGGCGGGTCACCAAGGGTTTTCCAGAGTAGGGTTTGACAGCAGAGTGAAAGACTGATACGAAAGTAACCCGCATGGAATCTTGCGATTATCGGAAAAACCATGGCTTTGATTACTATGAAAAGGCCGTCGTCATGGGCGCCACTCTGGGAGATGGTGGCTGAATCAATCATTAGCTCGACTTGCGGTGGTGGTACTGGGGTTTGTAGTGTGGGTTTGTTTTCCATTATGGCGGTGGTGGCAATGGAGACGGTGGTTTAAGTGTGTGTGTGTGTGTGTGTGTGTGTGTTACACGCACGTTTTGTAGTAGGTAAATGATATGCAAGTTTGCTTCTCAGTTTTGTTGTTTGGACTTGAGAATAGATGGTTTATGCTTTTATATAGACAAGAAAACTGAACAAGTTTTCCAAGCATTTTATTTGATATTTTTTCTTTTAAATAGAAAAGAGTTAGTAACTAGCAAGTGCTTATCTTGAAAAAAAAAAAAGATATATTGTATATAAATCTAACTTAAAAGTTGGAACTATTTCAGGTTATTTCTAGGACTATTTTTGTAAGGACATCTATCTATTACTTCTATTAAAAAAACTTAATAGAATATTAGAATTACACTTATCATTATATAACTAACAATTTCCAGGAGGAAATTGCACTATTCCTAGACTGTAGCTTATGAATAGTATATATTTAAGATATAGTTTTTGTTTGTTGTTTTTAAACAAAAATAAACTGCAGACCAGTTGGGCAAAACTTGGGTTGGAAAAATGACCTTTTTTTCAATTGAATAAAGTCTATCATGTACCTTACCTGTCATTGTTATCCACACTTTCATTAATTCATCTACTTTTACACGCCAAAAAATTTACACACCAATGGTGTTGAAAAAATTCCGAAATCAAAAAACCGACAAACTATTCTGATTTTGAGGTTTATCGAACCATATTTTTTTAATAATATTCTGTTTGGTTAACCGAATCGAAAAAATCTTTCGGTTACGGTTCACGAGTGACTTACGGTTAATGAAAAAACCAAAAAATAAATAAACTTTATATATTTTAGTTTTTATTCCTATAATATTAAAATCTATACCAATACCAAACTTATTATAAATTTATTAACCATTAATTGAGTTTAACTCAAAAAAGTTAAAATTATATTGTTACAACTTAATTAGGTAAAAATAAAAGTATTTTTGCATTTAATAGATTTTTAATGATACTATATATTTGTTAACGATATCTTATCAATGCTTTTTTAATGATACTTTCTCATCTTGATTTTTAAAATAGTACTTAAAATTAATTTTTTAATTAGAATTACGGTTAATTGGTTAACCGAATAACCAAACTGAAAAAACCGGTTAACCGTCTATTTCGGTTTGGGTACAGAAAATCCTCAAACCAAAATGTTCGATTAACCATCCGAAAGTCATTTTCAGTTGGGTTAACCATCCATAAGCTATTAAGTCATTTTCTTATATTTAATTTTTGTGTTTAATGTGCATTACAAATTTAGTTATGTTACCCTAAATGATGTGTTTGAATTGCATGACCAATATATCAAGATGTGTGAGATCATGGAAAGGATGTGGCTCTTCCCGTTTTTTGCACTTGACTCGATTGGGTGTTGATTTATATATGTACACACACTAACACATGTGAAATGGAATTCACGTATTTTATGATTTGATCCATTATGCATATGTTTTATCTTAATATTTAAATGAAAGGTTTATACATGCAAACAAGATTTTAATATAATATTTATTTCATGATATGGTAATATGCTTTCGTCAAGTTCTTCGTAAAATTATTATGTTGATATATGCAATATTTATTTTTGCTAGACATGTTTTTGGTTTGCGGTATTTTTATATGAAAAGCCGTGATCTCACCGGCTTAAAGCTAACTCTTTAGCATATATCTCAAGAAATGAATAATAAACACAAACTTGATTCCTATCCCGCTGCATCGTGCGGGCATTATTCCTCGTTTAAATACATTGTCATTTAGTTGACACATTATTGTATTCACATGTGAATTTTATTTGCAATCTTTAAATTTTAAATTTAATTTTATTATGTAACTAATTTTTTTATAGCTATCAAAAATAAGGAAGGTCTACGTACTCAATAATGTAATTATTTTTCTTTCTATTTTTAGTGTAATTATCTATCACGTTAAATATAACTAGATTATTACTCATGTATTACATGGGTTAATTTAAAAACCTAATATTTATAATTATGTATAATATAATAATTTTATTATTTTAAGAATAATAGAATTTTTTATTTTTAATTAATTATTAAGATCAATTTTAAATAGAATTAGTTTGCTCTAAAATATAAATCAAATTTAGTAAATGGAATGACAAAAGGAGAGTGTGACACATGACAAATCAAATGAGAGCATGACACGTGGCGTATTATTTAATCATTTATTGGTACAATGTTTGTTGACCAACGTATTATATAGATATTTTATATAAAAACATATATTAATTATAAAAAGAAATAAACTAAGAGTATATTCAAAATAAGAGTTTATAAGAAAATTTGAAAGGAATAATAATGATATAACTATTTAATTAACTATACATAAAAAATAAATATTAAAATATAAGTTTTAAGTTGTAACTTTAGACAAGATAGACTTAACAAAAAAATTAATGTTGTATGTAAGAAGGTGTTTTTCAGTTTATGATTTATATAACTAACTACGTATTTCGTTTTTTAATTTGATCTTATAATTATTTGATATCTATTTAATTTACATAACCCGTGTACTAATCTAATTGTTAATAAAACTAACTTAAAAGTTAGAAGTTATTTCACGTTATTTCTTCCTCTGTTTTTGTGGCATCATGTTCTCGATTTGTAGGATATTTCAATTCCATTTACACTACAAGAAAAGTGTCATTTAGTGACACACGATTTAGTGACACTTATGATAAAGAGTAGATATAGAGCAGTATTTAACTCACACTTTTTCTAAATTAGTGACACAAAATTTTTGTCACAAAATACTTAAGGCTTATACCCACATGCAATTTTAGTCACTATATATCTATATTCACTCCACTTTTACCCACTCTTTTTGTTGTCAAAAAAGTGTCACTATAGGTATCAAAATCTTTTACCTACACAACAAAAAGAGTGGGTAAAAGTGAAGTGAGTATATAGATATATAGTGACTAAAAATATATGTGGGTATAGACTTCAATTATTTTGTGGCAAAAATTTTGTGTCACTAATTTATAAAATGTGTGGGTAAAATATTGCTCCATGACTTCTCTTTATCATAAGTGTCACTAAAAGTAAAATATAGAGACACTTTTTTGTGTCACTAAATGACATTTTTCTTATAGTGTTAGTAAAGTCTAATGAATAGTAAACTCAATTAGTAAATTCTAATAAATAGTAAATTTTGAAATTAAATTAATATTTAAAATAAGACATTGTTAAAATAAGGTGTTGTTTGATTGCATAATAGGTAAACTGTCTGATGTCTGATTCCACTTCTGATTGACAAGAGATGATCCAGATATATTTGATAACATACTGGGGTGGGGTGGGGTGGGGTGGTAGGGTTTGGGGTGGGTTGTCATAAGAGAAAAAGAACAGCATAGTGTGTTTTTTAGATAAGTTGGGATAAGGGTACTAAGGTTTATGTCTTATCAAAAGGGGTCACGTTAAGATGATTTTACCTCTTTTATCTCATCGCAATCAAACACATTTAGGTTGCGTTTAGTTAACGAAAACTAGTTATTTTTCGATTCCAGTTTTCAAGTTATAGTTTTTAGAAAAAAAACAAGGGTTTCTATGAAACGTGAAAACTTGTTTAGATGATGAAGTTTTAGTTTTAAGAAAAATAAGATCAGTGATTATAAAATAAGAAAAATAGGATAGGTGATAGACTAGTAAGAGAGAGACATAGAGTATTATAAAAAATATAGGGTATGTATTAGAAAAGTAAGAGAGAGAATACGAAAAATGATATCTTAAAAGTGAAATGAAAATTTATGAAATTGTTATTAAGTAAACAAGTTTTCATTTTCATTGAAAAGTTATATGGAAATTTTTGCAAATTTTCATAAACTAAACGCACCCTTATATTTTATATTTTTAAAGTAAAAGTGTAAAACCATTTACTTTTATAAAAAGAAATATTTATTTAATTTAGAAAGAAAAAATGGCGCCAAATAGCTATATACTTTTGAGTTTGTGAACATATATGTAGTGTATTTTGTTTGTACACATTTGATAGTCAAACTTTTAAAAATGTTTCAATTAGATGGTCGGTGACCTGAAACCGCACCAACAGATTACCATACTTTTAAGTTTGTACACATTTATGTTGCGTATTTTTTTGTACATATTTAGTATTCAACTTTTAAGAAATGTTTCAATTAAGTAGTAGGGTTACCTGTAAAGTCGACACCAACCATTTATCATGCTTATATGGACATATTTTTATCATTTGGAATTAAAAAACCTAAAATGATTAATTTTCTTCTATAAAATTTTAAAAGTATTCCTAAACATAATAAATTGATAAGATATAACTTCATTTTATAACAATGTATTAGAATATTAATTTCCATCTCCTAAATGTAATATGTATCAAATGAAAATGATATGTATTGATTTTGATACCTACTGTGTTTTAGAGTCATTTTATAGAAGAAAAATACAATTAACACCAGAGTTTTTTTTAATTCTATGTCATAAAACATGTTTACATAAGTGCAGAAACATATTGGTATCGATTTTTTGGTAACCCAACTACCTAACTGAAACATTTTTAAAAGTTTGACTACTAAATATGCACCAAAAAATACACAAATAAATGTGTACAAACTTTAAAAAAAAAATACATATCTATTTGGTGTCATTTTCTTTGAGAAAACCATCTACATAAGCATGGTATAACTTGTTGATGCCGGTTTTCAAGTCATCCAACTACATAATTGAAACATTATTTAAAGTTTGAATACTAAATGTACTAAAAAATATACTATAAAAATGTATACAAACTTAAAATTACATAGTTATTTTGCTTTCATTTTCTTATTAAAAAAACGTAATGAAATGGTGTGAAAGAAATATAGAGATGTTTTTATTTTTGGGTAGATGTTGATTGGGAGAGGTTTCTTGGAAGCTTACGTGGTAATGGCGGCTGACTACCTCGGCTAACCTTTTTGGACTGAACCGGCTATCTGTTTTCCGCACTTGTCTTTACAGCTAGATGACATGGTGGTGGGGTCCACATTAAAAAGCTTGGCTTAACGGCTTGACTAATGAGTCAAGTTGGCACATAGATAAACCGAAAGGATCTGGTTCACACACCTTTTTTTTCCTAACAGTAAATTGCACATTTATATAACAATAGATCTTTCTTTTTCTTTTATCTATGGACATATAAATAAAAACATCTACAATTTTTTGTTATTTTTATTATTAATAACAATGTTATTTATTTTGATTAATAACATTAATTTTTATATTTTTTTATCATTTATAGCAATAATTTTTATTTTCAATCAATAATAGCAACCGGTGACATGCAAACCAGTTTAGCAGATCACATGTAATTTTTTTTTGTTATAAAAGGATTTATTATGAAAAAAACAACATGTTTTCATGACTTTTGCGTCTTGTTCATTTCATGTGCATGTTAATTAGAGTGGAGTCTTGGACTCTCATACTAAATGTACATGTTCATTACGATAAAATATTATATCCCATGCAAATATGTAATACACAAATGTTCAAAAGTGCATTATTACTGACCATTTCACATAATTTGAAGTTCATTACAATAAAAAAGTATATATCTTGCAAAAATACAATTGCACATGTTTATAAGTGCTTTATCACTTCACTGTGCATATTGTTTAAATATTGTACTTTTGCAAAATAATTTTTTTTATCGTAATGAATTTCAAATAAAGTAAATTTGTCGATCGTAATTCACTTTGAACATTCGTACAATGTATTTTTGCATTAAATATAACATTAAACATGTGTATCTAATATGGGATTCCAGGACTCCACTCTAATATGAGATTCCATGAAATTTTTTACATTAAATATAACATTAAACATGTGTATTTTTGCATTAAATATAACATTAAACATTTGTACATTTTATTTTTGCATTATTACAACTTATTTGTATGGATCACTTGATAGTGATATTTATATGAAAATCTTTGAATGATTTAAAATGTCTGAAGCATTGAGCCCAAAGAGATGTACTCTATCAAATTACAAAGACCCTTATATTGGTTGAAGCAATCTGGACGGATATGGTATAATCGTTTGAGTGATTATTTAATAAATAAATGATACACATATATTCAAATTTGCCCATATGTGTTTAAAAGAAAACAACAGTTCTATATGTTGTTATAATTGTCTATGTTGATGGTCTGAATATCATTGGAACAATTAATTAGATAAATGAAATGATTTTATTATTAAATAAGGAATTTGAAATAAAAGGCCTTGATAAAAATCCAACGAATTAATGCCATTGATATTAAATATCGAGTTATGCATTCTAAACGCAAATGCAAACACCCTCTAAATGAATTTAAAATTCAATATCGGTTGATTCGGTTCACTAAATTGTAATTAAGTATAAAAAAATCACCAAATATGAAATAAAGTTAATTAAAGAATATAGAATTGTTCTAATTTTAGCTTATCGCTTCTATTATCAAAATACAAAGTTAATTCAATATATAAATAGTAAATAAATATTAAAATTAAATATCCAAAAATCTTCTTTAACAAACATCAAAAACACATTTTTATAATTTATTGTACGTGTGTCCAATATTTTTTTTTCCATATATATATATATATATATATGATGGAGTAATTGATCGATAAAAACTTGAAATGAGCAAGGTAGCTAGGTACGTTGTCTCATGTGTTGTGACAGGCATGACCTACAGCTTTGATCTAATTCCATTGTGAACAATTAAGTAACGTATAAGTCAACATGCAAGGTGCGTTATTATTGTTGACTTTGACCATGCATCCGGAATTAAATTAAGTTTCATTTGAATAAATATATATAAATTAAAAGGTACGTACTGTTTGTAATTGTATTTAAGATGTAATAGAGCATGCCTACATTTTTAATTAATTAAATAATTAATTAGTCAGTCATCTAATTAATTAAGCTAGCTCAAAATAACACACACGTACGTAATTGATTTCATGGAAATTGAAGTCCATATATGCATCCATTACCATTTATGACGTACGTGACTTAGGGAAAGTTTCTATCTCTCATTCGCATTCCCGCCATGCTGATGAACCTTTATTTCGTTTACCACCTATTAATTTTGTTTCCTACATACCATTAGTTTTGCGAAGTATCGGAGATACCTCGCTTAAAACCTTTTTTTTTTAAATTATTTTTAATAATCATGTTTAAATTAATAATACAAAACTACTTGTAAAACATCACACATAAACACATACTAGAACTATGTGAAACATGCATGTTCACATGAACTGCACTGTTGTGAACGTATGTTCACACGAAGCATGTTCACATAAATTTTTTCACGTTCACATGACTTTTAAAATATTAGAAAGTGTGATTGTATGTAATTTTTTACAAATAGCCTTATATTATTTGTATCTAAATTAATATGGAAAAAAATTAAAAAAAAAAAAACTTTTCTTCAGAACATGTTCACATCCGGGACCCATGTTTTCATAGGAACCATATTCTATATTATATATATATATAATGTACCGTCTTAAAAAACTTTTTTTCACATTCATGTTTAAATTAACGTTACACATATGGTATGTATATTTCGGTTACATTCACCAATTCTACGTTTTTAAATTTTGTGATTCATATATACTTACTTATGTGAATGAATCTTTTATTAAAAAATTCACAAGATTTATATTTCGAATATTAATGTATAAAGTTATGAAGTGGTCGCGCTCAATCGGTCTCGGCCGCGCTCCTCATCGAGGCCGTGCTCATCACAACACGGGCCGAGCTCGATCCTCCACCGCTTGCGCTCCCATTGCGCCCTGCGCCCAGGGACCGAACTCGTCCCAAGAACATCGTGGCCGCACTCACGGTCGAACAGAGGCAGTAATGCTCTGTTTTCTTATATATACTGGGGGATAAAATCCCCAATCCAATTCACAGCTCAATTTTACCCATTCAAAATGTCCCGAATTTGTATAACAATATACGAAAACTCAATTCAACTTTTGATAACAACTACCAACATAAGGTCCACAAATTCAGCCCCATAACTTACTTGAACTTAGAGGGAGAAGTTGATGATGAACTTGAAAGTTAATCCCTTTGATCTCTTTGTTTTACCTCATGCTTTTGCTGCTGTTGGAAATGAAAACACATACACACACTTTCACCTTTCTGAATTAGGAAAGAAGGAAGCAGAGGAAGCAAGCAATTCAAGGAGGTGACAATATATACGTTTTGGTTATAACTTGGTCCGATACTCAAAACCCAATCCCGCTATCATAAAACACAAGTTTATATCACTGGGTTCCAAATAAATTAATAATCACAAAGATTATAATCTTTTATAAAAACTTAATCTCATAACCCGGTAAACCCAAAATCTCATCACATGACAATTCCACGTATAACTCAATAATTCGTCCAACTCAATAATAATATTTTACTCAACCCAATTAAATAATTCCACGTACATTACCCAAAATTGGGATGTTACAAATTCCTTTGTTATACATCCATAGACAAACGCCTATGCATCTAATAACGAAATTTTGGGGTTACAAACTCTGATAATTTTATGATTGCAAGACCCTATGAAATTGAGAGTCTTGTACAGTCGACTTACTCGCACACCCTAAAGTACAGGATTGATAACATTGTGTAAAGTAACATTTAAGTCTTTATATAATTTGGATTCCTAAGTTTTTACCAATTAAGTAAATTAAAAAAATCCTATGAAGGTATTAAACATATTGTAAATGTGTCAATTATTTAAGTATTAAATTGAAACATTTTAAAACTACACAATTTAAAATATGCACAAAAAAATTTTGTAACATATATCAAAACAATATTAAAAGCAAGCAACCGTTTCATGTTATCTTTTCTGGTTATAAAGAGTTTGAGTACCTCAATTTAAAAAAAAAAAAAAAAAAAAAGAGTTTAATATATTTGAACTAAAGCGGATTCATTACCGTGGTGACGTGGTGCTGCATTTCCAAAAGTGCCAGACGCTTTTTTACTCACACGTCACCAATGTGTACCTTTGAAAAGATTGACGTGGCATCATTAACCTCAAATGCTTTTTAACTCTTTTCTTATTGGATACTGGTTTACCAATCTCTATTATGAAAATATTTTTAACAACTCTTATCTATATAACAAAATAAAACACAATCATGACGTGATCCTAGAAAAAATAATACATATTATTATTATTTAAATAAAATAAAAAATAAATAAAATTCGATAAACATTATTAAATAAATAATTTTATCCATTATTTACCATAATTTAAATAATGTTTTTATCGTCATTATTCATTTGACAATTTTTAATATCTATATATATTAATAAAAGAAAACCTCTCATGCCACGTGTCATTACCTCATCTCTCTAAATTTTTGATTTCCCGCTTTTTTTTCATAATTAGACTTTTAATTAGACTAATTCATTATTAAGAATATTTATGGAATCTAATTCAAATATATTCATATTTAATACATACGGTTAAAAAAGGAAATACTTTAAATATTCTAATATTAATCTAAGTTTATTTTTAAATAACTTTTTAATTGATTTAAATAACTTTCAGATTTAACTACTAATGTTAGTTAACTATTCATTTTTTTATATATTTAAAAAGTAAAAATAATGCAATATTGAAAATAAGTTGTTTTATAATTTTTTTAATCTTAAAATTTTTTAAATTGTATTCTATGTAAAAAGCAAATTTTTAGTTTTTACTTATACATAAAAATCTAAAAATAAAAAGTTTTAAAAATGATGAGACACGATAAATACTATTCATACATATTTAAATATAGAAATTTTTAATTATCCTTAATAACAAAAGATAATACTATTTTCGTATTTTTTTAGAAAAAAATAAATATTTTTGTATGTAATTGATGTTTTATGTAGATTTTTAGTAAACATTAATTTATAAAATATCCACGTAATACGTGGGTTAATAACTATTTAGTTTTAAAAAAAAAATTATAGATAAATACAATTTGTTGTTTTTAATAGCTATAAACATTAATAAATAATTAACATTATTCATTATTTAACATTATTCAATAATATTTATCATCATTATCTATTTGACATTTGTTAATTTTTAGTTAATCTAAATCTAAACTTAAAAAAATTTAATATTTAAAGTAAAATATTTAAAAAGACATTTTTCTTCCACTCAATCTGAACATGAAAAATACTTAGGATCAACCCTGTGTAAAAGGGGAACCAAACTAATAATTTCTTAAATGAACAATTATATGTGTGTGTGTGTGAATGGTTGAGATCCATAGGTATCATATTAAACTGGGTTACCAGATACATATTAAATTAACATGTTCATTATAATAAAATGATAATTACTTGCAAAAGTGTTACATAAATATGTTTAAAATTACATTATGATTGAAGAGTTCACATCATCTTTATGTTCATTATAATAAAATATTTAATTTAATGTAAATATGCACATGTTCATGCATATTACACATTTGTACATGTACATATTGTTATTTTGCATGAAATATACAATTATCATAATAATTAATAAACATGTAAATGATGTGAACTGATCAATAATAATACACACTTGAACATGTGTATATTGCAGTTTTGTACGAAATTTAACATTTTATAATAATGAATATGTTCATTTAATATGATACCACATTGATCTTCAATCTATATATGAAAACCCATTTTATTTAACAATCATTTGATTTAGTAATTCATTAGTAAATTAATCATCGTTCTTAATTTCTGTTTTAATACGAAGAAAAAAGGTTTAAAGTACGACTTGTACGGGCAATATAATTCGATGATCCATTATCTAAATGGACTATTATTGTACATTTGTACCAAATAAGAAGAATAAATATCAAAATACGAAGGATCATAATATATTAACAGAAGGGGTTGGCATCCACCCGAACTTGTTAATCAACTTGATGTCCTTTCTTTCTTGAATGAAAGGTCGAATTTAGTCAATGACTTTTTCTGGTTTTTCCATTAACTTCTTCAACCCAATGAAATATGCTTTTTGATTCATGAAAAATAAAAATGTACTATCTTGATGCTCTTCGGTCAAGTCTTATTTTGGATCGAAAACAGAAGCCAAAGAAGTTTTAATTTTTAAGTATGCGGTTTATTTTCTGTGTTAATTTAACCTTTTATTTTAGAGATAATTGAGCAAAAAAACTCTCAACTTGTCAGTTTTTGTGATTAAAACCTTAAACCATTTTTCGTTGCATAGAAAACCCCGAACTAACTAAAAATCAGTAAATTAAGGTTCTATCAATAGGTAACCGGTTGAAACCGATTATTAATCCTACATGGAATAAATTTTAATTGTTGAAACCGGTTGACAAATATTACACATCATTTAAACCATCGTTGATAATTTTTAATTGTAATTTTTTAAACGGGATTACATCATCAAGGGTGGTTTAAATGATGTTTAATACTTGACAACTGGTTTCAACAATTAAAATTTATTCAACGTAGGTTATTTGTCAGTCCACGTAGGATTAATAACCGGTTTTAACCGGTTACCCATTGATAAAACATTGATATACTAATTTTTAGTTAGTTTAGGGTTAATAATGCAACAGAAAATGATTTGTGGTTATAATCACAAAAAACTGACAAGTTGAGGTTTTTTTGTCCAACAATCCCTTTATTTTATCTATCTAAGAGGGTGTTTGGTTTTGTGTTATGAACGAGATTATTAGCTTATTACGTTTCAATAACGCAAATAAGTTTTTTTTACAGTGTTTGGATTGGATACGTTAATAATTGATTATTTGCGTTTAGAGTTAATCCTACCACACTTTTTCATAAGTTAAAAAATGTAGCTTATTTACTCATTAAGTGATTATTTGGTCATTTTACAAGTGTAAACGCAAATCCAAACACTTTAAAAACTGATTATTTGATAATTATGATAACAAACAGCAGAAACTAAACCAAACACTACATTTTTTGCAACACTTTTTGTTACAACTATTATATGATTATTAGATATCAAAACGCTACAGCACTTTTTCAAACGCAAATCCCACCCCCTGATTATAACAAGTTGTTGATTTTGCAAACTACATATTACTGTGTTGGCAAATCTTTTGTTTTACTTCTTTTTCGGTTGATTTTAGGAACATGAGAGTTTTTCAATATACGATAACATTTATATTGAATAATAGATAAAAAAAAATTTTTGTTTCGGTCTATCTTTTCATTTTAGGTTTTGCATCCATGTATATGTGTCACGTGTTTGGTTATACTAGCAAAAAAATATTTGTAAGTTTTTTCAAGTTGAAGGATTTATGAAACACAAAAAATGGTTAACGGATTTAATTGAAAAATGGTTAACGGATTTAATTGAAAAAAATTATAAATTATAAAATCCACATCAACCGGCTTCAGTTTGTTTATTGTATAAAGAAATAATTAAATTCATAAGTTTTATATGGTTAAGAGATTTATCAGATAAAAAAATGAACATGAGATTTAAATGAAAAACACTTGTACTTTGATGGGTTTTTGCACAATTTTCTTTTAAAACGATTACATTAATTGACAAGAAAAAAATATATTATATTTAAATGATATTTGTGCAAAAAAACTTTTAAGTTAGACCATTTTTATGATTAAAATCTTCATCCATTTTTCATTGCAAAAAAAACTCTCAGCCTGTAACATCTCACCGAAATGAGATATTACCGGTTACATCCGGTTGAAACTCACTGGCCACCATCGACAACTCACTGGTGACCATCGAAATTTAATCAAAAAAGTAAATTCCAACAAAGAACCACAAATTTGTATAAAGAAATTAATAAGAAATATAGATTTGATACATAAATCAACAATACACCATCGACAACTCACTGGTGACCATCGTTTTTGAAGGTTCAACAATTCAAAATTTTGATTATATTTAATAAATATACATACATATCCGTAAATAATAATCCACTAGTTTATTGCCCCATGTGTAACGTAGAAAATTTTTAATAATTATTTCTATACATGTGTATAAACTAAGAATTAAAACATAGAAATATTCATTATTAACAAAATGTAAAATAGTAATATTATAATAACCATTATTTTTAGTTTTATAAACAAATATGAGTAACATCTTACTTTTTGATTACAACTTAAATGGTTTAATTGATATACTTTGATATTTTAAATTATATATAACATAATGTAGATATATATTTTATTATAAAAACAAAAACACTGAATGTAATATGTTTTTACTAAAGATCTTTATTTGTCAAAAATTATTATTTTCATACAATATGTATTTATTTTATACCTCAAGTAAGTAGTAACACACCCATAAATAATTTTATAATTTTTCAGATTATTCAAAATATTTAATTCGTAGTTTAAAAATATATTTGGAACACTTTAACAATTTTCTAGAAAATAAATAAATAAATTTAATCACTTAAAAAATATTTATAGACTTTAATAATTTGTCGTGCAAGGTATGTTAGTTATTTTTTTTTAATCTATTTCAAAGTTTGTTGGTTATTCATACTTTTTTTATTTTCAAAGGTTCGAGAAAATTTGAATTTTAAGGGCTAACAACATGCCACATTTTGAATGGTTGAAATTCTGCCACGTGAGCAAACTTTATGCTCCGTTGGCCATAGACATCTATCTATACTATTAAAAGAGTAACTAAATGGCATATGACAAACTCTCATTTAATTTGTCACATGTTGCTCTCTTTTTTTGCCACGTCATTTGCTGATTTTATTTTTAAATTTTAAAGCAAATCAAATCTATGTAAATCTAATATGGATTAATTTAATAACTAACTAACTAAAATTAAGCAAACTTTATTATTCATATAATAATTATTATATTACATGTATATATAAATATCAAATTCTAAAATTAACCCATGTATATAATTAAAATGTGTAATACTTCCTTGTCAGTTGCTCTTTTATAAATGGTTGGTTTTCATTTATCAGTATCGAAATCTTACTTTTTTTATACAAAATCATAGAACTTATATGATGAATTGAAAATTATATATCCTCATTTTATATAAACTAAAGCGCATTTTCATCTTAAAAGATACTTTTTGTTAAAATATAAAAATGCCTCTTTTCACTTTTCCACCACCGCTTAATACTTGCATCTTTATCTACAGCTAAACTTTTAACATTAAACTATTATAGGGGAACCGAACAAGATTTACTTCATCTTAAATATCTATTTTTAGATCACTTCCTTTAACAAATTTTCAAATTCTTTTGAATTTTAAAAATATTTTTAAAGTATGTTCTATTTTCATTTTTTTCTCCGTAAAACAATTTTTTTATTGAATAAAAATTTGTTTTTTTTCATAAATTCATAAAACAGATGTCTTAAAATGATAACATTAAATTTAAATGATTACTACATGAGCTAAAAAGTATTTGACGTGGAGAGGTTAAGGTAAGCTAGGTGTCATGTAAGGATGACACGGGTGAGGTTGGATTAGGTAGGATAAGTTAAAAGCAGAGTTGTAATATGATATGGTAGGATGATATTAACTAGTATAAGTGCGTGTAATGTAAGAGTATGAAAAAATGTAATAGGTTTGATAGGTGAGTAAATCAGTGATGAGGGTAGTGTATGGATAAGGTAAGATATGATGGGTATATAACAGTGGAAACATGTGTGATAAATTTGGTGGATAAGTAGATTAAATGGTAACGTAAGGTAGGTGGGTATATAGGGTGGGTAGGTGGGGCGGGGTAAGATAGGGTAGGATGGGTGTAATATAAGCGTGTGAAAAAATGTGGTAAATTTGAAGGATGGGTAGATATGTGGTAGGGCTATGGATGGGGTGGGTGGATAAGATGAGGTACGATACGGTAGTTGTAATATAATCGTGGGAAAAGATGTGGTAAGTTTAGTATGATGGATAGGGTGGTAGGGTAGGGTGTGATAGTATGACTGTATGAGTGGGTAAGGTTTAAGTATGGTATGTGGAGTTGGGATAGATTTGAGTGAATAGAGAAGATATGTTATTGGAATGGAATGTTTAGGGTGTGTTTAGTTGACGGAAAATTGATATTTGTTTTCACTTTCACTTTTCCAGAATTTGTTTTCATTATTACATTTCTAGAAAATTAGGAGAAAATTTTGAAAACGTGTTCACCATGTCCCTTGTTTTCACTTTTGAAAATTAGAAAAATGGTTGAAAACTCCTTTAATGCATTTTCCAATTTCTATTATAAATTTAGAAAATGAAAACATTTAGAAAATGACAAAAAAAAGTAAAATAATGTCAAACTAAACATGTTTTCAATTAAGCACTGTTTTCGTTGAAAACAAAAACAGAAAACCGGCTTGTTTTCGTCAACTAAACGCAGCCTTATTTTTTGACACATCATTCTTTCAAATTTATTTTAATTTACTTTAGATTTTTGATAAGACATATCAGTTTTTTTTCCTTCTTAAATCACTCTTTTTATAAAATCAATTTTGTAATTCTAAACACCTATTGAGATCCTTAACACTTGTTAATTGAAGATATATCATCATTTTTGATTTTCTAAAACCAGTTATATAAATAGAAGAATCCACCGTCTTTGTGGGAAAACATCACCCTTTCAAGTCTTTTCATAAGCTCTCAACCTTCATATCATTTGATGAACGATCTTCCTTTTGCATGGATCGTCCATACACTCTAAGGTTCACCGTAAAAACCTTTATGTTGTCACTTTCTTGTGTTTGATACAGGGTTAATATTGAAAAAACCCTATTAACTTTCTTCATTTTCGCGATTAAGTCCCTAAACTTTTTTTCTTATTGTTTAAGTCCCTAAAGTATTTTTGTCTTATTCAAAAGTATATATTTGACCTGTTTGACCGGTTACCAAACAAGTTATATTAGTTTTTCACTTGATTAATGTTGTAAAAAACCTACCATCTTTCCATATTTTAGCGATTAAGTCCCTAAACATTTTTGTTTTATTAGTTGATTTTACCGGCTAATCCGGTAGCCGGTCAAAAATATATACTTTTGAATAAGACAAACATAGTTTAGGGACTTAAACAATTGAAAAAAAAGTTTAGGGACTTAATTGAAAATTTGTGAAAAGTTGATTGGGTTTATTCAATATTAACCCTTTTCCAAATAAGAAAATGGGTTAAGTATCGTTTTGACTATCTAACTTTCAGATTTGTCCAATTTAGCCACTAAACTATTTTTTCCCCAGTTTAACCGCTAAACTTACGTTTAATGTTCTATTATAGGGAAAATGAATAAAACTAAGGGTTTAAGTATCATTTTGACCATTTAACTTTTAAATTTGTCTCATTTAGCCACTAAACTATTTTTTGTCATGATATAGCCATTAAATTTTAGGTTAGTGTCCTATTTTGGGAAAAATGAATAAAACTAATGGCTAAATCGATACAAAATATGATAGTTTAGGGGCTAAATCGGGACAAATTTCAGTGGTTAAATCAGTAAAATAAAAGTTTAGTGGCTAAATATATATACAAGTTATAGTTTAGTGGCTAATCGAGATAAAAAATAGTTTAATGGCTAAAGTAAAAAAATCTGAAAGTTTGATGGTCAAAATGACAGTTAACCCTAAAACTAATGACTAAATAAATACAAAATATGACAGTTTAGTGGCCAAATCGAAACAATTTTCAGTGGTTAAATCAGTAAAAAGAAAGTTTAGTGGCTAAATATGTATACAAAAAATAGTTTAGTGGCTAAATCGATACAAAAAATAATTTAATGGCTAAATCGAAAAAAATCTAAAAGTTGAATGGTCAAAAAGATACTTAACCCTAAGAAAATTGCCACCCTTTCATTAAAGCCATGTCAACATTTTTTTTATTAAATTTCAAATATGTCATCTTATTAATGATCGATTGTTCACAAAATGTAAGGATTTTATTGATTTTATTGTCTTTATTATAAACACGACCATCGTGTTATCCCTCCCCTATATGTATGTGTGTGTTTGTGTGTGTATGATATAGATTCTGTGAAAAATTGGTGAGAAGTGTTGAATCAAAGAACATATATGTTTAATCATTATGCTATTTTGTGATTTAACAGTAAGTGTTCAATCAAAGATAAAATAATTATTTTCTTTGTGATCCAACATTTTTTATTGAATCACGAAATGACACGTTGATTCAACATATATATTTTTTGATTCAACATTTCTCATAATTCTCATGATGATTTGACTTCCAATACGATCACATTTCTGTATAGATATCACGCATGACAATGGGCCAGAGATCTCATTTATCATCCCCATAACCGCTTCTTAATCTTCCTCATCCCCGTCGGGGCATGAGTTTATATCCCCATTTCCGTCCCAATCATTGGAGAATCAGATTTTTCAACCCTTAAAAAATTATTACGTTTAAATTATAGATAGTAGCTTAGTCGGAAAAGATATGTAAATAATTTTAAAACAAATCAAATCAAATGCATTTGAGTATTTTACATATATAATTTATAAGAAAACTAAAATAAAAAATATATGAAATAAATAGTAATAAGTTTTGACATTTTTATCACTAATAGTAACATTATTTATTTTTTTATCATCAATAACATTGACTTTTATATTTCTTTTATCGCTTATAGTAACAACTTTTTATTTTTCTATCAATAATAGTAAATGGTTGACCTGCAAACTTGGAGAACCACAATGCATCATAAGAAAATTACATGATGCATCAAAACATCACACGGGAGATTAAGCATCACATGTTGGGATTGTGTTTCACGCGACGGAATTATGCATCACAAAAGGGGAACTCTGATGCACGCACAGAGAATTGTGCATATTCATAACGATCCCCGCCTGATACACGATCTCTTTTGTATGGTGTACTATAGCACCCGTGTGATGCACAAGTGCACAACACACTTTTTTGTAATGAATTGTGGTTATTCAAGGTTCTCCGATAAACACGGTCCGGTTCGGCCGGTTTGGCGACTAAAATCTCGGCCAAACCAGTAACTTCGGTTTGAAAAATTCTCAAACCAAACCGGCCAAGACTAACGGCTCAATTGGACCGGCCAAACCACAAATAATCGGTTTGGTTCGGCCGGTTTCACGGTTTAATTAGAAACTTCGATTTAGTTTATTAATATTTTAACAAATTAAAAGAAAGCAAAAAAAAATAAATTGTATTAATAGTACACAACATAGAAAGAAATAAATACGATCAATATATTCTTGTAATTAGTAAAGAACTAAACTTAAATAAGCAATTTGTTACAAATAAAATGGATGTTGATTTCGTTGACATTTGATTTAACAATTATAAGCATGTCTAAAGAAAATGCATTTGTATCGTATCTTATTTGTCTATTTGATTTACTAATAGAAAATATTTGTATTTTTAAAATATTAAAATCAATTTATAAAGAACTACAAACATTTACTTTAATATTTTAAAGATCGATGAAAAAACATAATAAACTTTTATATATATATATATATATATATATATATATATATATATATATATATATATATATATATATATATATATATATATATATATATATATATAATCTAACTTGGCCGGTTCGGCTGAAACGGCCGGTTTGACGTTGCAAACCATCGGCCGGCAAGTAAAATCGGTTTGAAAACTTTTCTAACCGGTCGGCCGAAAACTACTCTTCAAACCCGGTTAGTTTACGAATCATGACAAGAATTGTATCTCTATATAGAGAAAGAAAAAAATCTATTTTTTCTAGTGCAATTCCATTCAGTCTTTCGAGTTTTCAAACCGGCCGAATGACTTCAGTTTGGCCGGTTTAATCGGTTTCGGCCTAAGTGTGTTCACCCCTACACACACACACACATATATATATATATATGTGTGTGTGTGTATATATATATATATATATATATATATATATGTGTGTGTGTGTATATATATATATATATATATATATATATATATATATATATATATATATATATATATATATATATATATATATATATATATATATATATATATATATATATATATGTATATTTGAGAAGTTAAATATTTATAGGAAATAAAAGAAGCAATTCTAACCATAAATTTTTAGGTCCTGTATTTTTTTAATAATATTTATTGGTGGGTCCCACTTTGATACAATATTTTTTCCAGAATCTTAAAATTACAAATTCAATAAATTTATTCTTTAATACCACACTTCTCATTTGATCCCAATTGTGTCACGAGCGTGGGTTGTTGGATGTATTTGTTGAGCATTGACATTTGCTGGATTGCATTACTTGTTTATGAAAATGTTGTAGTATTCCTTAGGGCCATCCATCGGTCGGTCCAAAATTGTTTTTGGTTTGTCCTTTGTATCTTCACTAAGAGTTCCAGCAACTCCCTTTTCAATTTCATCCTTAACATAATGAATCAGTAGCTTTGCTGCCTGTCTAAAAAAAGGTCAAAATTAGTCAACCGAATAGTAGTATCTTATTAATAATGAACCTGACCCTTCTTGCATTACAAAATATTATCATGACACATCCATTCCAATTGCTTTGCTGCCATTCCTTTCCGTTCCTTTCATCCACGCCCATTTCCTGGGCACAAGTGGACTCACAACTTTCCACATCATCCGCTGCCAAACCATGATTCCTGCCCCACGACCATTCTCAATGGAAACTAATGTGGACCGCAGATTCCATCTCACATTTGTTCTACAACGTTGGTGGGCGAGAACAACAACTGATATCAGACTATAAACTCCCTCAAACAATGACACCACCCATGACTCCAAACTCAAAAACCTGCTCGATGTTTTAGATGAACAACTAACAACTAACAAATATTGGTTAAAACCAAAAAAAAACTTTGTTCTTTATACAAGCAGTGAGTTTTTAATCAAACAGATATCACAATCCCCATTGATCCCAACTAAAAAATACCATCTTTTTCCCACTGGAATGAGATGATCTTTCATTGACGTCCTGCAGTTGATCTTTAAGATCTTTATTATCTGCTAGCAAACGATCATATTCTACAAGGAAACCTTCTAATCGATTTTTGACAGCATCTGAATTGGCATTTTTACACTGCACCTCTTTCTCCTTACTATTACACTCTAATTCTAGTTTTATGATCTTTGTCCTCAACTTAGATATCTCTTCTTTTATGGATTTCGCCTCGTCTGCACTCTTTTTATTACTGTCTTCGCAGGCTCGGTTTTGTTTCCTTGCAGCACCTATGGTTTCTCTAAATATGATAAGTTCTCTGAGGTATTGGTGTAGCTTGTCTATCATCAGCAAGAGGAAAAGCGAGAAGCCTACATGAAGTGTTGATTTCATCCATATCAGTCCACTGAGTTCTTATAAATGGGTCAGCAAAATCCACCAAGACCTTAAACTACAAAGAGAGAGGTTCACTGGAAAACTTCACAAGCCATTAGTTAAGTATAAGGATCACCAAGGTCAAACAAAGCAGGTGTGGAAGAATTCAACATCATGCTGTCTTAACATGACTAACAAAGAAAGATTACCAATTGTGGCATGTGGGATTGATGTAAAACTAGAGCAAATGCTACTACAACCAATTATAATCACAATCAATCACCATTTTTTTTAAAATGCACATTCAATCACTTATCAGGACATAAGCTCCCCTTCTTTATTTTATGTTAACTAAGTTAAGCACCTTAGCACCATAATTTAACAGGATGCAAAAGCATGATTATAAAGTGTACCATTCTGATCAGTTAAGCTTCCTAATCGGCGGCTTGGAGTTAAAGTGTCCCCCAGCACTCCTTCTGAGTTCTGAATTAGCAACTAGTCATCTCAAAAAATAAATAGTGGCCATTTATCGGTCGATCTTTCTCAACTTGGAGGGGGACCTTTGGAGTCTTTTTTGAGTAATATACATGGTACAAAGAACTAGTCTATCTAAAAACATTGTATCGAATATCAACTTAATATAGTATCAAATATTGATTCTCATATGTTAATGTAATCTATAGAAACATATACAGAGTATTTTATATCTTTAAATGAGACACTTACCCTAGCTGCCTAAGACTTTTTAGAAACATTATACAGAACAAGATAACTCTCGACAAAGAAAAACCAATTTACCATGCACCTCTGCAGATCGATACGCAAGAGAAAAGGAACAATTAATTTTGTTTAAGATAGATCTTCTTTACCCAAACTTCCAAAAAAATCCAAAAGACAGCTAAGACATCCACTCAGGTTAGCTCCCAACATAATAATATCTACAAGAACAGAAAGAAAAAATGAAGTACTCTTACACATCCCCAATTTAACTCGTGCACAAGTGATCCTATACCATAAGCGTTGAGGGATAAACCTAGATGGCCACCCTGTATAGAATGCTACTTTGGAGTCTATGAACTCAAGCTGTTCATCACTCAAGAAATATCATCATTCAACAATAGAACATATGACGTATGCAGCTGAAAGCAGGACTAACATACGGTGGGTAAAAATTCCAGTCACCATCAAAACACACAATTGTTTACTTCTTGGAGTTAAGACTTTTCTTGAATCATTTAAGTAATCTGAATCCTATTTTAACCGTTTGTAATTTACATGCAACAATCCATGTAAGGTATCAAAAGCGGACTCTAAAGTACATCTTAGAAACTAGTTAACTGATAGATAGATCAAAACAATTGCATCGAATCACATATGACTTTCAAGAACAAGTAATTAAAGCGATTGATCGGAGATAATTTCAGAAATGAAATAAATAAATACCGATAAGAGAAGCTTCAAGAATATGGTAGGCAAGAATGACACGATTGGGGGAATTGACGGCATCGACGGAACTGCTACGGATTTTCACAAGGGAGTAGATATTGTACATCGTGACTATGAACATGGTGGCGCCGATAGATTTTAGAACCCATGGAGATCTCCCTCGTTTCAATCCATCTAATCCGACTACGAGAGGCTCTTGGAGAGGGGTTTTGAACAGAAGTGACAGAATAATCGTCATTTGGGCGAATAAAACGGTGAACAACAGGTAAATCATTGTATAATTGAATAATCCACCAGCGTTCAAAAAACACTGAACGACCGATCGCCGACGACAACGCGCTCGCCGATCAACGACAGAGATGTTAGGGTTACTTTTGTTCATGGGATTTGGATTCCATTATCAAGGCACAGTGTGTTCTTGCACGAGCAGCAAGTTTGAAGTTTTGGTTTGGCCTTTCTCTCGAATTCAGTATGTTATTTTACCGTTAATAAATATGTAAATTTAAATTAACTTACTAATATAATAATTTTAAAGAAACTAAAATTGTATTTTCACTGTATCTTTTATAAATGCTAACAAGTAGTTAAATTTATGTTCCAGCAACGGTTATTTTGTAAAGAGTTAATTACAAAAATGGTCCCTGTGGTTTGTCCTAAAATTTGAATTTGGTCCCTGAACTTTCAATTTTGCAGAAACGGTCCTTATTTTCATAGTTTATTTGCAATTTTGGTCCCTCAACCTATTAAATTTAATAATATGACCAAATTACCCTTATTTTGATGCAAACTATAGGGACCATTTTTATAATTAATTTTTTTAACTCTTTTTTATTCTTAATTAAATAAATTATTTTTTAGTGTTACTTAAATTTCATAAACTATAAAAAAGAACATAATTATTTAATTATTTATGTTGGTTCATAAATGATTAAATATTTTTAGTCTTAATTAATTTTAATTTACTATAATCAAAGTGTAAACCAATCAAAATCTATAATCGAAGAAATTATTTATGTATAGAAACTATTTTCTGCAGGTTTCGTATATAATATATTATAAAAATATTTGACTATATAATTATTTATGTTGGTTCATAAATTTATAATAATAATATGTTTGTTGGTCAAATATATTTTACTTTCTTCTTAAATAAAATCAGCCAAAAATTCTTTCTTATAATCCGTTCACATTTGTATCAAAGCAATGTGATAATGGTAAATTTAAACTTTTAAGGTGTCGATTTAATCGGATTAAATTGAAAAGTCAATTGAAAGACGATAAAAGATTAAAAACCTATTTATATTTCTCGATTTTTATGTAAAGGTCTGACAAACCAAAGTTTGATAATTAAAGTTGTTAATCATGAATTTCAAAGATGTTATATGGACCTAAAATTTTAAATTGTTTTTGGTGTAATTAAAAATTAAAACGATAGAATAATTGATACGTTAAATAAAAAAAAATTTTGAGTTGTCTTAAACCATTTGGAAGTTTTTTTTAATTCTTTAATATTTTTAACTTTAATTAAACTGTTGGCTCATAAATAAATTATTTTTTATAATTTATTAAAGTTAATTAACACTAAAAATAAAGTAGAGTAAAATACATAAACGGTCTTTGTGGTTTGATAAACCTAAATATTTTTTTATTATAAATGTATGAAACAATATAAATAATTTCTTATTTATGAAACCTCATAAATAATTTTTCGATTATAAATTTTGATTGGTTTACACTTTAATTATAGTAAATTAAAATTAATTAAGACTAAAATTCTAAATAGATTATGAACCAACATAAATAATTAAATTATTCTTTTCAATTTTTTATAGTTTATTAAATTTAAGTAACACTAAAAAATAATTTATTTAATTAAAAATAAAAAAGAGTTAAAGAACTAATTGTAGAAATGGTCCCTATAGTTTGCATCAAAATAAGGGTAATTTGGTCATATTAGAAAAGTTAATATGTTGAGGGACCAAAATTGCAAACAAACTATGAAAATAAGGACCATTTCTGCAAAATTGAAAGTTCAGGGACCAAATCCAAATTTTAAGACAAACCACAGGGACCATTTTTGTAATTAACTCTTTTGTAAACGTTTTGTGCCTAATTTTATAACATAACTGATTTTAAGGGGTATGTTCGAATTTTTTCATTTGCAACTCAAACACATACAAAACTCTGTCATTTTCTCGCTAGAAAACCCAAAAGCCTTTATAATTTCTTTCTAACTTTGTAATCAATCTACAAGGAATTAGGAGAAGATCTTTATATGGATGGAAAGCTTGAATCATGAGGATATTATTCAACCAAAATCAGGTAAAATTTTGAAAGACTTCTCGGTTCTGCACATATAGAAACTTTTAGGGTTATATCTCAATTTCTTTGTGATTGTTCTAGTGTTACACACTTGGAACATTATTTGGATGTGATCGAAGGTAAGTTTTAATGGTGTTGTATTAAGAAACATAGAAAATTGTACGACATGTTTATTAATTTTGAAATTGGGTTTAAATGTTGATTTATGTGTTTATAATGGTTGGAATACATAATAGAATGATGAATTAAGTTTAATGGATCTGTTATATTATGTTTTAGATAAGAATATGTTGCTAAAATGAATTTTAAGTATGATTCACGACTGTTAAACTGAATTAACATACACATCTTGAGTTTTTGAGGTATTGGATAGATTATGATATTGTTGTGTTTGTTTAAATGGTTAAAAGGCTAGAAAGAAGATTAATAACTACAAACATCATTTTGGAAATGTATTTACGTTGTGTTCTTCATAGCAGATTGGAAAGGATAGTCGGGAGAGGAAAACGACTGGAAGGAGATCAAGCTCTTTCCATCCTTTCCGTCTCAGTTTTGAGAATAAGGAAAATGGACTAAAAAGCTGTAGATTTCCATGTTACAATTGGACCTGGAAATGATTCTATATATGCTATAAAATGTTTACCATGTTATCTAACGATGAACACATTTTCTTGTGTATTATCCCATAACAACACTTGGTTACATGGTTAGGACAAATTGTTGTTATTGAAAATTGAATATATGATCACAACAACATCCATGGATATTTCCAAGTTCGTTTATAGCCATATTTTCTTACAAGATTACTACTATTTTAGTTATTCTACATATATTACCCTGTACGTAGTTCGTAGAGTTGCTTGCCAATACTCTTTTTGTTTCTTTGAAAGTGGATTGCCACCATCATGTCTTAAAAAGTCTCCATGTTTCACCAATCAAATATTTTTGACCAAATTTCTATTGTTTTTTTAGGGTTAAAGTCATACAAATATATGTTACTTTAATAAAATTACTCAAATGACTAATCTGGTTATTTTTTTATCCCATTGGTACTTGTATACAACTTATTGTTGAGATGGTACTTTTGATTACTGGATCTACTGGTAATGATCTTAAATTTGTGTATTTAGAAGTATGAAAAGGATCTATATGCTTATGTGGATTTTCTAAATTATTTATATAGATCAAAATTCACGTAAATCCACGTTGTACTCCAAAATAACTTGTCGATATGGTATGTGTGACCAGTAACTATGTTGATATGATAAATTCACGTAATCATCATGTCATTAAAAACCTGTCACGTTGTCGTTTGAATCATCAAAAACTGTCATATCAACATAGTTACTGGTTACACGTACCATATCGACAAGTTATTTTGGTGTACAACTACCATCCATCCAAAAAAAAAAGTTGATTAGTCATTTAGGTAAATTGAGAAAAGTATGTTGCATTTGTTTGATTTTAACCCTTTTTTTTATAATGAGCCACACAACAATTCAAAGTTTCCATTAAATCATTTAAATATAGGCATGATATATAACGTAAACCAAAACCATGGCGATTTAGGGCCACACAAAAATGCAAATCTTTGTAAGAATGCCATTTATTCCATAAGGTTTCAGTGTGGTGTTCGTTACCATTTAAGATCCTATTTGTTGATGCTTATTAGCGATCATCGATTGCGGATGCTTATTAGCGACTGATGATGGCAATTGTTAGCGGTCACGATCACAAGATTATCCAAGTTCAATCGATACCAAAAGTTCGATTTCTATCAAGCCTAGTTTTTCTAACACATGGATGTTCCATCTTTTCTGAAGGAATAATCAAATTCAATCCTAATCGAAAAACAACGGAAAATCAATAAAAACTATCAAATAAAAATTAACTGTGTACTGGACTTTGGGTATCTATGTTAGTATGTTTCCACAGACCATCCATTCTCCATCACCATGGACGAAATCATAGCCAAATTGAAATTTAGACCGTTTGATTTTCAGCTTTCTGGTTTGAACCCATGGACTTTGGGTATCTATGTTAGGAAGATTGCAAGAAGCAAATGTATGTCATGACCATGCATGATTCCATCACCTGCAAATCGATGATGATAAGAAGCTTTTTGCCAGGTTCTTTTTCGCTTTTGTTACGTGTGAAGAACCATCAACATTTTCATCTTGGTTATGTTTTTATGCAGTTTTCGCAAGTTGGGTCACAAACAAACATCATCATATTGAATTCTTTTCTTGAATTCCCAACCAAAAAACCACACAAAAATATAATTCTGTGGTTAACAACCTATCCCATTTCTATGCCGAAAAAAGAAACGTCACATCATCCACGCTTAGCTTGCTTAAAACTTCTTCACCGCCACCAACAGTCCTAAAAAGACAGTTGCATTGATTCAAGCTCATGAGAATAAAAGAAAAACAAAGTTGGATTGCTGAGTATATTACCCCTCAAACACCATATTCTTCTTCTCTTGCAATGTCAATATTCTCTCCTCAACGGTGTTCGCTATTACAAACTTCACCACCCTGCAACATTCATCAGAATAACAAGCCACTAATCTAACAAACAAACATGATCATAAAAAGAAGACAACACAGAGAGTACTGAACTCACTTGGTTGGTTTGTATTATTCGATGGATTCTATCTTGTGCTTGTCGCTCCACTGCTGGATTCCACCACGGTTCCATCAAGAACACCTAACATTTATAGTAACAACATTACTACAAGATCACAAAAATCCAAAACTACCTCCAAATGGATCAACAAGGAATGAGAATGAATCCTTACATGTGAGGCAGTCGTTAGATTGAGAGCAATACTTCCAACTTTCAAGCTGATGAGTAGGATTCTGTAATCTGTATCTTTATTAAATTTGGTGATTGCAGCTTCTTTACCACTCTTGCTCATCTATCCATCTAACTGGATGCATTTCAAACCACACTGCAAATTCAACAAGTTTGTTAAACTGTATACATATATATCATCTAGAAACCCGAGTTAAGAGTGTTAGTTTGAAAGCTGATGAAATGATGGGTTTACCTTCTGCAAGGAGTAGTGTATCAGATCTAGAAAAGCAATGAACTGGCTGAATACTACTCCTTTCGCAGATCCATCTCTTTCGACCATTAAACTTATTTCTTCCTTCTGTAAAAACAATTAGCCTTTCTAATTAAGAAATGAAAACATTAAACAGAAAAAGAGCATTGAAATATGATGAAGGGTGTTGACTGTTGAGGTAAACGTACTAAAGCCTCTATTTTTGTGCTTGACTGGAAAGTATCAAGACGAATTCTGTTTATGATACTTGATGACTTAAATCCTTTCACAGTGCTTTTAGGCTTCTGATTTCCTTGGCGATTGCTTGTACCAAAGTCCACCTTAAATGGTTTTGAACATGAAGGGCATTCGATTTGTTCCATGTTAGCAGTGAAATCAATCAAACACAACTTACAGAACACATGTGCACATGCTGCAACCTGTATATTTGACAACAAAAGTAAAATTAAGATATAATTAATAACATAGAGGAATATGAAACTGCATTGAAAAAATGTGACAATTACCCACCACAGGGTCATCCAATGCATCATGACATATACCACAAATTCGTTCAGTGCCAATAGTACTTTTGCCTGTGCTTTCCCTTCTCTCAACAGCAGTTTTAGCATATATGACAAGGTAAGGATGATTAAGAGCCTGAAATATTTACAAAAAACAGAAGTTCTGAAGAGCTAGCAAATGCAGTTACATTGAAACAAGACTGATTCAAGTTTTGAAGTAGATGAGCTCCAACCAATTAAAAACTGTAGCAGAACTATCAGTCACCTGTCGCAGGCGAGTTAGGAGGTCGAAAATGTGTGTGTAGTTGTTTGTTACTCTTCCTGCATCAACATAACTGCAAAGGCAAAGCAAAATTATTACCTTCTAGAAACAGTTTTAACAACTCTAGCAAGAAATGTTCAGCCATTCCATTGACAAGACTACCCAACAACAACAACAAAAAGACCATTTCCCATTGAAGATGATCTATAGACTACAAATGGATCATTTAGTAAGGGTTGTTGAACAGCCCAACCAACAAATGACCAAAACTACGAACACAATGTAAAGGTGAATCCACAAAAAAATGTAAAGGAACGACAAAGAACAGCTTCATGAGAATCCATGTGCCATTTCTTTACATGGCACTAAAAAATATAGAACTCAACCCAGAGACTACTAATGATATGTTAATTCAAGCAAGGATATTCAAACATAACTATGGAGAACTCAAAGAAAAACATATGATCTTTGTAAAGGAAGGGTCCAGATTCATAAAAGCTATCAAGTATTGTTGTAATTTCATATTAGAGGCTGAATATACAACAGGGAAAACATGTAGAGAGTTTAAGAGAGAGGAATTACGTATTAAATTGCACTAGACTTTCATTGTAAAGTGTTGTGTAAAAGTCTTCCTCCTTTTCATCCAGATAATCCTTTCTACATGAAATCTGTAAACATAACATTCCACAATTAACGTAATGCATAGACATGCATCTTTTGACACAAAAATTCAACACCAGAACTTACGATCCTTGGAGGGAGTGCAAGATCTGCAGCTCTAGCATCCTTAGTACGCCTTAACAGGATACTTTTCAAAACCTTATCCTTGAGCAAAATCATAGCCCTTCTCCCTTCTTCCTCATGTCCATAAGTCGCTATGGGATTTGCGATATTCTGATTTGAATTACACAAGAACTCATTAATGTATGAAAGTATAGTATTACAATAAATTATCACAAGGCATAAGGACATGTGAAGTATACTTTACCTTATTCCACCAACAGAAATGTTTTGGTGTTCTGTGAGGGCACTTTAGGCATGAACTATCTGGTCTGTAATCCAAAAACAAAATAACAAAGAAATCAATAGAATAACCAAGCACTCCGCATAAGTTTTGCTTCATCCGTCCCGAATTAATGCAACAATTGACTTGTCCCATAGTTTAATGATTGTTTCACCAGTAACTAGATATCTAAATTGGGTCAAAAATGACAAAATCAAAATAACTATGGACCAAGATCAATATAGAAATAGTTACATTTCTCTTCGACAGAGGGAGTACATGAATGAACATAACATTAATGATAGGGAAAATGAGAAAAAGGAAAGAAGAGGGATGGCAATCATAGCTCAACTCAAATCTCAGATGCATTCACAATACAATTAAATATAACCAGACAAGGACAAGAGAGAAGAAATAAGAGAGGATGTTCAATACACACACACAAAAATACATACATACATATATACTAGCTTATTACCCGTGTGTTACACGAGATACTTAAATTAACTGATTTTAAACTTCAATAGTTGGGGATGAAAAACTTTGATAAGAAGCTAAAAGTAGGAGAACACGGTTGCATAAGAAGAGAAAGGGAGACTGAAAGATAAGAAGCAGTTTCATGGGTTTTCGAAACAGAAACCATAGTCAGAGGATTTTTTTTATAAATAAATTACTTTAATTTTATTTTATTAATAAAATTGTAGGATACACATGTCATAGCCTCGTTAATCCAAGTGGCGGTCTATTTAATCGTCAAGTGGCATGTAGTTACTCTTTTAATAGTATATATGTGTGTGTGTGTCAGCATCAAACTTCACTTATGCATTACATTTTTAGAGTAAACCTAAACGATAGCAGGTCACTTGATTAAGGAAAACGGTGCTCGTTTATAACTGAATCTGAATGACTAGCTTTATTATCCTGCAACTAGAAAATTGGTGTTTCACGAGGACATAAGATATCAAATAACTAAATAAGGAGCAATCAGATTTCAATTAAATTCGTATCTCAGATATTTTCATAAAACAGAAAAGTGTACCTGTAATCAAGCACTTTACAATCACAGTCTTTACACAAGTAAAAAGAGTATGGAGTTATTTGCAAGAAGCGAACCTATAACAAAGATAAAATAAATAATTAGAATTCAGAAATAAGATGACAAATGTTAATTGTAATACACAATTAACACGAATAGTACTTACTAGTGAGTAGAGTTCTCCAAGACGATTCTGAAGGGGAGTGCCACTTAAAGCCCATTTGTAATGAGATTCCAGAGCAAGAACAGCTTTGGTTGTGTTACAGTGTCTGTCTTTTATGTAGTGAGCCTATATTAGACCAGAACAACACTGATAAGCAAAGTATATACATACATGCATAGGTAACTTTGTCATCTCCTTGAACTGCCGCTGTTATCTTGAATTTAACAGGGAAGTGGAAATCTCATTCACAATGGTGGTAATATATACATACATATACATATATATATATATATATATATATATATATATATATATATATATATATATATATATATATATATATATATATATATATATATATATATATATATATATAATATGTGTGTGTGAGAGAAAGATAATAAATATTTAAATGGATATGTTTGCAATAATAGGATGGGAAATGATCATTGAAAAGTGAAATAAAATTAATACAAGTTTCAAAACCGAATATATTATAACACACCTCATCTAAAATAACTCGATCCCATTTTATATGATGCAAAATGAATTTCTGAGAACCTGAATGACTCCCAGAAGAATCACCGTTGTCTTTCTTCTTGTGGGGTTTTGTACTCTTACGTTGACTTCTCCTAACTTTATCGGTCTCTTCAACAGATTTTACTTGGGTATTTGACAAAGGCAAGTTTGGTCCAAGTTTCCCCTGCTTTTCCTGCTCGTTAGTTTTTACAGCATCTCGTCCACAGTGATATCTGATGTGAGCTTTCAACTTTCTTTCATAAAACAATTTTCCACAGCGCCCGCATCCTTGTTTTGGAGGCATTATGTATTTTCTATACTCCACCTCGACAATGGAGTATGTAGTTATTACAAAATCATATTCTAAGAATTGACGTAACGTCCTTCCCCTATTAGCTCCATGGTAAACTAGCACATCGTTGCTTCCTTTAGCAGTGAATTTATCTATCTCATTAACCCATTGATCAACAGCAATTAATGGGCATATTACAAGGGTTGCTTTGACATTTGGTAACCCTGATGAAGAACTGGTTGACGGTCCAACAGGTTCACCAATTCCACAGCGGGATGCTTTTTTAGCAAGTACAAGGGCAATAGCTTGCAGTGTTTTCCCCATCCCCATTTCATCTGCAAGAATGCCACCCCTTGCACCACATTCTTCTTGTTTCAATGCCCACGACAACCATTCTTTCTGGTACCTTAAAAGGGGTACAATCAGTTCAGGTGGTGCATCAGTAGTTTCAGTATCATGTTCGTCTGAATCAGTAGCCATCGTCATTTTCTGGTTTCTGTATCCTCCTCCTCCCCATCACTACTTGAGGAACAATATTATTTGATCCATCAGATGCAGATACATCACCTTTGCGATGACCTACATTATTAAGAAGAAAAAAAAAACTACATGCCAGTTATATCATATATGTGCAACGAATAATGATGACCTTTTTAACTTATAATTCTTCTGCACCTTTGGTTGGCCAAAAAACTTATGACATGTACTAGAAGAAAACACTTACATGATATTGTGTAATCATAAAAGATATATGTATAAACAAAATCAGACAGAGAGGTACCTTTCTGACGAGGATCTGTGTAATCTGAATCTGAGGAAGACGAGGGATCTTCCTCTTCAACATTCGGACTCTCACCTGGGTTCACAGTTGGAATAAAATCTTTTTAGAACTACAACTCCATAATTTTTCTCCAAAACTCAGAACTGTCAACACACAAGAGAAACGTGATTCTCTGTAAACCCCTCTTTTCTTTTTACGTTTTTAGGGAAATTTATAAAACCCTAAATCGCAGTAACTCTCTACTATGAATTACAAAATGTTTAAGTAAATTAAACCAAGATTCTTTCGTATGATCAACCAATACCATTAATTTCAGAAAAAATAAAACCCAACTAAAGTAACTTAAACACATAGAAAAATTGGACAAAAGACGTAATGACAGAATCAAGAAAGCGATTGATTACCTTTGAAAGAAGGTCCGAAAGATGGAGGATGAAGATTCATGATGATAATTGGTAAAGATGGACTAAAGCAATCGTAAAATTTAAGGGCTTTAGCCTTTAGAACATATGTTTGTGGTATCTCAGTATCTGTCCGTTAGACTTAAAATTGGGGAAATTATGGCCGATAGTTCTTGGCGGGAAAGTCT
The DNA here is from genome assembly GCA_020465985.1 of Centrapalus pauciflorus. Taxonomy (NCBI): domain Eukaryota; kingdom Viridiplantae; phylum Streptophyta; class Magnoliopsida; order Asterales; family Asteraceae; genus Centrapalus; species Centrapalus pauciflorus. The sequence goes on along the minus strand of JAANYP010003896.1, from coordinate 215,529 downwards.
GTTGTATAATTATATTATTATAATTGTATTTAATTTACAGGACGCTCTCCTAAAAATAAATATAAATGATTTTGAAAGTGTTTAGTTATATACTAGTTTATTACCCGCGTATACGCGGATATTTTTAATATATATAAAATATAATAAATAAAAAGATTAAGATATAAATATTATTTTTTAAACAATAGTATATAAGATGATATTATTATTTATTATGACCTATTAATTTTGTATATTTCTAAATATATATGAAGAGTAATTATTTTCTTATATATTTTTAAACTTTTATTATATTATCTTATAATTAATAAGTTAGTATATTATTAGATTTTGTTTGATTTGATTTTAAAAGTGAATTATATTAGATTTGGATAGATTTAATTAATAAGTTAGTAGCGTATTAGATTCTGTTTGATTTGATTTGATTTGAATTTAAAAGTGGATTATATTAGATTTGGATAGATTTGATTTAAATTTCTTTATTATTTTTAAAATCTATAAATGTCACGTGTCAATTCATGGTGACGACACGTGGCTTCACCAGAAATGAGTATAGTTACTCTTTTAATAGTATAGATTGCAATGTTTTTAATAAGAATAAAATACATATATAAATTAGAGTTTGTGTTTATAGCTTGTTTATATACTTTAGTAGCTCTTCTTAAATTTCAAAATATCATTATATCAAACTTAAAAATTTAATATTATATATATCCATTTTAAATATTATAATATTATATATACTCATATTTAATTATTAATATCACATATATCCATCTTAAACACCATTAATATCATATATACCCAAATTCATTAATTTAGTTATTTTTATAACATTTAAAACTCATATTTAATATGTTTATTATTTAATGACCATTATATCCTTACTTATTTATTCTTTCAACTAACCTACAAAATAACATATTTATCCAACTTAAATTAATATATCATGTCCCTTTTAATAACTTTATATAACTTTTTTTTGTAAACTTTACGATATAATTTTTTTGTACTAAAAACAAATTAACATTAACAATAAAAAGATTGTATCATGTTTTTGCTCATTTGTAATCAAACCGTATCGTGTTATTACATTTTCTTATTTGCTTTTTGTTGTATTTTCTAAATACAATTAACTGATTACATATTATGTATTATTATTTTCTTTTTATTTTGAAAATTTGTAGTTGTATTGCATTCATTTTTACTTTAGTATATATATTTTTGTTTCTATATACATTAGTTTCTAGTTTTTCTTTTTCTTGTTTGTTTTCAATTTTATAATTATTATTTTTTTTTACTTTTTTTAATTTTATATTGAATCTAATATTTGAGTTATAATTTGTTATCAAATGTTATTAGTTGTGTATATTTTGTGTTAAAAATAAGATTATATAGAGCTGGATTCAATGGAAAACCTATATGCATCGGAAAACCGGAGAACCACTTTATAGTCATTGGATCAGATGATGCATCATGCAGAAAGTCGATGCATCACGCGGGAATTTAATGCATTATGTAGAAATAATGATGCATCAAGCGGGAATTACCGGATGAAATTTGTATATTATAAGCAGATTAATTTGTTTTATTACAAATATAGGGTTATTTTCATTAGTAAAGAAGTCAGTTTTTTTTAAGAACAAACCAAAGTTTAGCAATAATTATAGTGTAAATATCAATTTTTTTAAGAGATAAATTTTATATGATAAATGTTTTACAAAATAAATTATATATAATTACTATGTGGGATATAATATTAAGAATTAATTTAATTGGGTAAATATGATATTATGAAATTTAGTTAAAAGGATAAATAAATAAGGGTATAATGGTCTTAATGAATAAGTAATATTAATAATGAGTTTTAAAATAAATAAATTAATAAATTTTGGTATAAATGATATTAATGATGTCTAAAATAGATATATGTGATATTAATAACATAAGTTTGGTATATGTGACGTTATGAAGTTTATGAGTGATATATATATGATATTAAAATTTTAAATTAAATATATATATGGTATTATGAAGCTTAGGAAAATATGTAATTATCTCCTTTTTAAATACATAAATAAAATCATCATACGTCTTGAAATCGTGATTGATCGGCAACTTTGGATTTTTAATGATTAATTGTTATTTAATATTTATACTTATATTTAAACTACAATCACGGTTAAAGTTGTCTATTACTCTATTATACGCATTATTCATAGGTTCTTATTTGTACATAGTAAACTTTTATCGAGTTATTTACCAAAACATAGTGATTTGAAATTTTATTTCCCAAATGATAGTACTTTAAATTTTAATTACTAAAAGATGGTTGTTTTAGTTTTAATTATAGAAACATGATGTTTTTACATTTTACTTAACATTTTAACCCAAAAGTTGTCTTTTTTTTTTCTACCTTTGTAAAAAAAATTAATATTTATCAAATCATAAAATGAAACTTTATAAATTATCGATTTTATAAATTGAAACTTTATAAAATACCGGTTTTTATAAGCTTTTACGAAAATTTATAACACAAACTCATATATTAAATGATAATTTTAAAATGATCAATACTCAATACAAAAAGTTCAGGACGTAAAAAGTTACTTTTAAGTATAATGTTTGAGTTATAATAAATTGTCATTAATTATTCACAATGTATTGGTTCTTTTATTATTTTTAAAGTTAACGTATAATGTTTGAGTTTGTGTTATAAAGTTTCACAACAATATATAAAAATGATATTTTATAAAGTTTCATTTAATAATTTTATAAAATCGGTAATTTGTAAAGTTTCATTTATAAAATTGGTATTTTCATAAAATTTGATAAATATTAGTTTTTTATTAAGTTGAGAAAGAAGAAAATTAGAAAATGACAATTTTTTGATAGAAAATTAAGTTAAATTCAAAAGTACTATCTTTCGGCAATTAAATTTGAAAGTACTATCATTTTTGGTAAATAAATTTGATAAGCACTATGGTTTAGGAAATAACTCAACTTTTATCATTCACAATAATTTACAATCATACATTACGTTATTTATAAATCTACCAAACCTTTTAATATTGTGAATCGAAAAAGTTGTTGTGTACACTGACGTCCTTTTATTCATTCATTCAATAGCTGGTTTTAAGTAAGAATATGAGTATTGTATTTTTTTTTTTATAAGAGTAGCGATTTCACTCTTTCTCTCATTTCATATTTTCTTTATTGATTTTGACAAGTATTGTCATTATATTAGTAGAAATATCTCTAAGTTAATGTTTTATACATACCTATTATTTTTCAAAAATTTCTTTTGACACTTTTAGTATTACGCAATATTTGAAAACAAAAATATAAAACTAAAAGTTAGCAAATTTGTTTCAAATTTGGAAATAATTTGTTAGGCGATAATTTTTTCATGAAATAACAAAACGTACATGATTACATACTTTTAAACACGTTAATAACCACATTAACAAAATTATGAGTCGTTCTTGACAGGTTGCAGAATTAAACTTGAAAGAATTTAAATTTAAATTTAATTTGTTTGAAAATAAAAGTTAAATTTTACTTATTTGTTATCAAATTGTTTATTTATATTAATTTAATATTTCCATCAACTCATACATGAATTAGATCTAACCCATACAAGAACTAGATTCTAAGGTTTTCAACCTAGAATCTTTAACCAATATTATAAACAATCATTTAAATCTCACCAACAAACATTAATAACTGAAATTTAAATTCTAATTTCTTCATTTCCACAAAACCAAACACCATATAAAATTCAAAAGAATGATTAATCGTGGTCGGAAAGCAGACACATAAATTCTGAGCTCAATCGGATTTTTGGTTAATCATAAAATTCACCACATAAAATTCAAAAGAATGATTAATCATAAAATTCACCGTATATTTGGTTGAAAAGGTGTCCTTCAAACTTTTCTCGAGATTTGTAAAGATATAGAATAAGTTGGTATGGATTTTATCGATTGTTATTTTCATATTTGGATTTGCTCACTGTGATGTATTATGATATCATATTATAAAACTAAGTTAATATCCAAGTATTACATGTGTTGATTTAAAAATATAAAAAATAAATATCTATATGGATATAGGTTTAATTAATTAATTAATTATTAAATCAGTTAAGTTAAATTATAACTGGTTTGATTTGATTTAAATTTTATATTAGATTTTAACAAATTACGTGGAAAATTATAAAGACAACAAGTGACAACTTAAAGGAGATAGCGACAAGTGACGGTTTATTACTTTTTTAATATTATTTATAGATTATAGATAGATATAGATTTAACATTTGATAAATTCAAAATGTAACATCCTCGGATTTAAATTATTGTATCTGAAGTTATTAAGTATAAATTAATGTAATTTAAGTTGAATTATGAAAGTTGGTACGGAATTTGGATTAATTATAAAGTTTGTTGAATTATTTGGAAATTTAGAATTTTAAATTATTTAGTGAAAATAATTATTTAATTATTAAGGATAATAAATAAAGATGGATTCTTTATTTATATAATCAAAATCAGTATTTAATGGAACCAGATAAGTGGAGGGACTAGTTATGTCAATAGCCGAAAATATGGAATAAAAGGGATGAAAGTCTTGCATTTCTTTCATTTTCACCATTACACACACTCTCTCTAAACCTCTATCTCTCTCGGCTCTCTCTCTCTAAGTAAATCAAGAAGAGAAAAATTTGTGGAAATTGAAGCTGAAAATTTGGATTCAAGTAACAAGGAAGGATCTATCAACACTGCTATCATCGAATTAAGGTAAACATTACTTAAACTCTCTAAAATTAAGAGTTTTTGGTCGGTTTTTGATGAAAACCGAACCATAGATTTGGAATAGCAAATGCTAATGCATGTACGATCAAGTTGTAGATTTGTTTAAATCTAGTGTTTATGATGCTACATATTAAATTTCAGCTCCTGATTCGAATTAAAAGTATGGATTTGAGCATTTAGTGTGTGTTTTAGTGTGTGGGTCGATGGATGATGAAAAATGGTTAAAAAGGTTGTGATTTGGTGCATGAAAGAGGTTAATGATAGTGTTAAAGTGGTTGAAATTAAGTGTATTTTAGTTGGTATAATTTATTTCATGTATTGAATTAGTACCAAAAATGAAGGAATTAAATCTGGAAATTTTATAAACTTAGAACAAATTCGAATGGGGGTGGGATCCGAATTCGGATCCGAGATGAACTCGGATCTGGTCCGAATTCGGATGAGGCCCGGATTTCTGGAAAATTAATATATCAAAATATTTCTAAGTATTGGAACTTGGATGGGGGTCCGAATTCGGTTGGGGACCGAATTCGGATGAGCCCGAACTTGTAATATAATCAAAAATGGCAAAAATATTCTAAGTGTTTGAATTTCGGATGTGATCCGAATTCGGTTGGGGACCGAATTCGGATATGGTCCGAACTAGCATGTGGTCCAAAATTAAAGGTGTCCGAATTGGGGCATATATATATAGAGACCGAATTGGCATGCGATCCGAATTGGGGGTCCGAATTCGGGTGGGGTCCGAATTCGGACATGGATCCGAAATTGGGATCAAAAATGGTAAAAACTTATGAAAATTAAGTTTTATGGAATTAAACAAGATATTAACACAATGTGTTGTTACAAATGACTTACAGGTCCCTTGTGGTGTTGTTTAACCCACAGTGGGGTACTTGGTTGATCCGGTTGAAATTCCGAGGAGAAATAATATTGCTAGAAGATTAATAACGCACCCACTGTGAGTACCTTTGATTTTAACATTGCTGCATCTGCATTATGTTTGCATTGCCTGCTGAGGCATGTTGTTTCATATTCGTTTGGCATTCTACTAACATGCGTATATGTTGATGCACATTCATACTTGTTGCATGTCCGTTCATTTGTTGTGCGTCTTTTCGATGGACCTGCGTGGTCGCATCTGTACTCTGATGTTACTGTGCTATATGACCAAGAGTTTGACACCTCTGTGGTCAGGATAGACAGTAGGTCATCCCCGATGTAATGTCTGCCTCAGATGGTTGGTTATTCTTATGCCGAGTGTCAGCTCGAAGGAGCTGCAGCTCAGGTTTGCGTACTTGGAGTACGTGTGGGGTATACGGTATGTGTTACCGCGGTTACCCTGGGTGGCATCATAATGATTTGTAGAATGTGTAAATTCATATGGTATTCACTAAGCTTTAGCTTACCCCTTCAGTTGTTGAATTTTTACAGGAAAAGGGAAGTCTACAGCTGGACCATCTAGCTAGGAAATCTATTGAAGTATTTGAAGATTTCTACCGTTTACTTTGGTATTTGGTTTATGAAAATTTTGTTGTAATGAATTTGGGATAATGTATTAATTTGAGTTGGTAGACTTAGACGTGTAACCTTTGTAGCACCGTAGGGTGTATGACAAATTTGTATTATTTTATTATGTATTTTGCTTCCGCACTTTAATTAAGATATCAGATCATTATGTTATCTGTTTGTTGGTGATTAATCCTGGGTGAATTGTAATTGGTGGTTAATGTGGCAAGGGTGTCACAGCGTATGGTATCAGAGCAGTAGTTTGAGATTCAAGTGTCCGTGAGGTCTTGGTCTCAAACATTAAGTGTTGACATGTAGTGATACTAAGTAATGATCTGAACTAAGATAGGTTACGATCTAGTAATCATAAGAATATTGACTATCATACGGGACAATTGGGTGGTGTCTATAAATAAATGACATGTTACTAAATAAGTTATATGTTTCATATTTCATAACATGTCTGGAGGAGGAATGACACCAGAAGAGACGAGAGAAATGATGCTAGCCATGATGGCTGAGCAAAATCGGATGATTCAGGACCAGTTTCGGGCTCGAGATGAGGCCGAAGCTAAACGAAGAGAAGATAAGAGAAAGAATAAGGAAAGAGAGGGAAACGATGACGAGCAAGGTGACAACACTGGGTCATCAAATAAGCCCAGGGGTTGTCGTTTCAAGGACTTTAAGGGAAATGGAGCAGTTGAATTTACTGGATTGGGTGATGCTGTTACTGCACTGGAGTGGATAACAGCTACAGAAAGGACTTTCCGAATCAGCGATTATGCTGAGAAGGATATGGTCCGATTCGCTACTGCCATGTTCACCAAAGACGCAATAATGTGGTGGAACTCGATGGTGAATGCGTTAACCTTGGAAAAAGTATCTGTTATGACATGGGCTGAGTTTACTGATATCTTCACTCAGCAGTATTGCCCGGCCGATGAGCGCCGAAGATTGGAGGCTAAATTTATGACGCTGATTCAGGGGACTAAGTCTGTGTCCCAGTATGCCGTAGAGTTTACGAGGCTGAGTTTGTTCGCGCCTCATCAAGTGGATACCGAGGAGAGGAAAGTGACCAGGTTTGAGGCTGGTCTTGATTTGGAGATTCGAAGGGTGATGAGTAATGTACGCTACCCCACGTTTGCTGGTTTACTGGAGGCCGCCAGGAATGTGGAACAGATCTTGGGTATGTCGGGATACGTGATGGGGTCCGCTGCTGCTTCAGCTAATCCAACTCAACCTTCACCACCGAAACGCCAACGCGAAGGGGGTTATTCTGGTTCTTCACGATCATCTCAGTACTCGCCACAACAATCTTACCGTCGACAGTCTAGTTCTTCCGGTCGTGCTCGTGCATACTCTATCAACACCGAGCCACAGTATTGTAACAAGTGTCATCTGGAACACTTCGGCAAGTGCACCAACGGGCGTGCGTGTTTTTGCTGCGGAGAGTTGGGCCACTTTCAAAATGAATGCCCACGGAGATCTGATGCTTGCCATAAGTGTGGAGTATGGGGGCACTATAGTCGGAATTGTCGAAAGAATGCTCCAGCAGTTGCTGCTCCAACATCAACACGATCTTCAGGAGGTTCAAGCGGTGGTTCAGTTAACCGAGGTCGGGGTCAGTCGCAAAGGGCACCAGCTCGTGCCTTTCAAATCACTGCAGAGGAGGCTAGGGAAAACCCGGAGGTGGTCACGGGTATATTTATTGTAAACTCTTTACCTGCAAGAGTATTATTTGACTCGGGTGCCAATAGATCGTTTGTATCTACTATGTTTGCACAACAACTTGCCATGCCTTTGTCTAAGCTATCTGCTGTACTAGATATTGAAACTGCTAGCAACACCTTAGTCAAAGTAGATCATGCTTATCGTAACTGCACTTTAGTGATTGAAGATGTAGTCTTCAATTTGGACTTGATTCCGATCGAGTTTAGTGAATTTGATGTAATTATCGGGATGGATTGGTTGATAGAGAATGAAGCCAACATAGTATGTAAGAAGCGAATGATCAAGATAACTACTCCGGAGGGGCGTGAGATCTGCATTTATGGGGATAGGAGAAGTGGGGATCTGTGTTTGTTGACTGTTGCAAAAGCTCGAAAGCTTGTTGCAAAGGGATGTGACGCCTACCTGGCATATGCTATAGATGCCAAGGCTGAGAAGAAGACGTTGGCCGATGTGCCTGTTGTTTCACAATTCCCGGATGTGTTTCCGGAAGACTTGTCTGGCGTGCCGCCTGAGAGACAAGTGGAATTTAGAATTGATCTGATCCCTGGAGCTGCACCGGTAGCTCGTTCTCCTTATCGCCTTGCCCCAACCGAGATGAAAGAGATGATGACACAACTCCAGGAGTTGTTGGACAAGGGCTTTATACGACCAAGTTCATCGCCGTGGGGAGCCCCTGTTTTGTTTGTGAAAAAGAAGGATGGTACAATGCGAATGTGCATTGATTACCGGGAATTGAATAAACTGACTGTTAAGAACAAGTATCCGCTGCCGAGGATAGACGATTTGTTCGATCAATTACATGGAGGCGAGTGTTTTTTCTAAGATTGATTTGAGGTCGGGATATCATCAGTTAAAAGTTAGAGAGGAAGATGTGCCTAAGACAGCTTTTAGGACACGTTACGGGCATTACGAGTTTCTGGTCATGCCTTTTGGGTTGACCAATGCCCCGGCTGTTTTTATGGATTTAATGAACCGAGTTTGTAGACCGATGTTAGATAAGTCGGTGATTGTGTTCATCGACAATATTCTGGTGTATTCAAAGTCTGAGGCCGAACATGCTGATCATTTAAGGGAATTGCTGGAACTGCTAAGAAAAGAGAAGTTGTATGCCAAGTTCTCAAAATGTGAGTTTTGGCTACAACAGATTCAGTTTTTAGGGCATGTGATATCGGGGGCCGGAATTTCTGTAGATCCAGCTAAAGTAGAAGCGGTGAGAAATTGGGAGTCGCCTCGTTCAGCTACTGAAGTCAGAAGTTTTCTGGGGTTGGCAGGCTACTATAGGAGGTTCATCAAAGATTTTTCTAAGATTGCAGTTCCTCTGACTGCATTAACAAGGAAGAATGCACCGTTTATATGGGAAACTGTGCAGCAAGAAGCATTTGAGATCTTGAAGAAAACGCTTAGCGAAGCACCGATACTTGCTCTACCGGAGGGCAATGAGGATTTTGTAGTTTACACTGATGCTTCAAGACTGGGGTTAGGCGCTGTACTGATGCAGCGAGGGAAGGTTATTGCTTATGCTTCGAGACAGTTAAAGCAACACGAGAAGAATTATTCAACTCATGACTTGGAGTTGACTGCAGTTACGTTTGCGTTAAAATTGTGGAGGCACTATCTATATGGGACTAAGTGTCAGTTATACACGGATCATAAGAGCCTGAAATACATTTTCAGTCAGAAAGAACTTAACATGAGACAGAGACGTTCGATGGAGCTAATAAAGGATTATGACTGTGAAATCCTTTACCATGCTGGAAAGGCTAACGTGGTAGCCGATGCTTTGAGTCGCAAAGCATATGCCAAGGATTGCTGTTACACGTTGACATCTACTATGTTAACATCCACTATTATTGATGATGTCAAGGCCGCTCAAGAGGAAGCCTTGAAAGACGAGAATGTTGGTGCTGAAGATATAAGAGCACAGATTAAGGATATGGAAACAAGTGAATCGGGTTTGAAAGGTATATATGGGAGAATCTGGGTGCCAAAGTATGGAGGCATGAGAAATGTGATAATAGAAGAAGCTCATCAGTCAAAGTTTTCTGTACATCCCGGGAGCACAAAGATGTACAACGAGCTGAAAGCAGACTTCTGGTGGCCCGGATTAAAGAAAGACATAGGTCAGTACGTGGAAAGATGCAGGACTTGTCGGTTAGTGAAAGCCGAACACCAACAACCTTACGGTAGTTTGCAACCGCTTCCCATTCCGGAATGGAAGTGGGAACATATCACAATGGACTTTGTCACAAAATTGCCGAAAACTAGGCGTCAACACGATGCGGTATGGGTAATCGTTGATAGATTAACCAAGTCGGCACACTTCATTCCAATAAGAGAGAGTTATTCACTGGAGAAGTTAGCTCAGATTTATGTGGCTGAGATCGTTTCTAGACACGGAGTACCGAAGTCCATTGTATCGGATCGGGACAGCCGATTTACTTCCAACTTTTGGTCGGCTTTACAAGAAGGGTTAGGAACGAGAATAGCTATGAGTACGGCTTACCGTCCACAAACCGATGGTCAAAGTGAAAGGACTATCCTGACCCTTGAAGATATGATGCGGTCGTGTGTGTTGGACCTCGGTGGTAATTGGGATGACCATTTACCATTGATAGAATTTTCGTATAACAACAGTTATCATGCGACAATAAAGAAGGCGCCGTTTGAGGCATTGTATGGGAGAAGATGTAGGACTCCTACATGTTGGAGGGAAACCGGTGAAACGCCGATTGCTGGGCCGGCATTATTGCAAGAAACAAATGAAAAGATTCAATTGGTAAGACAGAATATGAAGGCGGCCCAGGATCGCCAGAAAAGTTATTACGATAGAAGGCACAAACCAATCAGCTTTGAGGTAGATGATTGGGTGTATCTGAAAGTATCACCAATGAGGGGTGTTACTCGTTTCGTGAAGAGAGGCAAGCTGGCTCCGAGATTTGTTGGGCCATTTAAGATAATAGAAAAAGTTGGAAACCAGTCATATCGTTTAGAGTTGCCGGAAGAAATGTCGGGCATACATCCGGTGTTCCATGTGGGAAATCTCAGGAAGTCATTCACTGCCGAAAACGAAGATTGGGCAGACCACACTGAATTGCAAATTGATGAAAGGCTCCGATATGTTGAAGAGCCGGAGTGTGTGTTAGACACGAAAGTGAAGAAATTGAGAAGTAAAGAGATAGAGATGGTGCTTGTTCGTTGGAAGCATCACAAAGGAGCAAATCATACGTGGGAGCCTAAGTCTGAGATGTTAAAGAAATATCCGCAACTTTTCATATCCGAGTAACTTCGAGGACGAAGTTGAGCGTGGTGGAGCCCATGCTGTAACATCCTCGGATTTAAATTATTGTATTTGAAGTTTATTAAGTTAAAATTTGTAATTTGCATAATTAAGTTGGACTATGAAAATGATTATGTGTTCAGTTATTTAAAGTTGGTTGTTATTTTAAGAAATTAAGGAATATTAAGAATGTCAAATTATTTTGGTTTAGTATGATGATTTTTATAAGTTGGTGATGTTGAAAATAATGATGAAATCAGTATTTTAGTAGGATCAGATAAGTTAAGGGGTTAAAAGTGTCAAAACCCAAAACATTAGAATAAAAGGCTTTTGAATGTCTTTCATTCTCATTTCAACTTCAAGAACTCTCTCTCAATCTCTCTCTAAATCTGCTAAGATTCGAATTTGAGGAACCAAATTCGTGGATTGCATCTGAATATCAACAAGAATCGATTTGGATTTAAGGTAAGAACATAATCTTGAAGTTTTGGGGTTTTATTTTGAGAAAAAGATGCATAAAATTCGGATTTTGAATCTGAACAATTTGTAATGCATGTATGTTATATCAGTTGGGAATCATCAATTGAGCATCACTGAAGCTCCAGAAGCAAGAATCGTCAATTAATTCGTCCAAAAAGGTTAGAAATCTGACTTTTTAGTAGCTTTTGTGTTCTTGAGAAAAATGACCAATTTTGGTCATTATTGGACGAATTAGAATGTTATTGATGTGAAAAATGATGTAGAAATGTTCAATATATGTTAGTATAGTATTATTTTGGATTGCATGTTGATAGGAATGAATTTATGGAAATTTTAGTGCAAAACCCGTAGCTGCGAAATAGCAAACCTGCATGTGAACTCGGCGAGTTCATGAGGAACTCGGCGAGTACTGAAGAACAGATGAATAAATCTTCATAAAAATTCATAAGTGTTGGATCCGAATTCGGTTGGGACCCGAATTCGGATAAGATCCGAAATTTGGATAGGACCGGAGTCAAAAACTAAGAACCGAACTCGGAGGGTCCGAATTCGGATGGGTCAACCCGAACTCGGATGGGTCAACCCAATCCGGATGTGTCCGAAATTCAACTAAGGGTCCGAAATTCGGACAGGAACTCGGCGAGTTCCATGAGCCTACTCGGCGAGTTCTATGAGTTTTGGGGTAATTCGGATGGGTTTAAAAGGACCCGAATTAATGGACAATTAAACACACTTTTGGGATATCTTGTGTACTATAATAAGGCATATAATGGAGGGTTAATTGGGAATAATAACAACTTGAATAACGGTATATAAAATGAGTTTTGGATGATGTTTCCGAATGTTGTAGCACTTTATTGTATACAAGTTGATGGTAAATTGTTAAAGAACATATAATGATAATATGTTTACCTTATGGAAATGAAACAGGTCCCTTGTGGTGTTGTTTAACCCACAGTGGGGTACTTGGTTGATCCGGTTGAAATTCCGAGGAGAAATAATATTGCTAAAAGATTAATAACGCACCCACTGTGAGTACCTTTGATTTTAACATTGCTGCATCTGCATTATGTTTGCATTGCCTGCTGAGGCATGTTGTTTCATATTCGTTTGGCATTCTACTAACATGCGTATATGTTGATGCACATTCATACTTGTTGCATGTCCGTTCATTTGTTGTGCATCCTTTCGATGGACCTGCGTGGTCGCATCTGTACTCTGATGTTACTGTGCTATATGACCAAGAGTTTGACACCTCTGTGGTCAGGATAGACAGTAGGTCATCCCCGATGTAATGTCTGCCTCAGATGGTTGGTTATTCTTATGCCGAGTGTCAGCTCGAAGGAGCTGCGGCTCGGGTTTGCGTACTTGGAGTACGTGTGGGGTATACGGTATGTGTTACCGCGGTTACCCTGGGTGGCATCATAATGATTTGTAGAATGTGTAAAATCATATGGTATTCACTAAGCTTTAGCTTACCCCTTTAGTTGTTGAATTTTTACAGGAAAAGGGAAGTCTACAGCTGGACCATCTAGCTAGGAAATCTATTGAAGTATTTGAAGATTTTTACCGTTTACTTTGGTATTTGGTTTATGAAAATTCTGTTGTAATGAATTTGGGATAATGTAATAAATTGTGTTGGTAGACTTAGACGTGTAACCTTTGTAGCACCATAGGGTGTTTGACACATTTGTATTATTTTATTTTGTATTTTGCTTTCGCACTTTAATTAAGATATCAGATCATTATATATCTGTTTGTTGGTGAATAATCCTGGGTGAATGGTAATTGGTGGTTAATGTGGCAAGGGTGTCACAAGTTGTAATATACATTAGTACATTAGTTGTACTCTTGTAAAAATATGTGTTGTTTTATGTAATCAAAATCAGTATATATAAACTGATCTTTTACTTTACTTAAATGTTGTAATTTCTTTTCAGCAAGATGTATTGTAAAAATGTATAGTGATTATTGATTAAATCAGCTTAGACTGATTATTGCAAATAGGGGGAGATTGTTAGGCACAAAAAGGCCTCAGTCAAACCTATTGTACATCTGAGGGGGAGATTTTTAATCAAACCTGTTGATGCATTTGAAGGTTGAATTTAAGGCCTGTTATATGCCTTATTGAAACCTGAAAGTGATTTGCAATATCGGCCCAAAGTTGTTCACCATGTTGCATTCGTTGCAACAAAGGCAGTTTGTCCAAACTGTTCTGTATGCTGAACAGGCTGGACATAAACTGTCTACGCTGTTCTATTCTGTTGAGCAGCTTGGACAGTTTTCAAGTGTTCTGTTCTTTGTGAACAGAACCTGCTCTTTGTGAACAGGTTAAACACTTTATGGAATATGTTTCCAAGTCCTCATGTATTGTTTTTTGCTACAAGATCAGTTTACAAGTCGAAGACAGAGTGGAAAATAGAACTGCACAGCCTGCCCACGCTGTTCTGTTACATGAAGACAAACAGATATTTGAAAAAGGGTGACAGACCTTTTCTTATATCAAAATGGCATTAGCAAAAGAAGAAAGATGCAAAGTTGACATTCCTATTTTGGTTAAAGCCTTATGCAACAGTGACAAAAAGGAAAAGACAAAGATTCTGCCATATGAAGACAAAGATACTTTATCAGAATGTGCAGAAAGGTGTTTTGTCCTTTTGGAAAGACTCTCCACTATCTCATCTGTCCATTGAAGAAGCTTCACTGAGATTCTCCTTTTGAGTATAAAAGGAAGCTTCTAAGGATAATGAAATATCAAGAGTGTGACAATCAGTACGTGCATTGAAGTGTGTTATTCCATGCATGCAAGTCTGCTTATATAAAACAGTAGAGTGTGTCTAAGCTGTTCATGTATAAGCTATCCATCTGAGTCTTGTAAAAACAGTGAGTGCCTCTAAGTGAGAGTAATCATTGTAACTAGTCTGAGTGTGTTTTAGATTAGTTGATAAACTGGTGTATCTGTCATCTCAGCTTGAACCTTTCCGCATTCAAGCTTGTTTGTAATTAACTTTTGTTGATAATACATACAAACATTGAGAAAAGAGTGTTTAAGTTTTAAATTGATGTATTCACCCCCCCCCCCCCCCTCTACAGCTTAGAGCTATACACTTGGGAAACCTTTTGGGACCTACACTTTCACTATATCTACCCCTACTCAAATAATCATATGTGATTTGAGCACAACATCCTATCCTAATAAATGGCCTACTACGCTTATTTGATTTTGATACTCCTTCATCAGTAATGTATGTTCCATCACATGCCTTACCTGAACGGCTACATACAACCTTTTTTAGTGTTGTTGTCCCATTTCTTGCTCGTTTTTCTGTGGATCGACGTGTTGTGAATCCCACAGATTTTGCATACTCCTCGTATGCAATTATAGTCGTTTCAAGACTATCGAAAACACTTCCATGTACAGGCACATTCAAACATTCTCTTTTCGGTGTCCAGTATGTATTACCACCAGGCGAATTTGTCTCTATTGATAAATTTTCGTCATCATTTCTGTCTCTCTCGTCTATTCCAATGAACAAGTAAATTATAATGCATTTAATTAAAATCATATATTAAAAACATTCAAGTAATTGAAAAAATGTATCTTCATTTAGCATTCACTTCATATTGGTCAATACTTGTTTCCAAATCCTCTTCAACAAGTGTTTCATTTTGATCGACTACATCTACAAAACATAAAAACTGAAGTCATATAATATAGAAATTAAAAAATTATACAGGTACATGCACATGTGAGAAAAAAATACATGTCCAATATATATTGAATGTTAGGTTTTTTTATGTATTCAATAATATAGAAATTAAACTATGTATTCAGTACATTTGAATTTGAAAAAATAATTGTCCAATTATTGCACGTGTTATTATAGGTATTGAACACTGTTATTATGTTAACAAGTTCAACACCAAAATAATGTTTTATGTTATTGCACATGTTCAATATAACACTTGGCACAACATTGCACATGTTCAATATGTTATATGGCTACATTGCCGTTTGACATGTTTACTTATTTCCAATTCTGCACACGTATATTTTGCACATGTTCATTAATGCACATGTTAACTGTGTTTAATCCATGCATATGCCCTTGCTGCACATGTTCAAATTCTTCAAATAAGGTTTTAAATGCAATTCCCATTATATCGAACATGTTTAGTACCATTATTTGCATATTTTCAATACTGCATATGTATATTTTCCCATGTCTGATAATGCATATGTTAAATGTGTTTTACCAATATATATATTTCATTGTTGCATATGTTCAATTTCTTCAAATAATGTTTTAAAAGCAATCCACGTTATATTCCACATGTTCAGTATCCCAATTGAACATGTTCAGTACGTTCTTCATAGTACAGTTATTAACACATAATGTACTGTAATACATACGCGATCCAGAAATATTGAATGAACATGTTCAGAATCCCAAAACAAACAATAACGCCAAGAACAGATTGATTTAAAAAAATACTGTTGTTGCACAAGTCGAGTTGAACATGTTCATAATGACTCATTGTCGGATCCATTTGAACATTGTAATGTGCCTCTACATCCATCGATTGCAGTATGTTTGGATTTAATCAGAAAAAAAAAAAGCTTCGATCAAGAAGAATGGTTGCAGAAGCATACGTATCATATCCCTAAAATTAAGGGATTACACAATCAATATTTATCATCTATTAATTAAAATAAATCAAAATTGACTATACTACCATTCTGTACTTATAACCAAACATTAGTGGACTCCGGTTCCTTAGTCTAACATGGTACTCCATTGATCCCGACCATATATATATATATATATATATATATATATATAGATATATCTATCTCTATATATAATATATATATATATAGACAATATATCTTATCTCTACATATATATCTATATTATATATATATATGTCTATATATATGTCTATATATGTATATCTATGTCTATATATATGTATATATATAGATATACATATATATATATGATATTACCTATATATATATCTTATCTATATATATATACATATACATATATATATATGTATATATACATATATATATATATATATATATATATATATATATATATATATATATACTGTAATTCGACATTGAATGATCTCGATATAACATATTGAACAGTCATCTGGGTAAAAAAAAAAATTTACGGAAAATAAACACGTAAAATTTTTTCGGGAAAAATATATCATGATCGTTCTCGTTAAATCCACCAACTTTGACTACTAATTTTGACCATTATTTTGGCTTTGTTAATATTGAATATATATGCAGTGTTGCATATATGATCTATAGTATTACTTCGGCGTTGAATATACGATATCAAGTGTTCTTTCGACATTGAATGATCTTGCCATGCTATATTGCATTGTAGTATGGATAAATTTTTTTAACGAAAAATAAACACATAAAATTTTTTCAAAAAAGATATATCATGACCGGTCTCGTTTAAAGAGTATAAAATTCTCGTTTTTATGGTATAATTTTTTTGACTAAAAAATTAATCATATTAATGTTATTTTAATTTAAAGAAAAATGATATTTATTTTGATAATGTCAATCTTTTTGATATTTCCAATCTTTTCTTTTTTTACCCTTGGATTGAATTAAAATATCACTAATAACAATCTTTTTTTCACTAATTCCAAACTTGATTGTTTAAATCGAGACCATTAGATTAATATAAGAGTTAATTACAAAAATAGTCACTGTGGTATGTCCTAAAAATTAGATTTGGTCCCTGAGCTTTCAATTTTGGAGAAACGGTCATTATTTTCACTGTTTGTCTGCAATTTTGGTCCATCAATCTATTAATTTTTCTAATATGATCAAATTACCCTTATTTTAGTGCAAACCATAGGGACCATTTCTGCAATTAATATTTTAACTCTTTTTATTCTTAATTAAATATTTATTTTTTAATGTTACTTAACCTTAATAAACTACCAAAAAAAGAGAATTATTTAATTATTTATGTTGGTTCATAAATGATTTAAATATTTTTTAGTCTTAATTATTTTCAATTAACTATAAGCAAAGTGTAAACCTCTCAAAATTTATTTTAATAAAATTATTTATGTATAAGAGGTTTCATAAATAAAATATTATAAAAAATATTGACTCTATAATTATTTATGTTGGTTCATAAATTTGTAATAAAAAATATTTATGTTGGTAAAATATATTTTACATTCGTCTTAAATAAAATTGGCCAAAAATTATATTTTATAGTCCTTTCTCTTTTTTTTTTTATCAAAACAAGGTGATCATGGTAATGTGATAAATCAAAATGGTTTAAATTTTAAGGTACTGATTTAATCGGATAAAAATTAAAGTCAATATGAATCTCAAATATGTTATACGACCTAAAATTTTAAATTGTTTTTAGTGTAATTAAAAATTAAAACGATAAAATAGTTGATACGTTAAATAAATAAATTTGACTTGTCTTAAACCCTTTGGAAGTTTTTTTTAACTCGGTCGAGTTAGATGTTAAAATTTTATTTATTTAAGTTCTTCAATTATTTTTCCGCGAAGAGAAAACATATAAATTAAAAGGAGTTTTGATTATACACACACATATGATTAAAATGTTTAACATCTTGACTCCAATAAATAAATTCATCACTGAAATTAATTTTTCCGACCTAAAATTATGAATGTTTTTTTCTAAAAGATTAATTGAAAACAAATTATTAGGTTTAAGTTTTTCAACAATGACATGATCTCTTGGTTTGGTCGGACCTTTTGAGATAAGTTTTTTAATCGGAGGATGTTGATATTAATCTTGTTATAAAAGTTTAATCGTTAAACTCATATCACCTTGTTAAAATAAGTTTTAATAAAACGTTTTAATTTTTAAATGATTATAAGTTTTGAGAGGTTTACAATCTGATTGTTTGAATGATTTAATCATTTAAATAATAAAAATCTTGGTTCATAAATGAATTTTTTTTGAAAATTAAAAGAGTTTACTGTGTTAAGATATTTTTAAATATAAATGCTTTTTCTTAGAAAAATTATAATAGTTTAATGTGTCAAAACTATAAAGTTGGTTCATAAATAAATAATTATAAATTGAACGATTGAAAAGTTAAATGATTTTAATATTTTTGTTTCTTAATTGGCTTTAATTAAATTGTTGGTTCATAAATAAATGTTTTATAATTTATTAAAGTTAATTAACACTAAAAAAATAAACTATAGTTAATTACATAAATGGTTTTTGTGGTTTGACCAACATAAATATTTTTTTATTATAAATGTATGAACGAACATAAATAAATATAGTGTCAAAATATTTTATTTATGAAACCTCTAGAAAAACAATTTCTAAAATAAATGATTTTTTTATTATAAATTTTGAGAGATTTACAATTTAAATAAAATTAATTTAGACTAAAAGATATTTAAATCATTTATGAACCAACATAAATAAAATAAAACTATTCTTTTATATAATTCATTAAAGTTAATTAACACTAAAAAAATAAATTATTTAATTAAGAGTTAAAAGAATTAACTACATAAATGATCCCTATGGTTTGAATCAAAATAAGGGTAAATTGGTCATATTAGAAAAGTTAATATGTAGAGGGACCAAATTTGCAAACAAACATTCTGCAAATTTGAAAGTTCAGGGACCAAATCCAATTTTTAGGACATACCACAGGGACCATTTTTGTAATTAACTCTTAATATAATCTATGGACGATATTAGTTTTACAGTTCTACACTAAATTTAGGTTTTTCAATGATCAAATATATATATATATATATATATATATATATATATATATATATATATATATAGAGATGGGATCATTGCAGAACCTAAATTTAGTGTAGAACTGTAGAACCAATATCGTCCATAGATTAGAATAATCTAATGGTCTTGATTAAAAGAGTTAAGTTTGGAATTAGTGAAAAAAAGATTGGTAATAGTGATATTTTAATTCTGGAGGGGTAAAAAAGGAAAAGATTGGAAATAGCAAAAATATTGACATTAGTAAAATAAATATCTTTTTTCTTTAAATTAAAATAACATTAATATTATTAATTTTTAAATCAAAAAAATTATACCATAAAAACGAGAATTTTATACTCTTTAAAACGAGACCGGTCATGATATATTTTTTTCGAAAAAATTTTACGGGTTTATTTTTCGTAAAAAAAAATTACCCAGACCACGATGCAATATATCATGGTGAGATAATGAGATCATTCGATATCGAATGAACACTTTGATATCGTATATTTAACGTCAATGCAATACTGCATATACGCTCATTATTAACAGAGCTAAAATAATAGTCACAATTAGTAGTCAAAGTTGGTGGATTTAACGAGAATGGTTATGATATATATTTTTTATTTCGTAAAAAAAAATTTACCCAGACCACGATGCAATATATCATGGTGAGATCATGAGATCATTCGATATCGAATGAACACTTTGATATCGTATATTTAACGTTAATGCAACATTTGCATATACGTTCATTACTAACAGAGCCACAATAATAGTCACAATTAGTAGTCAAAGTGGGTGGATTTAACGAGAACGGTTATGATATATATTTTTTTATTTTTCGTAAAAAAAATTTTACCCAGACCACGATGCAATATATCATGGTGAGATCATGAGATCATTCGATATCGAATGAACACTTTGATACCGTATATTTAACGTCGATGCAACACTGCATATACGTTCATTATTAACAGAGATAAATAATAGTCAAAATTAGTAGTCAAAGTTGGTGGATTTAACGAGAACGGTCATGAATATATTTTTTTGAAAAAAAATTTACGTGTTTATTTTTCGTAAATTTTTTTTACTCATACGACCATTCGATGTCGAATGAACACTTTGATATCGTATATTTAACGTCGATGCAACACTGCATGTCCATTATATATTAAAAGAGTAAAAAAAAAAAGTCAAAGTGGACAGTCAAACTTGGTAGGCTGCTATTAATTCAATGTTAATTGTATAATTACCATCTTATCCCTAGTGTTATATTATAATCTAATGGTTTAGATTGGTTCTATGGTTCTGCACTAAATTAAGGTTCTGCAATGATCCCATCCCTATATATATATATATATATATATATATATATATATATATATATATATATATATATATATATATATATATATATATATATATATATATATATATATATATATATATATATATATATATAGGATTGGGTTGTTTTAAGAACCTAAAATAATGTGGGAACATAAGAACCAATTTCAGCCATTGGATAAATAAGATCAAGGGTGGATAATCAATGGCATTGTTGTAAATATTTTCAAGTATGGTTGGGTCCACTAAGGGCAAATCAGTCATTTTTCCTCCTTCCTTTAATGCAACTTTTCAGAAAAGTTTCCATCTTGCTGTCCTTTAATTAAACTATGTAATCATCAATGAGTTTGTCATTAATTTTTTCTTTTTCTTCCATTTTTTCCGGCAAGAAGAAGCTCGATTTCGTCGCCGGAAAACCATTTCGTTTTTTTTATTTCAACTGAATCCATGGAGTCGATCGACACATTTCAACAGACCCCATGTAATATTTTTCCAAATGGTTTTGCAGCCGACAAGGAGGTCGACGATTGTTTTTCTCCTAATCCAGGTCATGTTTATATTTGATTCGAGTATTCGTTGCTTTATTTAACGTTTCTTCTACGTAGAATATGTTGCATTCTATGTAGAATATGTTGCATTCTACGTAGAATATCTTGCATTCTACGTAGAATATCTTGCATTCTATGTTGTCTGTAACTCTATATATATTTTTGTATTCTATGTTGTCTGAATAGAACGTCTATAAACATTTATAGATTTTGAATTTTTTAATCTGTATTCTACTCATATTTTATGTTATATTATGATGTTCATATATTCTAGTCTATTTTATATTTTGAAATCGCAGAATCGGGTAAAGATGAAACGCTCAAGACCTTGCTAAACGACGAGAGCTCTGAGCAAGACAATAGGAAAGACACAACAAAAAAGATATATTCTACGTAGATTATTTTGTATTCTTTATAGTTTTTTATAGATTGTCTGTAAATGTATATAGATTTTTGTATTCTATGTTGTTTGAATAGATCTTCAATAAACATTTATAGATTTTGGATTTTTTAATCTGTATTCTTCTCAGATTTTATGTTATCTTATGATGTTCATATTTTGTATCAGTGTAAATCTATATAGATCTTCTCACATTTATAGTTTTTTACAGATTGTTTGTAAATTTATATAGATTTTAGGTAAGTGTCACATATTCTATATAGAATACCTCAATTCTACGCAGAATGTTCACATATTCTTCATAGAATACCACTAATCTAAGTACATTGTTCACATTCTACGTAGCTAGTTCACATATTCTACATAGAATATTGTTATTCTATGTAACTAGAATTGTTATACATTTTTTTTACATCATAGTTTTGAATCCATTGTTTTAATGCAATTTGTAAAAGATTCCATCATGGGCACCATTGATTGTGATTGTCGAATGTTCGATCGGATTGTGTTGCTTTGTATCTCCGTCATAGAATGTTGTATATTCACCATAGAATATTATGTTGACTCCATAGAATATATTTTAATCTACATAAAAAGTTGTATATTATTCATAGAAAAAAAAGATGAATAGAAAAACTCTGGTGGTTTTTTTTTTTGGAGAAAAAAAAAGGATGAAGAGAAAAATGAGGAGGGAATTAATTGTGTATGGGAAAAAGTGCAGCTCCTTTTTCAATGTTATCCCCAATATACCCCTTACCCACCCATTTTTCCAACAAAAAAAACCCCTAAAACCTTCTTAATTTCAAAAATGTCATCTTATATCTAAGCCATTGATTTCATGAAATCAATGGATGATATTAGTTCTTAGGTTCCTACATTATTTAAGGTTCTTAGAAGAACCCTTTCCTATATATATATATATATATATATATATATATATATATATATATTTGGGTTCAAATGAGTACCATTAGTTTTGCAGAATACCGGAGGTACCTAGCTTAAAATCATTTTTTTTGAAAAAAAATTTCGTAATCATATTTAAACTAATAATACAATACTACTTGCAAAAAATCACACATAAACACACACTATAACTATGTGAAACGTGCATGTTCACATGAACTGTACTGTTGTGAACGTGTGTTCACACTAAGCATGTTCACATGAATTTTTTCACGTTCACATGACTTTTAAGAGGCTAGAAAGTGTGAATGTATGTAATTTTTTTTTACAAACAGGCTTATATTATTTGTATCTAAATGAATATGAAAAAAAAAACTTTTTTTCGGAGCATGTTCACATCTGAAACTCGTGTGTTCACAGGTACTCACGGTACTCTTCATTTTTTAGGTACTCACACGAACCATAATATATATATATATATATATATATATATATATATATATATATATATATATATATATAGAGAGAGAGAGAGAGAGAGAGAGAGAGAGAGAGAGAAGGGAGGTTCGATTGAGAACTTTTATGCATCGAAGTACAAAAAAACTTATATCATCCATTAGATTAAAAAATTGTATGGCTTAGATTAATGGCAAAAGGGTAAATAGTTGGACAATTTTATGCATCTTGTGCATTATAGAAACAAACAAGAAATGGCATTTTGGGGAATGTGCATACCTCATTAAAGTTAATATTTCAACAAATAATCAAATAATAAATGTGAAATAAATTCAATTGATACATTTCTAAATTTAACAAAAATTACACAAATTCAAAAAAGATGATGGAGATCGATGCATTTCATCGTTAATCGTGTTTATCTATGCATCGTGTTCAAAAAAGACGCATATAACAATAAAATACACAAATTCATTTATGCATCGTGTTCAACTTGTTCATCATTCATCAATGCATCGTATTCGTCGTTCATGTTCTTTATTCATCTATGCATCATGTTCAACTTGTTCATCGTTCATCTATGCATCGTCATTGTTCATCATCCAATTATGCATCATCATTTTTCGTTGTTCATCGTTCATCATCCATCTATGCATCATCATTGTTCATCATCCATCTATGCATCATCATTATTTTTCGTTCATCATCCATCTATGCATCTTGTTCTTCATAATCATCATCAGTTGCATCTCTTGTTCATGTTCATCATCATCGTTGTTCATCGTTAATCTTCGTCTTCACATCATCTTGTAACAACCCAACTTTTGGCCCAAGTTAATTATCTGATTATCGAACCAATAATGTAATTTTATTACATTATTTGAATTATAATTTAATTAAGTATTGAAATATTTAATTAAATTATATAAATATTTAAATTATGAATTAATAAATTATTAAGATAATTAAATAAAAGATATATAAGATACGAAAGTAATAGTGGGTTAAGTAGCAAACGTAACTGATTAAGTATATAAATGTAGTTAAAGGATCATAAAGACATAATCCACTCTTTCTCTAACTTTCTCTCTCTAAAGATTTCTCTCTCTACTCTCTCTCTACTTCTCTCTAAAATTTCTACCAAACCGACCGACCGATTATCAAAATTTATATGTCGTTGGAAAGATCTCGGAGTATGCTACAAGATTCTACAATTTCACGTGTGATTACATACGAATTTGTGGTAAGAAATTATGTTTTTAGCTTTTATTATTTTCAGTTTAGAAGATATAATCTCGAATTTACCATTTTTATGTGATTAAAGCTAGATTAACTTGAGATTTAATTAGAAAAGGTATAATATAATTAAATCTAGTCTTAATATTTGGTATATATATGATTTTAGGCTTGAAAATGTAAGATTAAAAGCTGTAGAAGATGAACAAATTCGAGAAACCAAGAACAAACTCGAAATGCATGAACAAACTCGACTTTGAGTATTAAATTCGAAGGGGTTCGAATTTAACAAATGAGGTTCGAATATTGATCATTTAAAATCGAATGAAGCTTCAAATTAACAATTGGTTTGAATTTGCTATTAAGTTCGAGAAATGCTTCGACTTTAATTCTATATTCAAAGTGAGGATTCGAATTTAATATTTATAGTTCGAATTTGACTATTATCGAAATAATAGATTCGAATTTATGAAGGTGCTCGAATTTAACCATTTTTTAATGAAGTATTCGAATTAAATAACAAAGTGGAAGCATGGATCTCTAATTTATTCCTATAATTTGAATTTAATATAGAATTTGACTTTAAAGTCTTTAAATTTATTAACATGATTTGAATTTAGCCTATGTTTGTGTTGGGATTCAAATTTAACTAAAGCATTTGAATTTAATCATCAAAATTTGAATGATGATTCGAATTTGATACATGGTTTCGAATTTAATTAGTAAATTGAACCACACTCCCTAAAATTTAGATATCTTGAATAAAACTCATAGACAACACATAAAATAACAAAATAATTGGTTTAATGATTAAATATATATAAATATGATTATATATATATATATATATATATATATATATATATATATATATATACACACACACACACACACACACACACACATTGAACTATTGAGAATATTATTTACAAATAATACAAATGAAAGAAAGATTCTAATGAGATTAATGACCATATGATCAAGATATGAGATTTTGAGATTAATAGATCAACGAACGAACATTGAGCTTATTAATAGAATGAACACTGATATATTATTCAGATGATTCAAAGACTAATAAATATCAGAAATGATATTAATAACAGATTGAGCAACAAGCAAAATGGCGAGCATCTGAAAGTCTGATATAAGTCAGATAGTGGTTCTAATCCACTACAGATTGTGAGCAACAGAGCCAGAGCCAGAAAGTGCAAAATAGCCAGTAACTGTGAGTTGTAGATTTTACTTTAACTGTAAATTATGTGAATTGAGACTTTTGTTGCATGATCCTGATTTTATTGGCATTCTGATCTTGAGCTTATTGATATATATTATCATAGTATATTTACTATGATTTGTTGAGCTGAGCATTTATTCTTCCAGAATCTATTTCATTGACGAGTCATTTGATTGTTGAGCTTAACTCCATCACTATTGCTCAGTGTTGGGTTAATGTTAGGCTTATGATGTGCTGATTTACGTGATGAAAGCACAGAGGGTAGCTAGAGCTAAGCATTCCGATGATATCCATATAGAGCAATTACTGGTAGCTAGCCCAGTACGTGGCTGATCCCCACTAAATGATGCGTGTGTATGGAGTTATCATCATCCGAGCATTCCTTATGAATTTGTCTAAAAGTCTCAAGAGCAACAACAGTTTTATAACTGGGAGCTGAGCAAAGTCGCGCATCGAAAGAGCATTAATTGGCCAATGACCCTTTGAGATTGAGTTGTGCATGAGCCTAGTGCAGTGCATAAGCAATAGAGTTGAGCCGTGCATGAGCCGAGTGCAGTGCATGTGCTTCCGCGTTCATAATTGCATGTTAAATGTGAAATTCTACATTCTCACTAAGCAAATAAGCTTACCCCGTTGTTGCATTATTTTTCAGGTAAAGGCAAAGGATTGGCTGGACCTAGTTCATAGGTCTTTGAAAGAGCTTGAAGTGCTTTAGAACCTGTCCCAATACTTTGGTACTTGATTGAAGATTGAGCTTTGGGGTTTGGGCTAGTTTATATTATGATGATTTGATGTTTTAGTCTAGAAGTTTGTGCCTTATACTTAAAATTTGTCTCTATTTGTAATTAACTTTTATTCCGCAACTGTTAATTTTATCTTAGTTTCCTGATTGATATTGCATTGACTTGAGACCTTTGAGAAATCTTGGGTCTCACACATCTTCACTATGAAAATCATGAAGAACACGATTAGAGAGAAAGGGAGGGAGGGAGAGAGAGAGAGAGAGAGAGAGAGAGAGAGAGAGAGAGAGAGAGAGAAATGGGTGTAAAATGAGGAATGTAGTTAATATGAGATTTAATTCAAAAATGTAACTCCTAATTATCTTTTAATGATTTTTAGAAATAAATTAATTACCATATCTTTAGTATTCCCTAAATGCCATTTGTGCACCCTTGGTAGATTATCTGATGCACAAAAGTTACTCGAGGTTCTTGATTCATAAAAGTTATCGATTGAACCTCAATCTAATATATATATATATATATGATATGATATGGATCCTGTGAGAAAAACTTATGGTGAGAAAAGGTGAGAAGGATTTTGGACCAATCATTTGTTTCCATTAATACGTTGATGTAAAATTGGAAATTTGAATTTTTGGAAACAATTTAATTAATGAAGGGCATATTAGTCCAACAAAAATAATATAATTTATATATTATATCAATTTCTTTTAATTATTAAATATCCATCTAAGTATTTAGTCTTTTAAATTTAATGATTCAATTTGTATAAGAATAAAGGTTTAGTCTTGAAAGGACGATGCAATGAAATTTTGTAGTTGATGCACTTGATTCAAAAAACGTAAACATCAATTTTATTGTATTGTAGTATCACGTTTAGAGCATCATAGACATTTGATTTGTTAAAATACTGAAAACAACAAAGCCATCAATTATACACCAAACTTTATACTATAATACAACAAAACATCAATGATGCACCAACCTTGATACAACAAATATATATAATACATACGACCCAAAATCAACAATACATGTTTTATTATACAGTAATTGATGCACTAGACACTTGATGATGCACTAAACATTTATCAACTGATACAAACTTGAATAAATTAACAGATGCACACAAATTGAATAAATTATCAATGATGCACTAAACACCTATCAACTGATACAAACTCGATGATGCACTAAATCTAAAACCCTAAACTGAACAATGATTCATGATTTTCAAATTTTAATTAAAATATTAATAACAATCATCACCAATTGAGATTAAATATTTGTATAACCTTATTACAAAAAAAACACATAGGATGGTGGTTGCGAATAAAAACCCAAGTCGACGGAGTGAGGGCGGAGCTTGCGGATGACGGCGATGGGAGTGAGGGCGGAGCTTGCGGACGACGGCAATGGTGGTTGCGAATAAAACCCCAAATCGACGGAGAGCATAAACCTTTGATCTGGACAAAATATTCTTTGGGGGTCGATGCACGTTTGGTACGGCAACTTTCTCACGGTGGAGAAAGAGGTGCAAATGGGTGAGATGGGAGAATTTAGGTATGGAAACTTTAATGCAATTAATACAATTCCGAACTAAAATTTTGATTTTCTGTTTAAAATATTTAATTTATAAAATGACAATAATACCCTTAAGCTTAATTAAGTTGATTGTGATGAGTTGTCACTCCCTTGTTACTTCTCACCATTAGCTTCTTCTCACATGATCATATATATATATATATATATATATATATATATATATATATATATATATATATATATATATATATATATATATATATATATATATATATATATATATATATATATATATATAGAGAGAGAGAGAGAGAGAGAGAGGTTCTATGGGGCACCACGATGCATTGGGAACCGGTGGGAACCAAAAATGCATAATCTATTTACTAAGGATGCAATAAGGGTAATACGAGAATACTAATTATTTTAAAAAATTACTTAATCTTTTAATTAATAGATTAGTTAGAAAATAGAAAACTAAATAATATCATTAACCACTTTCTCTATTTTCTTCCACATTTCCCTCCCTCACCTCTCTCTCTCTCTCTCAAAACCGGCGGCCTCCATCATTCTTCCACCTCAATCTCGCCGGCCACCGCCTCTCTCTCTCTCTCAATATCGCCGGCCTCCATCATTTATTCTCCCTCAATCTCGTCGGCCTGCATCACAAAGTTGATGAACAATGCATCACTATGATGTGTCTTGTTCAAAGGATGAATGCACACAAAAAAAAATCACGATGAATGTTGATGTTTTTGGTTAAAACATGATGCACATTAGCGGTGCATCAAGATGATGATGAACATGTTGAAGACGTTGATTAACACGTTTAAATTCCAGATATGCATCAGGATGAACATGATGATGCATAACCTGAGAAAGATAAGTACGAAGATGCACAGTATGAACACGATGGTGCATAACCTGGTGTGCCATATGAACACGATGATGCATAACCTAGGAAAGATGAATACAAAGATGCACGATCAATGAAGATGATGAAGCATCATGTTGGATTTTTGTTCAATTGAAATTTTTTAATTTTAGAAGTGTATTTTATAAATTTATTAGCATTTAATAATTTATTATTGAATTAAATATTCAATCAATATAAGTTTAATTTTGAGTTGACTTGATATATTATTTTTTCCCAAAATACCCTTATGCACATCTAATATGTAAATCGTGCATCACGATGCGTACACAAATTTCATCTTTGTTACCCTTTTGCCATTGTAATCTTAGCCATTCATTTTCTAGATCTAAAGGTGTATATAGGTTCCTAAGTTGCACGATACACACAGGTGCCCCACAGAACCTAACATGTATATATATATACATACATACGTACATACATACATACATACATACATACATACATACATACATACATACATACATAGATACATACATATATATATATATATATATATATATATATATATATATATATATATATATATATATATATATAGAATATGGTTCGAGAGAGTACCACCCTTATGTAGCGCACCAGAAGGTACCACCTTTAAAAAAACTTTTTTTAAAATTTTTTTCATGAA
Organism: Centrapalus pauciflorus; assembly: GCA_020465985.1. Lineage (NCBI taxonomy): Eukaryota > Viridiplantae > Streptophyta > Magnoliopsida > Asterales > Asteraceae > Centrapalus > Centrapalus pauciflorus. The sequence continues at coordinate 185,954 of JAANYP010003896.1, read as the reverse complement.
CATGATTTAATTAACGTTATCAAGATCATATGTAAATTTCACATACATTCACATCTCCTAGCTCCTAAAAAATGATGTGAACACACACTTACATAATTTTGAAAACATGTGAATGCGCATTTATGTGATGCGTGTTTTCATACACTTAGAGTGTTCGGATTTGCGTGAAATTCACATATGATCTGTGTAATGTTAATTAGAACATGTTCATGAAAAAAAATTTCAAAAAAATTACTTTTAAGGGTGGTACCTTCTGGTGCGCTGCATAATGGATGGTACTCACTTGAACCTATATATATATATATATATATATATATATATATATATATATATATATATATATATATATATATATATATATATATATATATATATTCAATCCTTACGTGTGTCTAACCACCAACAACACTCGACCGTCTCTCCTCAATCTTTAGTTAATAATATTACATAATCCTTGATTGATTTAAAAAAAACATAGAATTTAATTTTTTGTTTATTAAAAGTTTTGAAATATAAAAAAATATATTTTTTTAGGAAAATTTGCTTAAAACCCTCAAGTTGGATTATTTTTTAGATTAAAATCCCCAACTATTTTCATTACACAAAAAAACTTCCAATCAACTAAAACTTATTAAAATAAAGTTTTTCTTTTCAAAACAAGTAACTTGCAACTTGATAAACCGTCTGCAATATGCTATCAACATTTTTTTCCGACAAACCTTTTTTTTCAGCGGACTTATTTGTTTGTATTCTATGATTCAAATCCCTATTTTTTGTTGATTTTTTGTTCAAATCTATGTTTTTTGTTAAAATTTAGTTTTTCCATAAAATTTCGATGGTCGCTGATGACTTGTTGACGGTGGCATGTTACTTTCAACCAGTTATAACCGGTAATATCTCCTTTTTATAAGATTTATCGGTTAGAAGTTTTTGCAATGAAAAAAAAATCAAGATTTTAATCCAAAAGTATCCGATTGAAGATTTTTTACAAATATCTTCTATTTTAGGAAGAATTTCATATATATTCTTGTAAACGTTTAATACTACACATATATCTTTGCAAAATTCCTTATTGCATATATATATCCTTATATATATATAAATCTCACGTATATATCCAAATGACTATTTTCAATTTATTTTATCATTTAAAAAATTTTGAATACCTAAACTACCATCTTAAATTCCAATAAAAATTAATTAGAAAAATAAAGAAATATCATTTTCTAATTTAATTCAATAATAAATTAATTAAAAAATGATATTTAATATTTTTTTAAAGATGTAATTAAATTTAAAATAGTCGTTTGGATATATTTGTGAGATTTAAAAGTTTACAAGGATATATACGAATTTCTTAATATATATATATATATATATATATATATATATATATATATATATATATATATATATATATATACAATCAGGTTCATCAGCGTACCTATGAGATTCCAGCGTACCGAGCGTACCCTAATGTGAATGATCATTCACACATTTTTTTTGAATAGACATGTATAACAGAACATTATAAGACTTTTTTTCAAAAGGAGTAATATCATAAATCTTGTGAATGGTAAAAAAATTCATGTGAATGGTCATTCACACCATTCACATAGTGTGAAATGACCATTCACATGGATGACCATTCACATAAACATGCATTGAGCATTCACATAATTTTTAAGGACACAGAAAGTGTGAATCTATGTGAAATTCATATATCATGCGTATAACATTAAATTAAACATGCTTATGTGAAAAAAAATTTTAAAAAAGTTTTTTAAGGTCGGTACCTTCGGGTGCACTTGATTTCGAGAGGTACTTATTTGAACCTGAATCTATATATATATATATATATATATATATATATATATATAACATGGTTCGAGAGAGTACCACTCTTTATGCAGCGCACCAGAAGGTACCACATTTAAAAAAACTTTTTAAATTTTTTTTTCGTAAACATGTTTTAATTAACCTTATGAAGATCATATGTAAATTCCACATACATTCACATCTCCTAGCTCCTAAAAAATGATGTGAACTCACACTTACATAAATTTGCATATATGTGATGCGTGATTTCACGCACTTAGAGTGCTCGAATTTGCGTGAAAGTTATATATCATCTGTGTAATGTTAATTAAAACATGTTTGTGAAAAAAAAAATTCAAAAAAAAAAACAATTTTACGAGTGGTACCTTCGGGTGCGCTGTGTAATAGGTGGTACTCACTTGAACCTAAGTCTATATATATATATATATATATATATATATATATATATATAGTTCGTGTGAGTACCTAAAAAATGCTGATTACCGTGAGTACCTGTGAACACACGGGTTTCGGATGTGAACTTGCTTCGAAAAAAAGTTTTTTTTTTGAATTTTTTTCATATTCATTTAGATACAAATAAAATAAGATTATTCGTAAAAAAATTATATACATTCACACTTTCTAACATCTTAAAAATCATGTGAACGTGAAAAAATTCATGTGAACATGCTTAGTTGTGAACACACGTTCACAACAGTACAATTCATGTGAACACAAACGTTTCACATAGTTCTAGTGTGTGTTTATGTGTGATTTTTTGCAAGTAGTCTTTTATTTTAATTTAAACATGATTATGAAAAAAATTTAAAAAAAAATGGTTTTAAGCGAGGTACCTTTGGTACTCCACAAAACTAGTGGTACTCATTTGAACCCAAATCTGTATATATATATATATATATATATATATATATATATATATATATATATATATATATATATATATATATATATATATATATATATATATATATATAGGGATGAGATCCATTGTGAACAAATTATCGTTGTGAACGTTGTGAACAAATAAAATAAATACATATAATCATTTATATATATCAACAAATGTTTGTAACATGATTCAAAAGGTTCATAGAAGTGTCTATAACAAGATTTAGAACATTCAAAAGATTCATAGTAGTTTTTACAACAAGATTCATAAGATTTGACAAATTCATAGAATTTAATAAAATCCATAGGATCCAATCAATAGGTTAATAGAATGGTTCGGTAGTATTTTCAACAAGATTCATAAGATTCAAAAGCAATTTTATTGTTGTTCACAATGTTCACAACGATAAAGTGTTCACAAAAGATCTTTAGTCTCTCTCTCTCTCTCTCTCTATATATATATATATATATATATATATATATATATATATATATATATATATATATATATACAGATGAGATCATTGCAGAACCTAAAGTTAGTGTAGAACCGTAGAACCAATATCGTCCATAGATTAGATTAATCTAATGGTCTTGATTAAAACCATAAAGTTTGGAATTAGTGAAAAAAAGATTGGCATTAGTGATTATTTAATTCTTTCAGGGGTAAAAAAGGAATAGATTGGAAATTGCAAAAAAGATTGGCATTAGTAAAATAAATATCCTTTTTCTTTAAATTAAAATAATATTAATATGATTAATTGTTAAATCAAAAAAATTATACCATAAAAACGAGAATTTTATACTCTTTAAAACGAGACTGGTCATGATACATTTTTTTCGAAAAAATTTTACGTGTTTATTTTTCGTAAAAAAATTACCCAGACCACGATGCAATGTAGCATAGCCGGTATCATTAAATGTCGAATGAACACTTGATATTGTATATTCAACGTCGATGCAACACTGCATGTATATTCAAAATTAACAGAACCAAAATAATGGTCAAAATTAGTAGTCAAAAGTTGGTTGATTTAATGGGAACAGTAATGACATATTTTTTTCGAAAAAATTTTACGCATTTATTTTTTGTTAAAAAAATTACTCAGACCACGATGCAATGTAGCATGACCGATATAATTTAACGTCGATGCAACACTGCATGTACATTCAAAATTAACAGAACCAAAATAATGGTCAAAATTAGTAGTCAAAAGTTGGTTGATTTAATGAGAACAGTAATGACATATTTTTTTCAAAAAAAATTTACGTATTTATTTTTCGTAAAAAAAATTACCCAGACCACGATGCAATGTAGCATGACCGATATAATTCAATGTCGAATGAACACTTGATGTCATATATCCAACGTCGATGCAACACTGCATGTACATTCAAAATTAACAGAACCAAAACAATGGTCAAAATTAGTAGTCAAAAGTTGGTTGATTTAATGAGAACATTAATGATATATTTTTTTCAAAAAAAATTTACCTGTTTATTTTTCGTAAAATTTTTTTTTTACCTAGACCTCCATTCAATATATTATATAGAGATCATTCAATGTCGAATTACAGTTTATATCACACATTCAACACTGCATGTATCTTCGATATTAAAAGAGTCAAAAATGGTCAAAATGGGCAGTCAAACTTGGTAGGCTACTATTAATTCAATGTTAATTGCATAATTACCATCTTATCCCTAGTGTTATATAATAATCCAATGGTTTAGATTGGTTCTATAGTTCTGCAATAGGGGTGAGCTCGGTACCGGACCGAACCGAACCGGTACCGATCCCGAAAATACCGAAACCGAATTATTAGTTTTGAAAGAACCGAATACCGAACCGTATAATTTTATATGGTGCCGGTTCGGTCCCGAATACCGAATTTTAGCTAATTTAAAAACCGAATATCGAAACGAGAGTACCGAATACCGAATTTTAGCTAATTTAAAAACCGAATACCGAACCGAATATATTAATTCGACCGGTACCGGTTCGGGTTCGGGAAATGGTACCCGTCGCTCACCCCTAGTGCATCCAATTTCAAGGTTATACTTTGTCTTAAAATTCAAGATTTTGCATTAAGTGATTGTACCATATGCATAATAATTTGTAAAAAGCTAAATGCTTTATTAGTAGTATAGATATAGATAGATATAGATATATATAGGGTTGGGATCATTGCACACGTTTAATACACAACCTCCGATAAAGACACATTTATTATTTTGTTTCTCCCAATCGCTTTTACACTCCCCAAACAATCTCTTGCACTCCCCAAGGCCCAAGGCCCAAGCACACAACACTCTTCAAACATGTCTGACAAAATCCAAACGTCTCTTTGAAATTGAAGATGAAATCCAGATTCATTCAATTGGAAAAAAAAAAAAAAGCGATTGCCTTGAAACTCTCTTCTACTTTCTCCAACATCTGTTTCTCTCGAGCAAAAGTATCACGAACCAGTTGATTCAACAAACCCACAATTGGATTACCATTACTTCTCTTCCTATAAAGGTCCTTTAGCTAATCCTATCAGTCATCTTCTTTTCAAGCCTTATCGCAGCCTCAATCGAAGGATTGCATTAATGCTTTTCATTCAAACGGGTTTCGTTTCATCATCTTCATTTTCTTCTTCATCGATTGAGGCTACAGCTACAGGCGAGTCTATGGCTTTGACTGAAAATTTGAACATTTTTGTTAGGGCTGTTGTGTAGGGGTAGAGCGAAAGAAATGTTATAGGGTTTGTGTTTAAAAGGGTGTTTGAAGAGAGAATTGATGGGTCTAACTGAAACTTTGAATCTTTTATTTGAGAAAGGTTACGGATGTATGTTTATTGGCAATCGGGAAGAAATGGCAAGACCCCACACCCAGATTTCTCCAAATCCTAATGATACAATATATTGTATGAATGGTTTGCACAATAGATGTTTGATGAAATGTTTTAATGACATTTGTTTGAGTTTACAAAAGGATGTTTGTCATTTTGGCCATTTTCATCGTTATTTTGCTTCCGTTTAGTGTTCATAACTTGGCTAAGATACTATGCAATCATTTCTTTTATCTTCTGATGCATCCTAACTGTTGTTTTTATTAGAAACTTCATTGCAAAATTCATGTATGTTAAGGTCCTCATACTAAAATTTCATATTGCCTGCCTATATCCTTTGGTTTGATGATTACTGAAGTCTTCTAGCTCTGCAGGTATTAGGAATACAAATCTGATTACGTATCAACCCAGAAACTGGCTTATTTTGATGCGCATAAAGGCGAAGACAGGTATTATCTCATATCTTTTTTTTTATCTTAGACAGTCAGACTTACTAAGTTTCAGTATTTTGTTTTCTCTCTTCTGATGTTTGATTATATGTAGGCTGAAACACAAATATCATCCTATAAATTTGCTTTCATTTTAAGAAACTTGTGCATTTAGTATTCTGTACAAGAAGCTCATTGTCACAATTAAAAATGATCTTGTCTTTGTGAAACAGTTGGTGGTTCTTTATTTTTTATCTAAATTTGCAAATGCTTTTTTTTTTCCCAGGAGAAATGAATCCGCTCGCAAGCTGGCTAAGGATTTTTTGCTCGACTTGCAGACTGATTCAATAGATTTGTGCGCATTTAGGTTTTCAAAGAAAAACTTATCATCTTAACATTTTCATAGATATGTGCATTTGAGCGTGTACTTGAGACAAGGTGGAATTATTTTTGACTTTTGCAAGTTGTTTGTGTCTTTTGGGATAGGTTTATCTAACTTTTTGACCCCCTTTTTTTTACAGCTTTTAATGGTGAACTTGAATAATATTTACTTTAGTGCTAATTATAGACGACATTTCTATTGATTTGTCTCTAACTAGGGCTATTTTGGCAGCTGTTTTGTGGTTTCTTGGACCTTCAAGGTGCAAGTCTTCTTGAATTCAGAGTATTCATTTAATAAACGTATTCAATCTTATGAGATCTTACTGTGTTAGATTACTATTTAACAACCACCTTTTTTCAATCTTTTGAGATCTTACTGTGTTAAATTACTAATTAACACCCTTTTATTTGTTTTGTAAAGGTGATGAAAGGATTAAAGTTGCTGAAAGGATTAAATGTGAAGGAAATCTCACCACTAGGTTTGAATCATTTTTTTAGTTGTTGATAGTATATTTATTATTTCATTAATATGCATTTGCAAATTGCAATTGTGGCAAAACAAGATCTGTTTGCTTTGCATATTTTTCAGCTGATTATGTTGATCTCAATTCGTACATTTTGATCTTTTGGTAATTGACATATATGTAAATAGAAAATATGTGTTAATGAGAATTATAAACTCTTGAAGGTGATGAGAATTATAAAATTTGTGTTAGCATCCTTAAGCAATTGAAGGTGATTATCTTTAAACCTTCTAGCCTTCAATTCTTGGTGAAATAACCCAATAGTATTTGTGATTGTAAGCAATAGTATCTATGAGTTGAGCAGGCAAATACATATACAGTTGTAACAACCTATTATGGATGCTCAAATAAAACTGATATCAACAATGTATTAACTGAAATGGTGGAAAGGGTGTGAAAAAGGCTGAAATGGCAAGTTCATTCCTCTTATTTTCACAATTAATGTGATCGATTCCTATTTGTTTTGAACAATTTTTAGCGTTTTATATCAACTTCAATTTTCGGGAGGATACAAGTCATCAAACAGAGTTTGCTCTGTTCTCTTAAAGATCAGAGTGTTTCTGAATTCTATATTAAGTAGCTACATGTTTTATATCAACCAGATTGCAATAGGGACTGATGATGTATTTAACAATACAAAAGTTGTTAAACTGTTTGGTGGAGGCATTGTACTTATTTTATTATCATATAGATGTTTTTGGGTATGAATGGCCAAATGACGTTGATGTCTTTAGATTCCAATTTTTTTGGTAGTTTGACGTTCACTAAGCAACCCTATTAAATTGAACTTCGTATAATGAGTTACAATTTACTTTTCCCCTCAATCCTTTGTCGAAAATTTTAGATTCACTCTAGAATTGTTATCATAAATCTTTTTTAATTATGTATATAGTAATCTAGCATTTGAATACTTGAAGTTGATTTGTAGTTGACTGTTATTTTTCTTTTCTAAGTTTTGCACATTGCAGGAGATGGGCAGTAGATAATATTGACTTTATGAAAGAACTAGCTTGAGGAAACATTATTGATGTAGGAGATGGGCAGTCATCAAGTATTGATTAGTTCCATCTACAGTGTTTGTAACGAAAGTTTATGTCCGGCGGTTTTCACATCCATTCCTTAGAAGTTAAAAAATTATTTCACTCTAATTTGTAAACACTATCACTCATTGTACATAATAATCTATTTATTGTTCAATTTTAACATTACAATCACCATTGTTTTTTTCTACTCTTCTACCATTTCAAGATATATCTTCTGCTATGTAAACTTTGCCATATTGGATCGGCAATTCAACAAATGCTGCAGGCCCTCTATCAACTTTTGTTTTTCTTCTTTAGTGCTGCATTCAAACTGTATTATTTTTTCGTTGATTTCTATACCAAAGTATTGCCTCTGTTTCTATCGTCCATCTCTCTTCCAGGCCATGCCATGCAGGGTTGTTGACATAGACTCGAGAGACTACGAGTATATTCCTGATAAATGTTTGAAGTATTGAAATACTTTTGAAGAAATCCTGTCATCAACTACTATTTTTAGTACTCTTCTGCCCCATATTAAAACGTACACATTTCTGTTGTGATGACAATTATAGTTGTGTGAAGTAAATATTAAGGGACTTGGTTCTTCATTTCCAATGTGTGGGCATAAGTTGGTACTGATGGAGTATCATACAGGAATATTCATAACATTATTTACAATTACCTGCCATTTTGTGTAGGGACCGAACCAGTACATTCGGTCCGATATTTGTTGTTTAAATCGGGATCGGTACTTACTAACTGATTTTCGTACCTTTTAAGAACTGGTAATACCGGTAGCAGTACTGAATACGAAACACTTGCCTTGAACCATCTAGAGATCTTCAAGGGATGGAACTTGGAAGGAGTATCAAAAAAGATTGTTTACTCCCTACTTCATTTATCAAACCAAATAATGTAATCTCATTTAACATGATAGCAATTCATATAACACACCGATATTTCTGGAAGCCTGTTAATTCAAAGAAGAAGTTGGAGTCCTCTTGAAGCATGGAACACCAAGAGCAAAAATATTATGTCCATTTAAAAGCGAGACAAGACCAAGTATCCATGTAAAAATTAAGGATGCATAAATCAACTAAGAAAAGATTATTTTTGTTATTAGTTGCTGCTTGGGACATGAATGCGTGTTTCCAATATGTGAGATAGTTCATATACTTGTCTCTGTATAACATGTGAGATAGTTCATATACTTAGAGTTTGCTTAATGCAAGTAAAAGCTTCATTGTACAAACATAACTTGACCTTCTAAATCAAATAATCTACTTCATAAGCGTAAACATACCTAAATGTATCTGCATACGTGAGATCTTTCTGATGAATTCTAATTATTGTTTACCATTTTGGTAGTTGACACATGGAAAATATTGCTATATAGTACAATTCAATGTTCTTAAAACATTTTTATGCAAATTAAAAAAAAATGCAAACATAAATGAAGCAATTAATCTCAAGACATCTCGAAGTGACTTTGTTGCCTCACCTTCATCTCTTCTTCTCTAGGGGATTAAACTCTCACAATCTTCAATTAATTATCAATAAATGAGAGTTTAATGTACCAAATCATGACATAACAATGATTGATGGAGTATATATATAAGTTTAATGTTTTTAAAGGATTTTGGATGTGTTGCAAGAAGAATAATTGAAATCTGAAATCAAATTAAAATGCATTGTTGTTTTAAACAAACATTTGGTATTTTAATGCCCAAAAGTATGAAATCTCAATGAATGATTCTATGTGTTTATTCATTTGATTTTTTCTAATGATTTTAGAATTGTTACAAAAAATCTCGTCGATATTGGACGTCAAAGAAAAGTTTATTGCTATTTGATGTAAAAAATAACACTTTAATGAGTGAAAGTACAAATTTGCAACAATAGGTGTAATGTTGTTATAGAAATGGAATTTTTAGTAGGTTTCTGATGTTTTGTGAAAAATTCATTAAAATCGTCTTAATTTGAAAGATCATTGTCATAGTATGCAATTTCAACATATTAAACTGCTATTTTGTGTAGATTCTTCACAAATCAAAGAGTTTCAAAAATCTTCATCATTCCAAGGTTTCAAAGATTCTGCACAAATCAAAGATTTGCAGATTCTGTAAAACATTCAAAGATTAAAGCCAAAGTTAATTGCTATTATTAGCAATTATAATTAATTAGTTAGAAGTCATTTTAGGGGATTATACTATCACAATGCCTAAAATTCTTTTTGCTTAAATTTTTTTTATTACAATACTAAATCTTAAATTTATACAATTTTGGCTTGTAAATGTAGTTCACGTGTTCCTTAAGATTATATATTTGAATTGTTTTAGATGGTCAAATGAATCGAATGGAAGTGCATGTTGGTTAATTTGTGTTTGGTTTGATTTGGTGACCACAAGAATACAAGTAATATTCTGCTTGAAGAATCATGAACTCATTAGTTAGAAATGAAAGTTTAGGTGTTCAAATGAATCGAACGGAACTGCATTGCTAAAGCTGGATATTAATTAGGAGTCTAGGAGTTAGGTTTCTTGAATAATGTAAAATGTTTGAACAATAAGCTTTAACAAAGTGAAAGATCTTAAGTGATGGTATGATGTATGTCAATTGTTGTATTCTCATATTAGATGGTTTGCATGTTAATAATTATAATTAAGTTAGTAAAGACCGGTAAATGATAGTTGCAGCCAACATTTGATTATGTTTATCTAAAAAATAAATAATGTCTAAAAAAAATACGAGGACGTCATTTTATCTATGAAGTCAATCTTCTTTTCCCTTCGTTTTTAGGAAAATAATATGTAACTCAACAAATATATTTGATCATATTTTTGTCTGTAACCATATGGTTTTTATGATATTTGACTGACATTGAAACTTAAACGTATTTTTCTTTTACGTTGTTTAAAGATATTATTCATCATCGTCATCTATTAAACGAATAAGTAATCGAAAAAAATATTTGTCGCCGCCGCCGCTTTGCCCGGGCATGTAGCTAGTATGTATATATATATATATATATATATATATATATATATATATATATATATATATATATATATATATATATATATATATATATATATATAGAATCAGGTTCATTAGTGTACCTATGAGATTCCAGCGTACCCAGCGTATCCTAATGTGAATGATCATTCACATATATTTTTTTTGAATAGACATGTATAAGACAACATTATAAGACTTTTTTTCAAAAGGAGCAGCATCATAAATCTTATGAATGATAAAAAAAGATCATGTGAATGGTCATTCACACCATTCACATTGTGTGAAATGACCATTCACATGGATGACCATTCACATAAATATGCATTGAGCATTCACATAAGTTTTAAGGACACAGAAAGTGTGAATATATGTGAAATTCATATATCATGTGTATAACATTAATTTTAACATGGTTATGAGAAAAAAAATTTAAAAAAAGTTTTTTAAGGTTGGTACCTTCGGGTGCACTTGATTTCGAGAGGTACTTCTTTGAACCTGAGTCTATATATATATATATATATATATATATATATATATATATATAGGGTTAAGTTCCATGGAGTCCCATATTAGATTGGAGTCCTGGAGTCCAATATTAAATGTACATGTTCATTACAATAAAATGTTTTATTTTATGCAAAAGTATAGTATACACATGTTCAAAAGTGCATTACAATTGACGAGTTCATATCATTTGAAGTTATAACGATAAAAAAAAATCTATATCATGCAAAATTATAACATTTAATCAATATGCACATATGATCTGATGATGCACTTTGAACATGTGCATATTGTATTTTTGCATGAAATATAACATTTTTTATCGTAATGAACTTCAAATTGTGTGAATTGTTCAACAATAGCTCACTTTTGAACATTTATATATTACATTTTTACATGAAATAAAATATTTTATTGTAATGAACATGTACATTTAATATGGACTCCAGGACTCCAATCTAATATGGGACTCCATGGAACTTAAATATATATATATATATATATATATATATATATATATATATATATATAGAGAGAGAGAGAGAGAGAGAGAGAGAGAGAGATATTGGGGTTCGATTAAGAACTTTTGTGCATCGATGCATCATTGAAACTTTTGTGTATCGGACTATCTACCAAGGGTGCACAAAGGGCATTTAAGGGATATTAAATCTATGGAACTTATTTTTGAATTTAAATGCCTTTAAGATAAATAATAGCTAAATTTGGTATAAAAATCACCAGTAACTTCTTTCTTAAAACCACTCCCTCTTTCTCTCTATCTATCTCTCTCTCTCCTTACTCTTAGCCCCCTCTTGCTTCCTTCCATCCTCGGCCACACACCACCATAGCACTGGCACCACCACCACCACCGGCAATCGTCAACCACCAACCACCACCACCATCGCGCACCTTTTCTCCACCTTCATCAATATTAACATGCACACCATTGTCATCTCCTTTATTTTCCGATACACCACCGTAACTGCACCGCCATCGCACCACCCGCCACCTCCCTTTCCCTATCTCGGTTCATGGTCGGTGCACCACCGTCCTCCTCCCCACCGGCCATCTCCCTCTCTCTCTCTCTCTCTCTCTCTCTCTCTACGGCCAATAAATACCGCATTTTTTGAATGCATGATAAATTTTTGAATGATGAACGCCTTCAATAAAAAACGCGATAAAAGGATGCGTTTTTGAATAATGAACACCTTCAAAGATAAAAGGATGTATTTTGATGATTTTGGAAGAGATGAACGATATGCATGTATTTGATTTTGGAAAAGATGAATGATATGTATGTATTTTGAAGAGATGAACGATATGCATGAAGAGATGAACGATATGCATGTATTTTGATGAGGAACGATATGCATGAAGAGATGAACGATTTTTGTTTGTATTTTGATTTTGGAAGAGATGAATGATATGCATGATTTATTTTTGAAAGAGATGAACGACACATGCATGTATTTTGATGTATTTTGAATTTGTATTATTTTCGTTAATTTTGGAAGTGTAATAATTAAATAAGAATGACATAATTTCTTTTGTGCCTCGATGCACAAAAGTTCTTAATGGAACCTCCCTCTCTCTCTCTCTCTCTCTCTCTGTGTGTGTGTGTGTGTGTGTGTGTGTGTATATATATATATATATATATATATATATATATATATATATATATATATTATGGTTCGAGAGGGTACCACCTTTATGCAGCGCACCAGAAGGTACCACCTTTAAAGAAATTTTGTAACATCCCAATTTCGAGATAATTGCGTGTAATTATTTTAGTGGATAATTAAATAATTATATTTGTGTTGGACCAATGAGATCCCGAGTAGTGGATTGATACGTGTCGGGTTATGAGTTACGTGTCTCCGAGGTAATAATTAGTGGATTAATTATCTCCTTGAGATCGTGGATTTAATTGGGTCCTAATGATATAATTTGTGAAAAAGTGATATCGGGTTCAGATTTAGTGGGTTCGGAACCGGAAAAGAGATAAAACCTATATATGTGTTGAGCCCCCTTTTCTTCTTCTTCCTTATCCATTTGAGACAAAAAGAAGCTAAAGGTGTGTGTGTATTTTGGGTGTGGAGCTCCAGCTAGAAGAAGCTGAAATTGATTTGGCTAAGGTGCTGGAATTGGTGTTTCCTTTGATCATCTTCATCATCTTCTTCACCACCTTGTGTTGTTGGGTTTCCAAGAGGTAAGGGTTGATTATAATGGTTAAATTCTTGATGAATTCATGTTTTATGTTGAGGAAATCGTTTCTGTAGTATATGGGGTGTTTACATATGAGTCTTGTGTATTTTCCTTGCTGAAAATCGAGTTTGGAGGGGTTGAAAACCCCTGGTTCGGCTATGGAGTTCGAAGGGCAAGATTCTGCTGTCTGGCAAAAGCGCGGCGCGCAAATGAGAAAAGCGCGGCGCGTTTTCTGATCTGCAGAAAATTTCAATAGAGTCAATAAAAGAGAGTTTTGAGTCGTTATTTGGTCGAGTTCCTTCGAGATATTATTGAATTGAATTATTTGGGATTTTGGGTCTCGATAGGAGTTCCGAAAAAGGGTTTCGGGGATCGATTGTCCGTTCGGGAATATGTTTCGGGATTAGTTTAATTGTGATAATTGTGTTAGATTTTATTTGAGATTGTTGAGTTGGGTTTGAATTAAGCTTCCGGGGTTCCGTTGGGTTTATTTTGGGTCGGATGTATATTGTGAGTCGGGTTTTTGTCGGGGCTTCGGGTTTCGTTTGAGATTAAGGTTGGGATCCGCTTGAGATGTTGGGTTATATTGTGTTGGGTTTTCGGGATATTGTTGGGATTGTTTTGGGGCGGGTTTTCATCGGGACTTCGGGGTTTCGTTTGGGAATTGTGAGTCGGGTTTTGATCAAGTTCTCGGGGCTTCATCGGGGTTGTTTTCGAGTTAGAGTTTTGGGGTTCGGTTTGAGATCTCGGTTGAGGTTTTCGGGGTTTCGTTGGATCATTTTGAGTTCGAGTCGGGTTGCGTTTATTATGAGTTGTGAGATGCGTCTGTGGGTTTGTATTATCGGTTGGAATTGAGATTAATGTTCTGGGATCCGTATGTTACAGGAACAGGTCAGCGAGCCGAGCCGAGTCAGAGATTTCGGGATTAGTGGATCGATCAGGTGAGTACCCGAGTTCTTTTCTAAACCGCGGGACTGTTTTCCGAGTCATGATTGTGCAGTTAGCTTTGTATATGTGTATATTGTGTATTGTGAATGAGACAGGGACGTGGGCGCCAGGTATGATTCTATTTCCCACATATGTGTTATATGTGTGCATGAGATGAGATCCAGTCCGGGGGTCCGTGATGAGTTCCATACGGACGGTGATTCGCGATGCGTGATCGCGCGGGTTGACTGTCCCTAACAGTCCTTGGAGCGTGTATACACGGCAGGGCCTGTAGCCGGTTCGCGCCCGTGCTACAGGGTTGTGGCTAACCACCGGTGCGCACGGTCGTTAGCTGGGGAGGAGTCCCCTTCAGTGATATTGTGTGCAGGGCTTCGGATCTCATGCTGAGTGTTCATACCTGCTTTATACTGCTGATTGCCAGAGACAGAGATTGAGCTTGTGTTGTGTGTATGTGCTACATGTTCGCATGCTATGTGTTTACTGTGCAGAGTCTAACCCTCGAGTACTCACGAGCTTTCGAGCTTACGTATTCGAGTCTTCCGTGTTCAGGGTTTCAGTGAAGGGTTCAGTAGCTGTGCTTGTAGATCTGGGAGCAGGGATTATCTGGAAGGCTTTGTGCTAGTTTCGTGTAGCGATCTGTACAGTTCAGCTTATGTGATTAGTGGATTATATGTTAACAGTGTTTATGTAAAAGTTTTAAATTATCAGTGAATTCTGTTTATCCTGTGACATGTGTTTAATAGAGCATTGCGATGCTGCCACCTGTGTATTGTAATGACGTGGCATTTCTGAGTTAAGGGAGGGTGTTACAAATTTTTTTTTCATAAACATGTTTTAATTAACATTATGAAGATCATATGAAAATTTCACATACATTTAGATCTCCTAGCTCCTAAAAAATACTGTGAACACACACTTATATAATTTTGAATGTATGTGAACTTGCATTTATGTGATATGTGTTTTCATGCACTTAGAGTGTTTGGATTTTCGTGAAATTCACATATGATCTGTGCAATGTTAATTAAAACATGTTCATGAAATTTGTTTTCAAAAAAATTACTTTTAAGGGTGGTACCTTCTGGTGCGCTGCGTAATGGGTGGTACTTACTTGAACCTAAATCTATTATATATATATATATATATATATATATATATATATATATATATATATATATATATATATATATATATATATATATAGGGTTGAGATCATTGCAGAACCTTAATTTAGTGCAGAACTATAGAACCAATCTAAACCATTAGATTATTATATAACACTAGGGATAAGATGGTAATTATGCAATTAACATTGAATTAATAGTAGCCTACCAAGTTTGACTGCCCACTTTGACCATTTTGACTATTTTAATATCGAAGGTACATGCAGTGTTGAATGTGTGATATAAACTGTAATTCGACATTGAATGATCTTTATAAAATATATTGAATGGAGGTCTAGGTAAAAAAAATTTTTACGAAAAATAAACACGTAAAATTTTTTCGAAAAAAATATATCATTACTATTCTAATTAAATCAACCAACTTTTGACTACTAACTTTGACCATTATTTTAGTTTTGTTAATTTTGAATGTACATGCAGTGTTGTATCGCATTGAATTATATCGGTCGTGCTACATTGCATGGTGGTCTGCTGATATTTTTTTTACGAAAAATAAACACGTAAAATTTTTTCGAAAAAAAATATGTCATTACTGTTCTCATTAAATCAACCAACTTTTGATTACTAATTTTGACCATTATTTTGGTTTTATTAATTTTGAATGTACATGCAGTGTTGCATCGACGTTGAATATACGATATTAAGTAGTCATTCGACATTGAATGATACCGCCATGCTACATTGCATGATGGTCTGAGTAATTTTTTTTTACGAAAAATAAACATGTAAAATTTTTTCGAAAAAAATATATCATTACTATTCTAATTAAATCAACCAACTTTTGACTACTAACTTTGGTCATTATTTTAGTTTTGTTAATTTTGAATGTACATGCAGTGTTGCATCGCATTGAATTATATCGGTCATGCTACATTGCATGGTGGCCTGCTGATATATTTTTTTTTTCGGAAAAATAAACACGTAAAATTTTTTCGAAAAAAATATATCATTACTATTCTAATTAAATCAACAAACTTTTGACTACTAACTTTGACCATCATTTTAGTTTTGTTAATTTTGAATGTACATGCAGTGTTGCATCGCATTGAATTATATCGGTCATGCTACATTGCATGGTGGTCTGCTGATATTTTTTTTTACGAAAAATAAACACGTAAAATTTTTTTGAAAAAAATATGTCATTACTGTTCTCATTAAATCAACCAACTTTTGACTACTAATTTTGACCATTATTTTGGTTCTATTAATTTTGAATGTACATGCAGTGTTGCATCGACGTTGAATATACGATATTAAGTAGTCATTCGACATTGAATGATACCGCCATGCTACATTGCATGGTGGTCTAAGTAATTTTTGTTTTACGAAAAATAAACACGTAAAATTTTTTCGAAAAAAATATATCATGACCGGTCTCGTTTTTAAGAGTATAAAATTCTCGTTTTTATGGTGTAATTTTTTTGATTTAACAATTAATCATATTAATGTTATTTTAATTTAAAGAAAAAGGATATTTATTTTACTAATGCCAATCTTTTTGCTATTTCCAATCTATTCCTTTTTTACCCCTGAAAGAATTAAAAAATCACTAATGTCAATCTTTTTTTCACTAATTCCAAACTTTATGGTTTTAATCAAAATCATTAGATTAATCTAATCTATGGACGATATTGGTTCTACGGTTCTACACTAAATTAAGGTTCTGCAATGATCCCATCTATATATATATATATATATATATATATATATATATATATATATATATATATATATATATATATATATATATATATATATATATATAGATTGAGGTTCAATTGAGAACTTTTATGCATCGGGGCACCTCGAGACACTTTTGTGCATCGGATAATATAACAAGAGTGCACAAAGGACATTT
The DNA here is from genome assembly GCA_020465985.1 of Centrapalus pauciflorus. Taxonomy (NCBI): domain Eukaryota; kingdom Viridiplantae; phylum Streptophyta; class Magnoliopsida; order Asterales; family Asteraceae; genus Centrapalus; species Centrapalus pauciflorus. Next base: position 168,321 of record JAANYP010003896.1, on the reverse strand, counting down.
TGGGAAAATTAAATATATGAACATAATTAATTTCTAAAAACCATTAAAAGATAATTAGGAGTTAATTTAGGAATAAAAATCTCACATTAACAATTTTCCTTATTATCCTCCCTATTTCTCTCTCTATCTCTCTCTATCTCTCCCTCGTCGTTACTCCCACATCCGAAGCATCTGCCAAGCAACGAGCTGGGCGTGTCAGGACGTACTGGAAATGTCACCAACTTCTATTCTAGAGATTCAAAGAATTAATATTGGATTAACTACTTTAATTTGAAAGCTATGGGGATAAATGATCTCCTGTACGTCTTTTGATTTCATGGACCCACCACCATCCCCTCAAGCTCTTATATTTCCATGGAACAGCTTTACAGCCTTGGAGCTTTGGATTTTATAATTCAACTTTTAATTAAGAAATATTTAACATCAATTTTACAAGTTTTATATATCCATTCTCCATTGTTTTCACATCCGACCATCATCATTTTGGATGTATCAAGGTGTATGCATTTTAGATTTTTTAATAAAGATATGCATTTTGGATATATGATTTTGGATTTATGATTCATAGATGCATTTTGATGAAGATATGCATTTTGGATTTATGATGAAACCATGCATTTTGGATTTTGGATGAAGAGATGTATTTTGGGTTTTTTGATGAAGATATGGATTTTGGATTTTATGATGAAGAGATGTATTTTGGAATGTATGAATGTTTGTTGGAACGATGAACGATTAATGTTTGAATGAACAATGCATCACCTTAAATTAATGTATATTTTGGATTTTTGATGAAAAGATGCATTTTGGAAGGTACGAATGTTTGTTGGAACGATGAACGATGCATCACGTTAAATTAATATTTTTGAATGAACACGCTGACACATCACGTTAAATTAAGGTTTTTCGATGAACGATGCATCACGTTAAATACGAAGATGATGAACACGAAAATAATTGATGAAGATGATGAACATAAAGAATGAACAATAAAGATGCATCAGAATCTTCGTAATTTTGTTTGAATTTGTATTATTTTTGTTAATTTCGGAAGTGTAATAAATATATGAGGATCACATAATTCCTGTTTTACCCCTCCGCGAATTTAATTATGTGCACTTGATGCATAAAACTTTCTATTTAATTACCCTTTTGCCATTTAATCTAATCCACACATTATTTTCATCCAAGGGACAATAGAGGTTTTTTTGTGCCTCGATGCACAAAAGTTCTCAATGGAACCTCCCTCTATATATATATATATATATATATATATATATATATATATATATATATATATATATATATATATATATATATATATATATATATATATATATATATATATATATATATATATATATATTGGATATGGATCACGTGAGAAGAGATTTTACGTAAGAAATGGTGAGAATGAATGTTTTGCATTGATATTGAATCATCAAACTATTGATTCATGATTATTGATTCATTATCAATACTTTTGAACCAAATATATAGATTTGAATCATCATTTACGAGCTAAAAATGACGATTCAGTAATAATGCATTTTTCTGCGGTGATGATGCACCAAAAATTTTATCCATGTTTTTTTGTAATCCGGGTTCGATATAATCAAATACATTTGATTCAACAATGTCTAAAATGAATCAATAATCATGAATCAATAGTTTGTTGATTCAATATCAATGCAAAAACCTCATTGTCACCATTTCTCACTATAAAATCCCTTCTCACGTGATCCAGTCTCTCTCTCTCTCTCTGTATATATATATATATATATATATATATATATATATATATATATATATATATATGTGGGTTCAATGGAGAACCTCCATGCATCGAATACCCTTAATGAACCTCCATGAACCACCACAAATGCATCACAATTCCCCCGTAATGCATCATTATTTCCACGTGATGCCTCAAATTCCCGCATGATACATCGATTTCTACATTATTTCCACGTGATGCATCAAATTTCCGCGTGATGCATCGATTTCTACGTGATGCATTACGATTTTCTAGTGATGCATCGTGGTTCTACAAGGTTTTTCGATGCATAAGATTCTCCATTGAACTCACCCATATATATATATATATATATATATATATATATATATATATATATATATATATATATATATATATATATATATATATAGAGGGAGGTTCAATGGAAAACTATCATGCACCTGAAAACTTGTGAAAACTGCACTGCACCACCACAAATGCATCAAATTCTCCGCGCGATGCATCAAATTTTCCGCGTGATGCATCAAAATCCCGCGTGATGCATCACCGTATTTACGATCATGTCACCGCGTTTTTCATGAAATGCACCAAATCGGACGGTTTGCGTAGGTTTCCATAGTTTTCAGGTACATAGTGGTTTTCCATTGAATTCACCCCTATATATATATATATATATATATATATATATATATATATATATATAACCTAGCCAAACAAGAAATAGCCAAACACAAGAAGTCCAACGCGTCTATTGCCACTTGCCCGTCACACGCGGTCAGCTGCCCGTCCCCCTTCTTTTACATACAAAAAACCAGCTATTCCTTCACTGTAATCCTCCATTTCATGCCTACCCACCACCTTCTCTCTCCTCTTTCTCTCTTTCTATATCTCTCAATTCTCTCTCTCTAAACATCATTTCACACAATTACTTGATTCGATCTCCATAATTTCTCTCACATTTCCACAATTAACCTACGATCATTGATTCAATGACCGATCGTGTTCATCCAGCTGCTGATATGGATCATCAGGATCAGGATGATCACTTTGCTCCTTCGCCGGCCGTCGTCAAGCCACTTCAACCACCGCAAGGAACGTACGTCATCCAGATCCCGAAAGATCAAGTCTACCGCGTTCCTCCGCCTGAAAACGCTCGCAAAATACAAAAGCTTGCTAATCGGAAACCTCGTCGGAGTTGCTGTTGCCGCTGCTTCTGTTGGACAATCGGTACCGTACTCATTCTTCTATTCCTCCTCGCCGTCGCTTCTGCTGTACTGTACTTCGTTTTCCGGCCAGAAAAGTTGAAGTACTCGATCGATAACATTTCTGTAGGAGGAATCAACTTGACTTCGTCGGCGTCGGCGTCGTTGTCGCCGCGGATGACGGTTAGGATTAGATCGGAAAATCCTAATGATAAGCTTTCTGTATACTACAATGGAAAAGGAAGCTCAGTGAATGTGTATTACGATGACGTTTTGTTATGTAACGGAGAGTTGCCGACGTTTAAACAGCCGGCGAATAACGTGACGGTGATACAAACAGCGTTAAAAGGATCGGATGTCATCTTGGCGCGTGATGTTCACGCGCGGTTAGGGAAGCAACAGAGGCAACGGAATGTGCCGTTAAAGCTGAAAGTAAAGGCACCGGTAAAAGTTAAAATTGGGGCGGTGAAGACGTGGGAGATAACGGTTACCGTTAAGTGTGACGTGGCTGTTGACCAATTCACTCAGAAGTCAAAAGTTGTGTCTAAAAATTGTAGTTACAGGGTGAAGCTTTGGTGAAAAGGATATGGTTTTATTGTAAAAAGATCAATACACATTATTTAAATATATAATCAAATCATCATATACAATATTCGATTATTCATCAACAAATGTTTATCCATTTTGATAAATCTTTATCAACGAGGTAGTGACACCCGCGCTTCGCTGCGGGAAGATAGAGTTTTAAATTTTCATATAACTTGCAAGTCTTTTGATTTAACAGAGATATATGCACCGACAGATACATAAACATTAGTTATATTTTAATTATAAACTAATTTCATTAAAATATTGTATTGTGAATTTGAATAATAAAGTTTTTTTTCATACAATTAAATATAACATAATAGTTTTGAAAGATAACTCCGAATATATGTATAATTAAATCATAACATTAAATGTGTAAAATTTTTTTGTAATATTAATGTTAAAAACGACTAAACAAAAATTTATCAAAATAAAGGCGTTAAATAAAAGATAACACTAAGATAAGGGTGTGTTATGGAAATTTAAAATAAAAAAAAATCAACCAATCACATAATGACATGTTGCGAGCTCTTAGTGGTCAATTTCATTTGGAAATTGCAAGTATACGAGTTATTGAACACCCGCGCGTTGCTGCGAGGTCTAAAACATTAATTACAAAAATAAATATAAAAAGAAATAAATAAAAAATATATTTCAAACAACGAAACACAACTGAACCAACATCGAAGAGTGAAAATGGAAAGCCGATATAGATTAATAAAGCAAGATAAATATAAATGTTAGTCGGATCTTCTCGTTGGTTTTCTAGATTTTGGAATGCTAAAATTACAAACAATGTCTTATTAAATCGGATCGGAACCATAATTAATTAATCAAATATTCATAACCGTAATTTGAAATATTGACATTAATTAGGTTTAATCGTCAATTTAATTTGTTGGTTTTTCGATCAAATCAAATAAAGTTATAACGGCAATGTCTCTAATACATCGATTACAGTTTGTCAACATTATAATAGTAATGTTCAATGTTATACATGATCATATTTAATAAAAAACTAAATATTAAATAGTTATATTTTAATTATAAAACAATTTCATTGGAATTTTGTATCATCCATTAGAATAATAAAGTTTTTTATACAATTAAACATAACATAATAGTTTCAAAAAATAACTACAAACATAAGTATAATTAAAATCATAATTTTAAGTATGTAAATGTTGTAATAATAAATGTTTAAAGAGAATTAAACGAAAACTTATTAAAATAAAAGGGCTAAATAAACGATAACACTAAGATGAGGGTGTATTATGAAAAATTTAAATTTAAAATTAAAGGAAAAAAAAGAAAAATATCATTGGTTGATACCATATGGTAATTGTATGTATACGAGTTATTGACATCCGCGCGTTGCTGCGGGGTTAAAATATTGATTACAAAAGTAAATAATGAAAAATACTTTTCAAACAATTCAAACAAAAAGTGAAATTGGAAATCTGATATTTCAAAAAGCAAGAGAAACGATACAGTTAGTTGGTTCTTATGATTGACTTTCTAGATTTTGCAATACTAAAATTTCAACAATGTCTTACTAAATCGGACCGGAACCAGAATTAACTAATTAAATATTCATAACCATAATATGAAAATTTGACATTAATTAGATTTAATCGTCAATTTTATTTGTTGGTTTTACGATCAAATCAAAAAAGTTTATAACGGTAATGTCTCTAATACATCGATTAGGGTTTATCAACATTATAATAGTAATGTACAATGTTATACATGATCATATTTAATAAAAAAATATAAATATTATATAGCTACATTTTAATTATAAAACAATTGCATTAGAATTTGTATCGTGCATTTTAATAATAAAGTCTTTCCATACAATTAAATAAAACATAGTAGTTTCAAAAGACAACTCCAAACATAAGTACAATTAAAATCACAATTTTGAGTGTGTAAGAAAATGTTGAATAATAAATGTTAAAAGAGTACTAAACGAAAATTTATTAAAATAAAATGGCTAAATAAAAGATAACACTAAGACAATGGTGTGTTATGAAAATTCTAAATTTAAAATTAACAAAAAACGTGGTTGGTTGAACCCAACTGTTATAAATTTTTTTGATTTGGTTGGAAAACCAACAACGATTCAATGTTAAAATTCCATATTATGGTTATAAATATTTAATTAGTTAATTATACTCCGATCCGATTTAATAAAACATTGTTTGTAATTTTAGCATTGCAAAATCTAGAAAATCGATCATAAGACAATATCATTTGTATTGGTTTTTGAAATATCAGCTTTCCAATTTCACTCTTTGTTTGAATTGTTTGAACGTTCAATGTTATACATGATCATATTTACAAAAAAAAAAAATTTAATACTAAATAGTTCCATTTTTTAATTATAAAACAATTGCATTAAAATTTTGTATCGTTCATTTAAATTAATAAGGTCTTTTTCATACAATTAAACATAACATAATAAATTCAAAAGATAACTTCAAACATATGTATAATTAAAATCATATTTTTAAATGTGTAATAAAATATTGTAATAATAAATGTTAAAAGAGGACTAAACAAAAATTTGTTAAAATAAATGCGTTAAATAAAAGATAACACAAAGATGAAGGTGTATTATAAAAAGTTTAAAATTAAAAAAAAAATATATATGAAAATTTTAAAATTAAAAAAAAACCAAAATAAAAAAACGAATAAAAAGAATATGAAAATTTTAAAATTAAAAATAAAAACCAAAATTAAAATTAAAGAAAAAAGGAAAAGTTCAAAATTTAAAAAAAATAAAAAATAAAAAGAAAACCCAACCAACCATGGTTGCCCAAGTGGGAAACTTTCATTGGGGTAGAAGATTACATAATTGTATGTATATATAATGCTAATTAGAAACTAGCAACCTTTTTCATTTAAATTCATGATTATGATAACCTACTTCGAATTCTGCAAATAAGATCAACCTTGAAAAACACATTTTTTTTAGGAGTATACAAAATTTACTTTTTATTTATCATGATTAAAAGTAAAAACAATAAATAGTAGTAAAAATAACACAAACAAATTTAAAAAATAATAATGAGGGAAAACAATAAGAAAAAGGCAAATTACCGAAACTAATAACAACTTTTGTCAGTTTTATCATTAACAATAATATCATATATATATTTTTTTATCATTAATAACATTGGTTTCATATTTTTTATTGTTTATAGTGACAATTTTTTATTTTTCTATTAATAATAGGAACTGGTGACTTGTAAACCTGTTTAGCAGTTCACTAACAACTTTTTAGTTATCAAAATATAGTATTACATTTTCATATTTTTATCAATAATAACAACATATCACATTAAAACCTAATTTATTTTTTTAAAGTTTTCTAAGATTCGATAAACAAAAAAATAAACCAAATTTATGTTTCAAATTCTGTTATGGTATTGAATAATAAAATTTTAGCTTTTAATTTTCAATTATTATTTATTTATTTAAAGTTTATTTAATTATATTATTGATATCTATCGTGATTATATTTAAAATTTTATTAAATTTATTTATTTATGATTTTTTTTTTCCAAAACCTTATATATGTTAATATATACTCTAATTATATAATTACGGTTATATAATATTCAATTATTTATTTACGATTACATATAATATGTAACACCCCTCCCGATCCCAGAAATGTCACGTCAACCCAATATCATAAGTGGCAATAACGCAACGGATCTATAACACATATGTCATAAGATAATGCAGATTACGGCTAATTTAAAACTTTAAGCTTCATACACAAGGTTAAGCACAATACAGTACATTCGCAATCCCAGATTAAACAGATATATTAACCCTGATTATCAGATACACCATTCCCAAAATAACTGTCTCATACAACATTACACATTACACAAACAAACAACAAGTCTTCAAGCTAGCCCCGAACCTATCTCTGCGGCTGCGATCCCTTCTGATTCCCTGAACATGTTAGACTCAAAGACATGAGCTATAAAGCCCGTGAGCACACGAGGGTTGACATTGCACATAAACACATAGCACGTAGCACACACTGTCCCTGTTGCCCCACACACATCTCAGGTATAATATCACAATTATGAGATCGGTACACAACATAAGCCCTGTGGGAACCCCTCCCCGGTTGACACATCGCACACAGCAATGGTCGGTAACACCGTATAGCATGGAAGCTACCCGGCTACAGGCCCTGCCGTATATATACGCCCCAAGGACTGTGAGGGACAGTCAACCCGCGCGATTCCCCTTCGCGACTTATCGTCCGTATGAAACTCATCACGGACCCCAGAATCGATCTCATATCTCATACATAACACGTATAAGGAATAGAATATACCTGAGATTCACGTCCATGTCTCATATATATAACACGCACAAGATAGCAACAAAGCTAAAATCATAAAGACGGCGCGCGTTTGTAAAAGAACTCGAGTACTCACCTGACTGATTTCCCGAACTCTGAATTCCCTGATCAAACCCGGCCCGTTGCCCGCTTGTCCCTGTAACACACAGAATCATAACCGGTCAATCACAATCCAACCGATACATATATAACAATCTCATGTTAACACGAAACCGACTCGGACCCGATAACCCCACGGAACCGAAACCCGACTTGTAACATCCTCGGATCTATTTATTGTAATTGGGCTAATTAGATGAATATTTTAAAATTAAGTTGAATTATGAACAAGAATTATGTAGTTGGGATATTTAGAAAGTTTGTTGTTATTTTAAAAAAATTTGAACTCGGGAATTATTATTAAACAATATTATGAACTTAAAAAGTTATTAATGATAAATTTAAGGATAAATCAGTATTTTATGGAACCGGTTAAGATGAGGGGTGAAATGTGCAAAATGATGAAAATGGGAATAAAAAAGCTAAAGCCTTTCATTTTATATGGTTACTCTCTCTCTCTACACTTTCTCTCTCTAGAATTCTCTCTACGATATCTCACAAACCGACCGACCGATTATCGAGATTTATACGTCATCGGAAAGATCTCGAGGAGTACAACAACAATCTACGGTTGGATTTTTGATTTCGTACGGATTAAGGTAAGAATCGACTCTTTTAAGATTTTGTGTTTCGGTTTTGAAGAACATAAGTTCGAATCTGTCATTTTTATGCGATTTAAAGCCGATTTTGCTTGAGTTTTAGCTAGAATATGATAGTAATGTAATAGAATCAAACCTAGGTATAATACTTGATATATTCATGATTTTAGGCTTTGAAATGAAGGATTTAAGTTGTAAAGATGAACAAACTCGAAAATACCAATAACACAGTCGAAATGCAAGAACAAAGTCGATTTTTGTACTAAATTCGAGCAGGAATTCGAGTTTGACACCATGGATTCGAATCTAAGGCCCTAGATTCGAATATGGTTCGAATTTGTCCTTAGGAGTTCGAGTTTAGTCATTAAATTCGAAGGAAATTCGAATTTAACCCTTGAAATTCGAATTTGATGCCTAAAATTGAAAACCCACGCTCTAAACTCGAATATTTTGAATGAAACACATAAAATAACAAGAGTTATTCAAAGGACAAGGTGTGAACTTGAAATGGGTTCAAACTTAGTTGTAGTTCGAATTTGGACATAGACCCGAAATGGGGAAAAATATTGCAAAACTTACGAAACTTGGTTTTATGGATTCAAACGGTTTTTGACTTGAAATATTGTTGCAATTGATTTAACAGGTCCCTTGTGGTGTTGTTTAACCCACAGTGGGGTACATTGAGGATCCGGTTGAAATCCCGAAGAGAAATAAATATCGGTTAAAAGTTTAATTACGCACCCACTGTGAGTACAGTAGATTTCGCATGTTTATATCTGTTTTATGTTAAGCTTTGCCTGCTGAGACCTGTTGATTCATGATTTGTTTGGAATTCTACTAACTTGCGTAGATTTAGATGCACATTCTTACTTGTTGCATGTCCGTTCGATTGTTGTGCATCTAGTGATGGACCGGTGGGTCGCATCGATTACTCTGATGTTACTGTGCTATATGACCTGGAGCTGATCCCTCCTAGGCCCGGTAGGCAGTATGTCATCCCCGATCGTACGTTTGTCTCAGATGGTATGTTTAAATGCCGAGCTTTGGGCTCGAAGGGGCTGCGGCTCTGGTCCGTACTTGGTGTACGAAGAGGGTATACGATGTTTGTCATCGGTTTTACCCTTGGGCTTCATAAAAATTTATAAAATGCGTAATCTTTGTATTCATTAAGCCTTTGCTTATACCTCAGTTGCTCTATTTTTACAGGAAAAGGGAAGTCTACTGCCGGACCTTCTAGTTAGGTCATTTGGGAAGATTTGGAAGATTTGAAACTGCTTAATCGGTAATTGTGGTTTGAGACATTGTTGTAATATATTCTGGATGTTGTAATAATTTATCTGGGTGTGTAGACTTAGACTTGGTACCTTGTAGCACCGTAGGGTGTTTGACACCGTTGCACCACTTTATTTATGTATTTTAATGCTTCCGCACTTAAATTAGGATATCAGATCATTATTGTAATTATGTTTGATGTTTAATCCTGGGTGTTATGTAAATGGTGGTTGTTGTGACAAGGGTGTCACACGACTGATACCCGAAACCCGACCCAAAACCCAACTCAATTTAACCCGAACGAGACCCCGAACCCCGACAAAACCCAACCCGAGCAGTCCCGAAGAAACCCGACACAATTCGACCCAAAAACCCTTTAATGAGACTCAATTCGGATTTTCACTGCAGGCCCTTGGTCGCGCCGCGGGCCCCTGCAGGTCACGCCGCGACGAAGCGAAAACCTGAACCCTTGACCTGCGATTTCAGCCTCAACCCAGGAGTGTTAACTCCCTTACACACGATTTCCAGCTTCAATAAACATATATAATCACCATATAACAGTCCCTTATGGCTTGGGAACCATATTACACAACTTCACAACTAATAACCCAAATTCAAGCCACTAAATGGAAACACCCTTACCTTGAGGTTGAAGAACTCAAATATGAAGAAGATGATGGAATTCAATCCAAGCTCCAGCAATTAATCTAGATCACAAGGGGTTCCTTGCTGCTGGATAGTCTCACAAACACACACACAACACTATTTAGGTCTTTCTCAAATGGATAAGGAAGAAAAGAGGATGAGCATATATGTACGTCTCTATTTTAAGCCGGTCCCGAACCCATTAACCCGAACCCGATATCACATTTTCAATATTAATGCCCATTTAACCCATTTAATCCCGTGATCCCAAAAATATAATCCATCCGCTAAATTTATAACCCGATGACACGCAAGCCCAATCCCGACACGTATCAATCCACGAAACGGGATATAATTGGACCAACCCAATATTAATAGAATAATTATCCACTAAAATAATTCCACATACCAGGTCCAAAAGACGGATGTTACATAATATGAAAGAAAAAACTATGAACCATTTCAATTTTCACTTTTTCCAAACGAAAAAATTACGAACCATCTTTTTAGTCTTTCCGAACTAAAAATATACAAACCGTTCGAGATTTTAGTTTCTCAAAATTAATAGGTCGTAATTAAACTAAAAATCAATGGGTCTTACTAATTTTTCATTCGAAAAAATTATAAACCACAATTATTCATAGTTTTTTATTCGTAGAAACTAAAAAAATTAATGGGTTGCGATTTTTTCATTACCAAATTCATAAAACCGAAATGGTACATAGTTTTTTGTTCAAAAAATCTAAAAAATGAATAGTTCTTAGTTTTGTCATTAAAAAAAAAAACTAAAAACTCGAATGGGTTGCAGTACCTTTCAATTGGAATTAAAAAACTATAAATTATTCGATTTCATAATCTTTCCAAATGAAAATGACTATGACTCATTCATGTTTTTAGTTTTCCTGAATGACAAAAACTATGACACATTTTTTTAGAATTTTTTGAACAAAAAACATAAAAACATTCCGGTTTTTAGTTTAGTCTAACTAAATAGTTGCAACGCATTCATTATTTTTCTTTTTAACAACGAAAATACTATGAATTGTTCCGATTAAAAGTTTTTGTGAATGAAAATATTGCACCCGTTTTAATTTTTAGTTTTTCAAATAAAAAACTACGACCCATTAAGATTGAAAAAACTAAAAAATCAGAATGATTCATAATTTTTGTTCCTAAAAACTAAAAAACAGTATGGTTCGTAGTTTTTCATTTGGAAAAATTGAAAATTGTAATGAGTCGTAGTTTTTTTGTTCATGTTATATATAATCGTAAATAAATAATCATATATTATATAACCGTAAATATATAATCAGAATAAATACCAAAAAAACTATAAGGTTATGATATAATAAAAATCGTAAATAAACAAATTTAAAACGATAGTAATAATATAATTAAATAAAATTTAAATATATAAATAATATTAGAAAATTAAAAATGTAACACCCTCAAACTAATCTATAAAGCCACATAAATAACACGTCAACAAAAATATAATATAACAATCTTTAAAAAAATACCAATACATACACGTGGAAACCCCGATAATTTAAAACTTTATTTTAAATTACAAGTCACCGAAGTCTCTAATTAAATTACACAATATCTGAAGTACATATGTACAAAATCCCCAAAATATAAGTACCTTTAAGGAAGCTAGCTAACGACTCCACAAACGCCTGACAAGGTAAACCTACTTGGGTCCAGCAGGCCTACTAGCACTCCGGTCACCTAACGCTGGTGAGAATGCAAGTGTTAGCGTACGATTATATAACTCTGGTAAAAGTAAGTAAACTCAGTAATAAAGTGTTCAACGTTCTCTACTGAACATGTATATGAGATCTCACAAGATAGCTCAGATAGGTACTCAACCCGTGTGGATGAATCCACGTACCAAATCCCCAGACCGGACAAAGAAGTCGTCAATAACTCAAAAAGGAATCGGAAGCGACCCGGCCCCTGCCCAGCCGTACGGTTTAGTAACTCGGTAGCTCGTGTGTCCCGAATCTCATATATTAAAGCTCAGTTCACAATAAACACAATATACATGCATGATAGTATCTCAGTAATAAAACTCGTGATAATCTCATAAAGAAAGCTCAGTAAAAGATCATGCAAGTATAAATAAATAATCGTACAAGTATCTCAGAAAATCATGCAAACTCCCCTGACATTGTAGTCTCACTTACTCAAGTCTCGGGTTCCCTGCCCGTCCACAACTCTATCAACTCGAGACCCTGGAATCACAGTATGATAACCCGACATTACTAACATAACTCACGGAACTCTTAAACCTATTTTCTAACCCTTCCCACGAGTTTCCCCCAACCCAATTAATCAATTAACATCAAGCCAAAAGCTAATTGCATGAAGTCCGGTAAGTCGTGACGACGAAAAAGGTCATGACCTCGAGAGAAGTGGTGACCATACAAAAGATCATGACCACGAGAAAAGTCGTGATCACGAAAAAAGTCGTGACCATGACTCTCACAGATTTTCCCGGGTTCACTCAGCTCGTCCTTTGTTCTGCTCAGCTTCGTTTTTACCTCAAAATCCACCATTTTTGCTTGTTTTAGCTCATGAAATTAACCCAAAAACATGATAAAGACATATAGGCCCAACCCCAATCATTTGGTATTATCATCTCAAACCCATGAATTTAATGCTTGATTTCAAGCTTTGAGACTTACCTCAAGCTACTTTAATGGAGGAGAACGAAAAAGATGGAGGGTTAACACTTCAATCCTAATTTGGAAATTGAATTCTTGCTGTTGCAGCTTTTGGAGGTAAGACACACACACACACACACACTTAGGGCTATGATTTTAGGAGATTGAATTAGAAAGGTAAAGAAGTAAACGTTATATACGTTTTAGGTTTAACTCGGTTCGACACCCAATATCTGATCCCGTAATCACAAAATACAAATTTATATCACCAGTTCCCAAATTAATTAATTTACTCCAATAAAATAATTCCACGTACCCTTTCCAAAATTGGGATGTTACAAGTAACTAAATTTTTTTTTACAAAATTACAATTGAGGTTATTTTGATGTTTATGAAATTTTGAAAAAATCTTAAAAAATAAATTTGTTTTAGTTTGATATGTTACTGTTATTGATAAATATATAAAAAACATTACTATTTTTGATAACTGAAAAGTTTTTGGTGACCTGCTAAACCGGTTTGCAGGTCACCGGTTACTATTATTGATAGTAGATAAAAAGTTGCAACTATAAACGATATAAAATATAAAAGTCAATGTTATTAATTATAAAAAATAAATAACATTATTACTAATAATAATAATGATAAAAATTGTTACTATTTTTATTCATTGGCCGTAAAAATAAAAAAATGAATAAGGGGTTGTTATACGGAACCCTTTTTTACATACTACACATCCTCTTATGCCATAACATTAAGAGAGATGATTTATATACATAACATATTTTTATCATACATACCAACTATAACTAAAATAACTATTTTATCATTAAATAATATTTTTATCATGTTTTGTCATGTACCTTTAAAATGTAACGGTGAATTTGTCATTTTAGATAAATTTATTGTATATGAAAAAAATGTTTTATGTACAAATCATCTCTCAAACATTAACCATATTAACCAAATGACCAATCAAAACTTTTGATAAGGATATTAAAATACCAGTTTATTGATCCACGTATTAGTAGATAGGGTTTATTATCCCCATCATGTTTTTTTTACGTTTTCATCCTTTCATGTTTTTTTTCTTGAAAAGTCCTCTAATTATTTTTATTTGTTTTGTGAAATTTCACTATAAGAACCCTTATTGGTGAATCGTGTTTTCTAAACTAGTATCTAATAACCAAATTTCTAAAAAGCAGAAGGAAAAATCAACTTAAAGACTTTTCTGAGAAAAAATAAAATGAAGATACAAAAAACGTGTTAATTGTTTTTATTTTATAAACTAAACCATTTTAATTTAGACCGCTCTAACTAACAATCTATCTATACTATTAAAAGAGTAACTATACTCATTTCTGGTGAAGCCACGTGTCGTCACCATGAATCGACACGTGACATTTATAGATTTTAAAACGAATAAAGAAATTTAAATCAAATCTATCCAAATGTAATATAATCCACTTTTAAATTCAAATCAAATCAAATCAAATAAAATCTAATACTTTACTAACTTATTAATAATATCTATCCAAATCTAAAATAATCAATTTTTAAATTCAAATCAAATCAAACAAAATCTAATCATCTACTAACTTATTAATTATAAGGTAATATAATAAAAGTTAAAAAAAATATATAAGAAATTAATTACTCTTCATATATATTTAGAAATATACAAAATTAATAGGTCATAATAAATAATAATATCATCTTATATACTTTTGTTTAAAAAATAATATTTATATCTTTATCTTTTTATTTATTATATTTTATATATATTAAAAAAATTCGCGTAATACGCGGGTAATAAACTAGTCTGTATTCATTATCTACGAAAAATAATAGTTAATCACATATCATGAAAGAAAACAAATGTTATAAAATTGTTTGAAAAATAATTAATTATTATAATATTTTTACGTAAGATTTAATTTTCAGAGAAGTCCCGAGTTAACTCTGGATTTTGTCAAACAAAATAGTATCATTCTATATTTTATTATTTTACTTAGTCCAAATAAACTTTTTCAACCATACAATCATACATACACATTTGAAGAGAAAAAATAAGTTGGAATATGCTAGTCGGAATGAGGGATCTACTGATCTCCTGCTCCTCAACCCCTACAACCGGCACAAACTGATGCATCAACATCGTCAGTGGCCCTGGAATCTGCGAAACATTCTCTATGAATCACTTATACTACCCGGCTAAGCACAAGAAACTTCGAACCTCAGACACAGACGTGGGCTGATCCCACTCCTAATAGCCTCGATTTTCGCCGGATCCACCTTCACCTCCCCCTCACCCGTCAGGCCATCACCCCACCTTAACATCTACACATCTCGAAGCCATAACTCACGCTTTGAAAACTCGGCATATAGCCTCTCTCGTTGCAATGCACTCTTAACCTTTCTCAGATACTGGCTGAACTTCTCACTGCTCCTTGAATAGATCAATTGTCATCAATAAGCACTATCAGCACGCAATCTAGCATCATCCTACAATCCTATTCATCAATCTTCAGCAAAGGATAACAGTTGTTCACTGTTACCCTATTAAGCTCTCTATAGGCTATATCCATCTACGTCGACATTACTGATCTCCATAGGCATCAGACTTATAGAAAATCGATGACCAACGATCTTTAATGCACAATCGCTATAAACTCTATTCACTAATATGGTGCTACTGTCTACTCTCTTAACAATCACAGAACAGATAACTCAGATAAAGGCACTATAAATAACCACAGAAAAATGCAAACACATATAATCTGTCAGATTCCCAAATTTAAACAAAATGAAGGCACGTAGCCCATTAAAGATAATGTACCAGACACAACGTCAGGCGACTCCCTTGCCTCCTCGACCGTAGCCTGAAAGACTCTGCCTCTGGCCCGCGGTACTCCACCTCCCCCACGCGATGCTGACGACAACTCTGATGCCCCGAACCCACTCGTGCTCGACTCTGACAACCCCGCTCCCGTACTTGGACAGTCCCGCGATATATGACCCGACTTCCCACAGCGGAAGCACAATGACTCCTGGGAAGTACAGGCGATAGCTGTGTGACCAAACTGACCACATCTGAAACAACGTAGGTTCTTAGGGGCACACGACCCTGCATGGCGGTGATGACACTGCTGAAAATCTCTCTCCCCAGCTGTCGAACTCCCAACCCTACTCCCTGAATCTCTAGAATCCTTACCGACACTACATTGACTCTGACTCTGACTCGGCCTCTGGCTCTGCCCCTACTGCCTCTGAACCTTATCCTGACCTTGACTCTGACTTTGTCCACCCCCAGGCTGCCCCTCATCCCTGTGTTGATCTCGCCGGGCCCCTGAACTCTGACCCCTCTTCTCAGAATATCCGCCTTGTCGGCTCTCCCAGTAAAATCTCGTAGACTCTGATCCCTGACTTGGCTGCTCCACTCGCTGTCTCTGAGAGGCCGGCTGCTCCATCTACCTCTCGACCCCTCTCTCCCTGCGCCAAGCGTACTCCATAGCAGACAAAAAAGTGGGGTCACGCAACATCCCCACAAACTCCCAAATATCATATCTCAGTCCCTCAATAAACATGATGACCTTTCAGTCCTCGGTAGCCACCCGATGTGGCGCGAACTGAGCCCTGTCATTAAACACATCGATGTACTCCTGCACGGACATCGATCCCTGCTGCAGATGAATGAACTCACACTCCAACTCGCGCCTCGTATCCTGCGGACAGTACTGCAGCTCAAACTCTGTACGAAACTCCTCGCATGTCATCAAGTACACCTCGTCAACTCCTCGAGCACCCACCACTGAGCTCCACCATCGCAACGCTCCTCCCTTCAGCAAATAGGAGGCATAACTCACCCTGCCAGCTCGATCTACATGGGCGATACGAAAAGCAGCCTCGACCTCTCGCAACCAATCTAGTGCCTTCGAGGCACTGACTCCCCCAAAGTTCTCAGAAGGATGACCCATCATAAAGTCCTTGAAGGACCCTCTCATCGGCTGGCTAGATGAAGCACCAGCCCCCGAACTCTGCCCCCTCTCCGGCGGGGGTAACACACCCTGACCTCTGCCCGCTCCCTGCCCCGGAAAACGCTCATCAAAAAGCTGACTCATCATAGAATAGAGGTCCGACCTACGCACATACTCGTCACCCCTAGAGTCATCACCCTGAGGCCCACTGCCCTCACGATGCATAATTAACCTGCAAAATAAAATAATAACGCATATTAACTCTATATAACACTATACACTACTCGTTTATCACCTACTGATCTACTTAGAATTAGAATCCAAGGATCTAGACTCTGTGGTTTAAGCTTAAGCATCCACTAGACACTTAATCTCTTAAACCTAGGCTCTGATACCAAACTTGTAACACCCTCAAAGTAATCCCCAAAGCCACATAAATAACACGTCAACAGAAATATAATATAATAATCTCTAACTAATCCTAATATATACACGTGGAAAACCCGATAATTTAAAACTTTAATTTACATTACAAGTCACAGAAATCTCTGATTATATTACTCAAAATCTGAAGTACATATATACAAAATCCCCAAAATATAACTACCTCTAAGGAAGGTAGCTAACAACTCCACAAACGCCTGACAAGGTAAACCTACTTGGGTCTAGCAGGTCTACTAGCACTCCGATCACTTGGGATACACATATTTAAAACACACAGTCAGCTAACGCTGGTAAGAATACAAGTGTTAGTGTACGATTATATAACTCAGTAAAAGTAAGTAAACTCAGTAATAAAGTGTTCAACGTTCTCTACTGAACAGGTATATGAGATCCCACAAGATAGCTCAGATAGGTACTCAACCCGTGTGGATGAATCCACGTACCCAAATTCCTAGACCGCACAAAGCAGTCGTCAGGAACTCAAAAGGGAATCGGGAGCGACCCGAACCCTGCCCAGCCGTACGGTTTAGTAACGCGGTAGCTCGTGTGTCCCAAATCTCATATAGTAAAGCTCAGTTCACAATAAACACAATATACATGCATTATAGTATCTCAGTAATAGAACTCGTAAGAAAACTCGTGATAATCTCATAGAGAAAGCTCAATAAAAGATCATGCAAGTATAAATAAATAATCGTACACGTATCTCAGAAAATCATGCATACTCACCTGACCCTGTAGTCTCCCTCACTCAATTCTCGGTTCCCTGCCCGTCTCGAACGCTATCAACTCGAGACCCTGGAATCACAATATGAAAACCCTACATTACTAACATAACTCACGTAACTCTTAAACCTATTTTCTAACCCTTCCCACGAGCTTCCCCCAACCCGATTAATCAATTAACATCAAGCCATGCAAAAGGTCATGACCACGAGAAAATTCATGATCTCGAAAAAAAGTCGTGACCACGACTCTCACAGATTTTCCCTGGTTCACTCAGCTCGTCCTCTGTTCTACTCAGCTTTGTTTTTACCTCAAAATCCACCATTTTTGCTTGTTTTAGCTCACGAAATTGACCCAAAAACATGATAAACACATATAGGCCTCTCAAACCCATGAATTTAATGCTTTATTTCAAGCTTTGAGACTTACCTCAAGCTTCTTTAATGGAGGAGAATGAAGAAGATGGAGGTTTAACACTTCAATCCCAATTTGGAAATTGAATTCTTGTTGCTGCAGCTTCTGGAGGTAAGACACAGACACAGACATACACACACACACACACACACATACTTAGGGCCCTGATTTTAGGAGAATGAATTAGAAAGGTAAAGAAGTAAACGTTATATACGTTTTAGGTTTAACTCGGTTCGACACCCAATATCCGATCCCGTTATCACAAAACACAAATTGATGTCACCGGGTCCCAAATTAATTAATTTACTCCAATAAAATAATTCCACGTAGCCTTCCCAAAATTGGGATGTTACAACTAATTTTTTTTATTTATAAAATTACAATTGGGTTTATTTTGGTGTTTATGAAATTTAAAAAAAAAACTTAAAATATAAATTTGTTTTAATTTGGTATGTTACTGTTATTGATAAAAATATAAAAAATATCACTATTTTTTATAACTGAAAAGTATTTGGCGACCTGCTAAACCGGTTTGCAGGTCACCGCTTACTATTATTGATAGTAAATAAAAAGTTGCAACTATAAACGATATAAAATATAAAAGTCAATGTTATTAATTATAAAAAATAAATAACATTATTATTAATAATAATGATAAAAGTTGTTACTATTTTTATTCATTGGCCCTTAACAAAAAATAAAAATAAAAAATGAATAAGGGGTTGTTGTATGGAACCCTTTTTACTTAATGATTTTTTTGGGTTAAAGTAATACCTATAAAATTCAATGTCCAAAATATAAAGAGCGCAAAAAATGTATAATGTTGATTTATATCATTTTTTTTACAATCTCATATGAAAAATACTGATATATTAATATCAATATTATAAATGAGTGATAAAAGACAATCATCAATTTATTTTACGTTTCCATCTTTTTTTACATCACTTTACTCCACCATCACCATCACCACTGTCACCACCATACTTTCTTATTTTATTAGAAAATCCATAACTCCTTAATTTATTTAAAAGTCCATGCTTTAATATTTTATTCTATGAGCCATCATCATTATTTAGTATAAATACTTATCACCAACCATTTGATTTCCAATCATTTATTAACATTTTTAGCAATTCTTGAAGAATTGGTGGTGGTGATAAATTGTGAATTTGTCCACCAACTTCTTCTACAAATGGCTCTTAATTTTAAGGTAATAATGCTTTTAATCTTTTAAAACATTTATCATGATTATACTAAGTATTGTTTGAGTGTGTATATAAATATTAAAATGTGGTATATAATCTAAAAATAAGTTTATTAACTTATATTCGACAAAAAAAAAAAAAAGATTAAAAACTACATTAATGAAGGTCTATATAATTTTTCATGAGTTTTCGTTAAAGGGTTTAATATATCAAAATGATCATGAAAATGTGTTTATAAATAGTTTCATCGTAATTTAATATTTTATATCCAAAATTTGGATTCAAATGGTTAATATATTTAGTGATTTTATTAAAAGTAATGTTTATTAAGTATTTAGAGAATTCAATAATGTTTTTGGTGATGTGTGATGTGTGTGTTTATGAAGGTTGGATTCAGATTTTAAAAAAAGATAATTATTTAATCGCGAATACATTGACAAGAAAATACTATATAATAAATTATTCGGAAACATCATTTATAAATATAGACGCGTTACGCGACTAAAGATAACTTTAGGTGACAACGCAAAATTATCATCAAGAAAAATAATGAGTTAACTTTACGGTAATATATTCTGATATCAGGAATATTATTGGCGTTTGGGGACTTTGACTAACTTCGGTTATCATTGTGAGACAGTGAGCAGTATTGTATCATAAGTGTCAGATTTTACAGGCAGGGTGAGTAACATTATTTAATTTCATAAGTGATCATATGTGATTTCCTAATTTGTTATCTGAGCCACTTGATTGATATCCAAATTACTTGACGAATCCATACAAAAGTATCATGTCTTCAAATGTTCAGACACGATTTATATGCCTTACTTACCTGATTATTTATGGGGTGTCGCCCCCTTTCCATATGCATGCATGATTCATATGATATTATTGTTGTGAATGATTACATGTGACTTGCAAGCTACTTCGTGTGTTAGGGCAAGATTGTCGTCAGTGACTACTGACTACGAGAGTACCTGGGAAGCTAGAAAATGGAATGTTAGTGACGTCTAGCATTGTGAGTGATTACACACGTCCCGATACTGGTATTGTTGGGAGTGTCGTCTCCATCATTTGACAAGTTTCTCGGAGTGACTACTCCACCATCCACTTCTTTCGATTCACATGTATTATTTATGTTTTTTAAATCTTGTTACTTGCTAGGCGTTGGCTTACCCCTTTAGGGGGTTTATATTTCAGGAAATGTTGATAACTTCGTGTGTTAGGGCAAGATTGTCGTCAGTGACTACTGACTATGAGAGGACCTGGGAAGCTAGAAAATGGAATGTCAGTGACGTCTGACATTGTGAGTGATTACACATGTCCCGATACTGGTATTGTTGGGAGTGTCGTCTCCATCATTTGACAAGTTTCTCGGAGTGACTACTCCACCATCCACTTGTTTCGATTCACATGTATTATTTATGTTTTTTAAATCTTGTTACTTGCTAGGCGTTGGCTTACCCCTTTAGGGGATTTATATTTCAGGAAATGTTGATATGAGGAAGGACCTCGAAGGTTTCATGTTTGCTTTATAGATTGAGGATAATTGATGATGTCAGACTAGTGACGATTTCATTCTATACTTTTGCTAACTAATAGATTTTGGGTCAGGTAGACCACTTAACATTTGTTAACATTTAATAGACACTTGGACGTGGTTTAATTTTTCTTTTTATGTTGACCTATAATGTTTGGGTATAGATAAATCATTGCATGTTATTAGAAGTTTTGAATTATCCCGTATTTTTTTAGGTATATACAATATAGATCCTGTATTTATCCTATTTGATTTAGGACGGGTGTTTCAGCTCAACCCACACATAACAGATACCGGAATATCAATTCAAACTCAACTGGTGCGTATAACAAACTCGTATACTGAACCCATAACGAAATCAGACCCCAAAAGTAACCATAAATAGGCAGATCGCGGCTCACGCTCAACCCATTGCGATCGTGCTGTGATCGCGGTCGTGCTCAGGCCATCAAGGTCGTGCTCCCCATATCGGCCCAAGCTTCAAGGCCTAGAGCGAGCTCGACCATCTGCACCGCCATCATGGCCACGCTCAGGGGGTCGCGACCGTGTTCCTGGGCGTACGGGTCGTGCCTTAGTCGTGTATCAGCTCTGACCAGGGGTAAAATCAATCCCATAACACGTAACCAGCCACACAAAACTCTCAAAACTCATATACAACTATTTCCTATAGGCTTTGCAGCCAATTTCCATGATTTTACAGATTATTAACTCAATTTAATCCAACAATTCAAGCGTTCTTACCTCCTTGCTCAAGAACACAAAAGAGGAGATTGAAGACGGATTTCAGCAGCACTAACTTGATTCTTGGCTTCTGATTCGATCAACACACACACAACACTTTTCATATTGTTACTTGGTGATAAGGAAGCCAAAGGAAGTTCAAAATGGTGCATATATATATATATATATATATATATATATATATATATATATATATATATATATATATATATATATACATACCCAATAATGTAACAACCTAACTTTTAGTTGAACTTAATTTTTTTGTTTTTGAGCTAATAATGTAAATTTATTACATTATTTTGTAATTTAATTAAGTTATGAAATTATTTAATTAAATTATATAAATGTTATAAACGAGTTATTGACACCCGCGCGTTGCTGCGGGGTCTAAAATATTAATTATAAAAATAAATAAAGAAAAATAATTTTTAAACAATTTTAAACAAAGAGTGAAATTGGAAAGCTGACATTTCAAAAAGCAAAACAAATGATATTGTTAGTTGGTTCTTATGATTGGCTTTTTAGATTTTGCAATGTTAAAATTACAAACAATGTCTTATTATATCGGATCGGAACCAGAATTAACTAATTAAATATTCATAACCATAATATGAAAATTTGACATTGATTAGGTTTAATCGTCAATTTACTTTGTTGGTTTTACGATCAAATCAAAAAAATCTATAACGGTAATGTCTCTAATACATATAATTAGAGTTTGTCAACGTTATAATAGTAATGTTCAATGTTATACATGATCATATTTAATAAAAAAAATCTAAATATCAAATAGTTACATTTTAATTATAAAACAATTGCATTAGATGTTGTATCGTGCATTTGAATAATAAAGTATTTTTCATACAATTAAACATAATATAATAGTTTCAAAAGACAACTCCAAACATAAGTACAATTAAAATCATAATTTTACGTGTGAAGAAAATGTTGTAACAATAAATGTTAAAATAGTACTAAACGAAAATTTATTAAAATAAAATGGCTAAATAAAACATAACACTAAGATATGGGTGTGTTATGAAAAATTTAAATTAAAAATTAAAAAAAAAAGAAGAAAAAACGTAGTTGGTTGATCACAACCGTTATCTAATTGTAAAACCAACATATTAAATTGGCGATTCAATGTCAAATTTCATATTATGGTTATGAATATTTAATTAGTTAATTTTGGTTCCGATCCGATTTAACAAGACATTGTTTGTAAGTTTAGCATTGCAAAATCTAGAAAACAATTATAAGACGGTATCTTTTGTCTTGTTTTTTGAAATATCAGTTTTCCAATTTCACAATTTGTTTGAATTGTTTGAACGTTTAATGTTATACATGATCATATTTAATTAAAAAAATCTAAATATTAAGTAGGTACAATTTAATTATAAAACAATTGCATTAAAAGTTTGTATCGTGCATTTGAATAATAAAGTCTTTTTTCATACAATTAAACATAACATAATAGTTTCAAAATACAACTCCAAACATAAGTACAATTAAAATAATAATTTTAAGTGCGTAAGAAAATGTTGTAATAATGAATGTTACTAAATGAAAATTTATTAAAATAAAAGGGCTAAAATATAACACTAAGATAATGGTGTGTTATGAAAAAAATTAAATTTAAAATTAATGAAAACGTGGTTGGTTGATCCCATTTGATAAATGTATATATACAAGTTGTTGAATACCGGCACGTTACTGCAGGATCTAAAATATTAATTACAAATATAAATATAAAAAATAATTGAATAAATATTTTTCAAACAATTCAAATAAAGAATCCAACTACATCAGGATCGAAGAGGGAAACTGAAAAACCGATATATATATATATATATATATATATATATATATATATATATATATATATATATATATATATATATATATATATATATATATATATATATATATATATATATATATATATGTATGTATGTATGTATGCATATATATACATATTCAAGAAGGAAGCCAAATGATACTATTAGTTAATTCGTATAATTGCTTTGCTAGATTTTGCAATGTTAAAATTACAAAGCATGCCTTATTAAATCGGATCAGAACCGGAATTTAATAAATAAATATTCATAACCATATTTTGAAATTCTGACATTGATTAGGTTTACTCGCCAATTTAATTTGTTGGTTTTACGGTCAAATCAAATAAAAAATATAATGGTAATGTCTCCATTACATCGATTAGGACTTGCAAACGTTATAATAGTAATATTCAATGTTAAATATTATCATATTTATTACAAAATCTGAATATCAATTAGTTACATTTTAATTATAAAGCAATTTCATTAGAATCATGTATCTTGCATTTTAATAATAAATTAATTTCATACAATTAAACATAACATAATAGTTTCAAAAGATAACTTCAAACATATGTATAATTAAAATCATAAATTTAAATGTGTAAGAAAATTGTAATAATAAATGTTAAAAGAGGACTAAACAAAAGTTAAATAAAAGATAAGACAAATATAATGGTGTATTAAGAAAAGTTTTAAATTAAAAATAAAAAGCAAAAAGAAATTAAAGAATAAAAAAAATATGATTTAAAATTTAAAATAAGAACCAAAATTATAGAAAGAAAGAATTAGGAAAAGTTTAAAATTAAAAAAAAAAAAACCAACCAACCATGGTTGGCCATGTGTGAAGTTTTTATTGGGCTAGCCCATATGAAAATTGTATGTATGTAAAATTATTAGATGATAAAAAATTAAAAGAGATGTAAAATACAAAAGTGTAGGGGGTTAAATTTGTCAAATTATCAAAGTTGATATATATATAAACCAAATTAATGGTTTTAATGTTATTTAACACATTAAAGGAAATCTACTCTCTCTCTCTCTCTCTCTCTCTCTCTCTCTCTCTCTCTCTCTCTCTCTCTCTCTCTCTCTCTCCCTCCCTCCCTCCCTCCCTCCCTCCTTCAACCTACGGCCACCATCAAGAACCATCAAGAATCCATTAATTCTTGTATTAAAATTGAAGAATTGAAGTCAAGAACAAGATATAAACATCATCAATCGACAATATTCAAGGTAAATCCATTTTAATTTCGAAACTTTTATAAGTTTGTTTCGGTTTTGATAAAAACCGAAACTTAAGATTATAAGCATAAAAATTTTATGTTGCATGTTTAAATTTTTAGTTGATAATCATGTATTTAACTCATTAGAAGTTACAGAAACAAAAATCATGGATTAATTCGTCCAAATAAAAGAGAAATATGAATTTTTGGTAAAAATTATGTTCTTGTGAAAAAGTGTTGAATTTGGACGATTTTGGACGGTTTAATGTGTTTATGATAGGGAAAATTGTGTAAAAACAACTCAATAATGATAAAATAACTTATTTATAAGTTGCATGTTCATAAAAATGTATTTAGTGAATTTTAGGTGAAAAATCCGTAAGTCTAAAAAGATGAACATCAAGAACAATTCTGGAAAATTATGAGATAGGGGATCCGAATTCGGTTGGACCCGAATTCGGATGAGGTGTAAATTCGGATGCTTCAATTTCGGACCCACCTTGAATCCGGATAGTCCCAAATTCGGATGCCTGGTTCGGATAAATGCCAAATTCGGATGGTCAGTTCGGTCGGTCCTAATTCGGGTTAGTCATTTCGGTCCGAATCCGGGTGCCTGATCCGGTTGGTCCGAATCCGGAAGTTTTATTATCACAAATAAATGACATTTTATAATTACAATATCCATGAATTTATGATGAAAGATTAATAAATGAAGCAATATGATATATATATATATATATATATATATATATATATATATATATATATATATATATATATATATATATATATATATAGAGGAAGGTTCAATTGAGAACTTTTATGCACCGAGGTACAAAAGAACCCATATCATCCATTAGATCAAAAAATTGTATGGATTAGATTAATGGCAAAAGGGTAAATAGTTGGACAATTTGATGCATCTTGTGCATTATAGGATAAAACAAAGAAGGGGGGCATTTTGGGGAATGTGCACACCTCATTAAATTTAATATTTCAACAAATAATTAAATAATAAATGCTAAATAAATTCAATTGATACATTTCCAAATTTAATAAAAATTACACAAATTCAAAAAAAGATGATGGAGATCGATGCATTTCATCGTAATCGTGTTTATTTATGCATCGTGTTCAAAAAAGATGCATTTAACAAAAAAATACACAAATTCATTATGCATCGTGTTCAACTTGTTAATCATTCATCTATGCATCGTGTTCGTCGTTCATATTTTTTCATTCATGTATGCATCGTGTTCAACTTGTTCATCATTCATCTATGCATCGTCATTGTTCATCATCCATTTATGCATCATCATTTTTCGTTGTTCATTGTTCATCATTCATCTATGCATCGTCATTGTTCAGCATCCATATATACATCATCATTATTAATCGTTCATCATCCATCTATGCATCGTGTTCTTCATAATCATCATCGGTTGTATCTCTTGTTCATGTTCATCATCATCGTTGTTCATCGTTAATCTTCGTCTTCAAATCATCATCACCATCAAAATCATGAAGAACATGATTAGAGAGAAAAGGAGAGGGGAGAGAGAGAGAGAGAGAGAAATGAGGAGGAAAATGAGGAATTTAGTTACTATGATTTTAATTCAAAATGTAACTCCTAATTATCTTTTAATGATTTTTAAAAATAAATTAATTACCATATCTTTAGTTTTCCCTAAATGCCCTTTGTGCACCATTGTTAGATTATCTTATGCACAAAAGTGCCTCGAGGTGCCTCGGTGCACAAAAGTTCTCAATTGAACCTCAATCTATATATATATATATATATATATATATATATATATATATATATATATATATATATATATATATATATATATATATATATATCTTTTGAGATTTCAAAGAAACAAAGAAAATGATTGATGAGTTATCAGTTATCAGATAAAATAAAGATTTTAAAGCTAAAAGCTAATAATATGATATGATATAATTCTGGACAGGTTCAGTTAAATTTTGAACAAAGATCTAAAAATTTAAAGATATTGAAAGCTAGTCACAAAATTGAAAAGAATTGACAGAGACCAGATAGGCAAAGATTAAAGATAAAATCCTGGGATAACTCAGGTGGTGGATTTTAAATCTGCTTGATAAAGACCACAGGATCAGTGAGTTATAGATATTCAGTTTTGCATGCTAGACTTCCGGTTGAGACATATTGTTGATGATAGATTATTTGACATTCATACTTGCTCAGCTGGATTGTGACCTGTGCACACCATGGTTCGGTGATGCCCTGTGGATCATGATAGCTATTTGACTTATCATTTCGCATGACATTGTTCTTACAGTTCATTTCAGATATTGCTATGAAATTATTGCTATCATGACTTTGATTACTATGCTTTCCTTATTGATCACATCTTTGACATATTGATTCAGCTTAGCTTTGTGGTCTATTGTTCTAGACCTAGCTATGTCACAAGTTCTATTGAACTTGGTATTGATACTCCGATGTTCCCCCATGACGACCGCTGGTAGCTAGCCCAACATAAGTGCATAGCTTCCACTAAAAGCGTGAGCGTGGGCTGAACATCATCCGACTCTATGACTACTATGTCTCAATCATGAGTGGCTGTAGCGGCAGTCCAGACATATCACGCTTTGACCCATGATCCGCTTGATTAATGCATGTAATCTGAAAATCTATATTCTCACTAAGCTTTGCTTACAGTTACATTTTTTACAGGAAAAGATAAAGGAAAGTCACCTGCTGGACCTAGTTTTTAGGTCTTACAAGAATCAAGTTGAAGTTTTCATAGACCACTACTCAACACCCCTTTTGGTACAGATTGGCACATGATAATTGTGGTGGTCTGGGTAGATTTGATTTGAGTGTATGACGACATGAATTAGATTAGTCTTGTGCCCTTTATAAGTTTAATTTCAAAACTGTAACTTGCACTAAAATTGTATTAAACTTAATCCTAAATGTTTGTACTTGTAATTTGAAATTCCGCTATATAATTACTCTATCTTAGTTATGATTGATATCGTGTTATATGATGTGGGACCTAGACTCGTGACGACTGCCCCGTTAGGGGAGGTCTTCACAGGATGGTATCAGAGCCCATAGTTTGAGTGAATCAAGTATACGTGAGTAATACTTGGTCTCAAACTGAAGCAATACATATGTATCAATCGTTTAGGTGGTTTGAACTGAGATAGGACGTACAGACTGTTAGGATGGGAATAAGGGTACATAGATCTAAGTCTATAAACTGATAGTTAAATGATTTTAATTTTCAGTAAAGATGTCAGGATCAGGTGACATTCCCAACAACATGACTCCCAAGCAAATGTTTGAAATGGTACAACAACTATTAGCCCAACACTCAGAACAACAAAACAAGAATATGCAAGAACAAATTCAGGCTAGAGATGAGGCCGAAGCAAAAAGACGAGCTGATAAAAAGAATGAGAGAAAAGATAAACAAATCCAGAATGATGAATCTGATTCTGATAACTCAAACCCCAATGCCCAAATTGAGCAGCCGAAAGGCTGTAAGTTCAAAGATTTCAAAGCCAGCGGTGCCCTTAACTTTGAGGGTACAATCAACCCAATTCAGGCGATGGATTGGATAAGCCACACAGAAGAAATCTTCAGGATATCTGACTGCCTAGATTCAAAGAAAGTGAGTTATGCATCTGCTTTGTTCGTCGGTGCTGCCCGTGCTTGGTGGAAGACTTAGAGAAGTATATACGGAGAAGAGGTTATTTAGACTCTAGAATGGGACTAGTTCCTCGATATGTTTAATGCGAAATATTGTCCTGTTGACCAACAAGACAAGATGGAGGTTCAACTGATGCAGCTAACCCAAGGAACTAAATCTGTAGATGAGTACGAACATGAATTCTCGCGACTCTGTGGCTATTCCTCGTATCAAGTAGCCACTGAAGAAAGAAAGATAAATCGATTTCGTGGAGGGCTTAACCCTAGATACAGACACCCAATGAGTGCGATAAAGTATAAATCTTATCTGGAATTGGTTAAAGCGGCAAGACAGATTGAGAGGGGATACCTAGAGTACGGCGATCAACTCCATGCTCCATCAACTAACCCGACATGTCCTTCTCCTCCAAAGAAGAAAAGATTTGGCAGATTCTTCAAACCAAACAAATCTCAGTCCCAGCAACCCCAACAGTCTTAGCAATACAGCTCTCCTCAGAAAGCTCAAGCCTATTCTCTCATGAACGAACCAAGATTCTGCAAGAGATGCAGAAAATCGCATATGGGATTGTGTAATCCGGACGACGTCACGTGCCATGTATGTAGCAGGATCGGCCACAGTAGAGAAGAGTGCCCCCAGCGAGGTCTTGGATGTGCTAAATGCGGAAAGCGTGGACACTTCATGTATCAGTGTCATAGTGGACATCGAGGCCAATCACAATCATCAGCTGGAGGTTCTACGATGAAAAGTTCAGCCGCAACTTCAACTGCAAGGACCCGCGCATTCCAGATAACAGCGGAGGAAGAGAAAGAAACCCCTGATGTGGTTACCGGTACGTTCTTATTAAATTCGATACCTGCTCGTGTACTATTTGATTCCGGTGCAATTCATTCATACATCTCGACTTCTTTTGCGCAAAGATTATCTAAATCTCCATCAAAGCTTCCTGTTATACTCGATATAGAGACAGCCAGTAACAATTACGTTATGGTTGATTCCGTTTACCGAAATTACACATTACTTGTCAATCACGTTGTGTTCAACCTCGATCTTATCCCGATTCCGTTAAAAGAGTTCGACGTCATCATCGGCATGGACTGGCTAACGAATAATGAAGCTACGATTGTCTGCAACCGCCGAATCATCCGAATCAAGACTTCAGACGGCCGAGTGTTAGAAATCAAAGGTGACAAGCGAAAATGTGCTCACTGCTTCATTTCTGTTGAGAAAGCGCGTAAATATCTATCTAAGGGTCATGAATCCTATCTGTGTTATGTCTCGTCTGAATCCGCCTCTGAAGCCAACAAGAAATCTATATCTGATATTCCTATCATCTGTGAGTTCCCAGACGTATTCCCTGATGATATTTCTGGAGTGCCACCGGAACGTCAAGTTGAGTTCGGAATTGACGTAGTTCCTGGTGCGGCTCCAATTGCTAAAGCTCCCTACAGACTTGCGCCTGCAGAAATGTAGGAAATGGCAAAGCAATTGCAAGATTTGTTGGAGAAAGGATTTATCCGACCTAGTTCATCTACGTGGGGTGCACCTGTCTTATTCGTTAAGAAGAAAGACGGAACTCTACGTATGTGCATTGACTATCGTGAGTTGAACAAAGTCACCATCAATAATAAGTATCCTCTGCCCAGAATCGATGATTTATTTGATCAGCTATAAGGAGAAAGTTATTTCTCCAAAATTGATCTTCGTTCTGGGCATCATCAGCTGAAAGTAAGAGATGAGGATATTCCAAAAATTTCTCGTAATGCCCTTCGGTTTAACGAATGCACCAGCGGCGTTCATGGTTCTCATGAATCACGTGTGCAGACCAATGCTGGATAAGTCAGTTATCGTATTCATTGATGATATTCTGATTTACTCCAAAACGGAGGCTGATCATGTTGTTCATCTACGTCAACTGCTAGAGTTATTGAGAAAGGAAAGACTCTATGCAAAATTTTCCAAGTGTGAATTTTGGCTCAGACAGGTATAACCTTACATTGTCTTGAGTTATTTCTTAAAGAGTTCTTTGTTTCAAACAAAAACTTGAAATTCTATTTTGATTTCTTTATAGATCCAATTCCTTGGCCATGTAGTATCTGGCGAAGGTATTTCAATCGATCCTTCCAAAGTCGAGGCGGTTCAAAAATGGCAAACGCCTCGCAATGCCTCCGAAATCAGAAGTTTCCTTGGAATGGCCGGTTACTATCGGCGATTCATTAAGGAGTTCTTGAAGATTGTTGTGCCACTTACGATGCTGACACGAAAGAATACACCTTTCGTATGGGCTGATAAACAGCAAGAGGTATTTGAAACTTTGAAGCAGAATCTTATTCAAGCGCCAATCCTAGCCTTACCAGAAGGCAATGATGACTTTGTCGTTTATAGCGATGTATCTGGTACAGGTCTAGGTTGTGTCCTCATGCAAAGGGGAAAAGTCATTGCCTATGCTTCAAGGCAATTGAAAGACTACGAGAAAAGTGCACCAACTCATGATCTTGAGTTGGCTGCCATTACCTTTGCATTGAAAATCTGGCGGCATTATCTCTATGGGACTTGGTGTCAGCTTTACACCGATCATAAAAGTCTCAAGCATCTATTTACTCAAAAGGATCTGAACATGAAACAACGTCGGTCCTTGGAGCTTATCAAGGACTATGATTGCGAGTTCCTGTATCATCACGGCAAAGCCAATGTGGTCGCGGATGCTTTGAGTAGAAAAGTCTATCTTGAAAAAGTGTTGTTATGCCCTGACTCCTGTAGTATTCTCTTCTGATCTTATTGAAGACATTAAATCTGCCCAAGCTGAAGCAATGAAAGAAGAGAATCTTTGTTCTGAAAATCTTAAGGGGCAACTTCAGTTTTTATCTATGAATCATTTGGGACTTCAATGTCTCAAGGGAAACCGAATCTGGATTCCTAAGTATGGTTCAATCTGCAACACTCTTCTATCAGAAGCCCACAAGTCCAAGTTATCCATTCATCCTGGCAGCTCAAAGATGTACTTCGATCTGAAAGCTGATTATTGGTGGCCAGGAATGAAGAAAGACATCGGTCAGTTTGTCGAAAGCTGCAGAGTCTGTCAAATGGTTAAGGCAGAACATCAGAAACCATGGGAGCATATAACCATGGACTTCGTCACCAAATTGCCTAAAACCAAGAGACAGCACGACTCCATCTGGGTAGTCGTGGATCGATTAACGAAGTCAGCACATTTTATACCGATGAAAGAGACGTATTCTCTTGATAGATTGGCACAGATGTACATCACTGAGATCATTTCTCATCACGGTGTGCCGAAATCTATCGTTTCTGATCGTGATAGTCGTTTCACTTCAAGATTTTGGAAAGCGCTGCAAGAAGTGATGGGTACTCGAATCTCAATGAGTACTGCTTACCATCCTAATGCAGATGGTCAAAGTGAACGCACTATCTTAACTCTTGAAGATATGCTCCGTGCCTGCATTCTTGATTTGGATGGTAACTGGGATGACCATTTGCCTTTGGTCAAATTCTCATATAATAACAGTTATCATTCCACGATCAAGATGGCTCCTTTTAAAGCTCTATACGAAAGAAAATGCAGAACCCCCACCTGTTGGCGCGAAACAGGTGAATCGCCATGAGCGGGTCCTGCCCTTCTACAGTTGACTCATGAGAAGATCCAACTTGTTAGAAGGAACATTCTTGAAGCTCAAAGCAGGTAGAAGTCATACTACGACAATCGGCATCGATCGATCAGTCTTGCAGTTAACGATTGGGTGATGCTGAAAGTATCTCCAATGAAGAATGGGGTACGGTTTATAAAGAGGAACAAGCTAGCTCCGAGATTCATCGGTCCGTTCAAGATCATTAAAAAGAAAGGAAACCAATCCTATCATCTTGAATTGCCAACAGACTTAGCGGGAATACATCCTGTATTCCATGTTAGTCATCTACGAAAGAGCCTAGCAGATGAAAGAGAAGTGCAGATACCACATGTTAATCTGCAAATTGATGAAAAGCTTCGAGTGGTTGAAGAGCCAGAATGTATTCTGGACTCGAAGATCAAAAAGCTTCGAAATAAAGAGATACAGATGGTGCTCGTTCAGTGGAAACACCACAAGGGTTCGCATCAGTCTTGAGAATCAAAAGATGTCATGAAAGCTACCTATCCAAGTCTGTTCGAACAAAGCTAACTTCGGGGATGAAGTTTGTGCGTGGTGGAGCCCATTCTGTAACAACCTAGCTTTTAGCTGAACTATATTTTTCTGTTTTTGAGCTAATAATGTAATTTTATTACATTATTTTGTAATTTAATTAAGTTATGAAATTATTTAATTAAATTATATAAATGTTATAAATTATTAGATGATAAAAATTAAAAGAGATATAAAATACAAAAGTGTAGGGGGTTAAAGTTGTCAAATTATCAAAGTTGATATATATATATATATATATATATATATATATATATATATATATATATATATATATATATATATATATATATATATATATATATATATACACTAAGTTAAATATATAAACTTATATAATGACTTCAATGTCATTTATCACGCTTAAAGAAAATTACTCTCTCTCTTCTTTTCTATAAACTTACGGCCATTTCAACAAAATTATCAAGAATTCATTTATTCTTGCATTAAATTGAAGATTGAAGTCAAGAACAAGTATCAAACATCATCAAACAACAAGAAACTACAAAGATTTGAGGTAAAATTCATTTAAATTCCGATATTTTATGAAGTTTGGTTCGGTTTTGAGAAAAACCGAAACCTAAGATTATAAAATGAAATTTGTTGTTGCATGTTGGAAATTATAGTAGATAATCATGTATTTAAGTCATTAGATGTTAAGGAAACAAAAATCAGTGATTAGATCGTCCAAATGAAAGAAAAATCTGAAATTTTGTAATATTTCGTGTTCTTGAAGTTTTTATCATATCTTGGACGCTTTTGATCAATTAACGGTGTTTACAATAGGGGAAAATAGTGTAAAAATACTCTAATAATGATAATATAACTTATTTATAAGTTGCATGTTAATAAAAATGTGTTTAGAGAAATTTTGATAAAAACCCGTATGTGTAAAAGTTGGAACATCAAGAACAAACTCTAGAAATTTATGAGTCTTGTGATCCGAATTCGGTTGGGACCCGAATTCGGATGATGTATCTATTTCGGACCCAATGCAGATGAAGCCTAATTCGGATCCAATTTCGGATCCTATGTCCCGGATGGGTCTGAATTCGGATGAACCAATCCGGATTAGCTATTTCGGATCTATTTCGGTCCCAATCCGAATGACCTATTCGGATGGTCCGAATCCGGTTGATCCGAATTTGGACGATCCACCTTTTCATGCTTTAAATTAATAAAATAAATGATATGTTACAATTGTAAGACCTATGATTTTATGATAAAAGAACATTAAATTAAAGCAACATGATATATATATATATATATATATATATATATATATATATATATATATATATATATCTTTTAAGAATTCAAAGAAAGAAAGAAAATGAAAAATGATTGATAAGTTATCAGTTATCAGAATCAGATCAAATAAAGATTTAAAGCTAAAATGTTCTTGCTATGATATAATTCTGGACAGGTCCACATAAATTCTGAACAAAGAATTAAAGATTTAAAGATATTGAAAGTGGGTCACAGATTTGAAAAGAAAAGCCAGAGTCCAGAAAGACAAAGATTAAAGATAAAATCCTGAGATAACTCAGGTGGTGGAGAAATCTGCTTGATAAGACAACAGAACCTGTGAGTTATAGATATTCAGCTTTACATGCTAGATTCCGGTTGAGACATATTGTTGATGATAGATTATTTTGACATTCATACATGATCAGCTGGATTGTGACCTGTGCTCACCATGGTTCAGTGATGCCCTGTGGATCATGATGGCTATTTGATTTATCATTTCACATGACATTGTACTTACAGTTCATTTCAGATATTGTTATGAGTTTATTGCTATCATGACCTTGATTATTTATGCTTCCACCATTCCTTGTGTCTTTGATGTATTGATTCAGCTTAGTATGATTAGTCTTGTTGGTCCATTGTTCTAGACCATGCTATTTCACCAGTTCTATTGAACTTGGTAATGATACTCTGATGTTCCCCCATGTTGATTACTGGTAGCTAGCCCAGTATGTGGCTGATCCCCACAATTAAAAGCGTGAGCGTGGCTTGGACATCATCCTATTCTGTGACTACTATGTCTCAATCATGAGTGGCTGTAGCGGCAGTCAAGACATATCACGCTAGACCCATGATCCGCTTGATAAATGCATGTAATCTGAAAATCTATATTCTCACTAAGCATTGCTTATAGTTGTTGTTTAATTTTTTTTTTTACAGGAAAAGATAAGGGAAAGGCACCTCTTGGACCTAGTTCTTAGGTCTTACAAGAATCAAGTTGAAGTTTTCATAGACCACTACTCAACAACCCTTTTTTGTACAGATTGGCAGATGATAATTGTGATGGTCTGGGTAGATTTGATTTGATTGTATGATGACATGAATTAGATTAGATTGTACCCTTTATAAGTTTAATTTGAAAATTGTAATTCTGAACTAAAACTGTATTAAACTTATCCTGATATTTTGTACTTGTAATTTGAAATTCCGCAATATAATTACTCTATCTTAGTTATGATTGATATCGTGTTGCATGATGTGGGACCTTGACTCTGAGGACTGCCCCGTAAGCAGTGGCCTTCACATGGTGATTTGGGTGCTAAAACCGCACGCCAAGTGTTCGGTGAAATGCCACAATGAGTTCTTAGTCATTGTTGGGTTGAATTAAATGTTTAAATATAAATTGAATGTCTAAACATAACCCAAATATGTTTAATATTGCTATGGAATTGATTAGAATTGAAAATGATCTAAAATGGAGCTTGGTGTTGTCGGTTGGAGCTTTCGGCCACTTTCGGACTCGTTTGAAGTCCGTATGAGCTCCATGGAATCATGAAATGTTATGAAATGATTCTATTATGTTTATAGGGGTTTAAATAACCTTAATTTGTTAAATATATGGTTGGTAAAGTTCATTTCAATTGTTAGAAGAAATTATGGGAGTTTTGGTGTGTTTGGGAGCATTTATGAGCATTTGAGTGCAGTCAGAGGGCGAACATAAGGCTGGTAGCGGAGCTACCCCCTCCCAGTCGCGCCATGACCATAAACCTGCCCCTAGAATTTGTTGTGCAAGGTTGGGGGTCGATGCTCGGGTCTTATACGTTCGGTGCACCTCTAAATTAAGTGTTTAAAGGGCTTGAGGGTCTTTGATCAATTCCAGAACTCGTAGGGCCTCAATTGAATTTAGTTCTTTTGCTTTGAGGTTCCTTTACTAATAGAACACCCTTAGAGTCTTATATTGTGTTCGGGAGCTCACGAGTTCGCGTTATGAATGCTTCTAGGTGAATTGAGTCGAAAGGAGCTTGATTGCAAGCTTTAGCCATTCTCCGGGCTATTGTGGCTTTATATGAAGGCTTTGGAATCCTCTAAACTGTAACAACCCGAACTTTAACTAACGACAATTAGCAATAATAAACATGATTAACATTAATTAACAAGTTTAGAGTTAATTAATATATTAAATGTAATTTTAATTACATTTATTAGCTATATATATTGATGCTAAATTAAAAGGAAAACAAAGTTAGGGGCCAAATTGTAAAATAAAATAAATACAAGTTTGTGGTCAAAATGTGAAAAATTAAACTTGTGTTAATATAAATCCCCTAAATAAGTTGTCTGCCTTCATTTTTAGTGAGAAAAACAAAAGCACATCTTCTTCCTATTTCTAAAACTCACGGTTCCTCAAGTGTTCATCACAATGGTTCAATAAAAATCAAGGATTGGAAGAGGGAATCATCAAACAAGCCTCAAGCTTCAAGTTTATATCAAGATTTTAAGGTAAAACTTATCATCTAAATATATTTCTTGTGTCATTAAGTTCCACGGCTCCTGGAGGTTTACAAACTCCAAAATTTGCTTCAAATCATCAAATTGAACATCAAATGGGTTTAAAATCAGAAAATGAATGCATGCATGTTTTAATTATGAGTTTGATTGCATCCATTAACAATTTGAAGGCTTGATTTCATGTTATAAAAAATGGAAACAGAAACTTAAAAAGGAATGCACATGCTTGTGTTTTTGTGTGTGTGTTTATATAAGCAACGATGCATGAAACCATCTTTTATTTCTGGGATATCGCTGCTGTAATAAATCAAAAGCAGAAAGGAAATTCAAGAACAGCAGTGTGATGTGTGTATATATATATGTGTGATGTGCGGGTTATATATGCAAACAGAATCAGAAACAGTAATCAATCTTGTTCCTTTTCTTTTTCTTGATGTTTCTCGGATGTGTGTGTACCGAAATCAGATGCAGAAACAGCACCCTTTTTGCTATTTTGTGTAAGTATGTCCAGCAAACAACAACCTTTTTCATGATCAATTCCTTTCTTTTCTTCTTTAAGTATGCGTGGGCTGTGAGTATAAAAAAATAGAAAAGTGAAATAGTCTTTTCTTTCATAAATATAGCATATGTGTGTGTCGAATGTAAGCTGTCCAAATAGAAAATCCAGCAGCCTTTTTCCATATAAATACATATGTGCAGTGTGTGCAATGTGTGCCAGCGAAAGCAGAAACAAAATTAGCCTTTCTTTTCCTTGTTTTCTTGTTTTCTCGGAGGGGGCTGTCAAAAATATGTGTGTATGTGCAGTGTGTGAGACTGAAACAACAATAGGAATAGCCTTTATCACTCTTTTATTCACAAAAGAAAGTAAATGACAGCAATCCTTTTTCTATCACTGATTTCAGATATATGTAGGGCTGTCAAAACAGAATTTTAACAGCTCATGTCTTTTCCTTTTATGAATACAAGTTAAAGGTTGTGTGTGATCAAAAGTCACAGCAGCCCTTTTAATTATAATCTGATATATGCAGAATCAGGGACAGCACCCAATATATAAACAAGTGAGCAGCATTTTTATTGTAAAACAGAGAAGTATATATGTATATATGTATATATGTGTGTGTCGAAAACCTGTCCAAACAAGTAGCAACCAATAGAGTTCCATTTCCTTAATTGTTTCTAGCCTATAAAGTGTGTGTGTGCTGTGAAAAGCAACCGAAAACAGGGACAGGGACAGCAATAAATATTAGTGCAGCAGCCTTCTTTCCTTTTTATGTTAATAAAGTGTGTGTGCAGTCTTGTTTGTGCAGTCATAATAGAAGCATGAAACCTCCTTTAAAGTCCCTGTTTTACTGCTGAAAATGAATTGAAAACAGTACATAGGAGCTGTTAAATAGATATAGAATCAGTTATGTATATGTACATAAGGCTACGTTGTCTAGAAGCAGGCCAAAGAATGGCCTTAACCTTCGGCCTGACCCTTATTTGTTTATATATTATTAGTTCATCATTTGAGTGCTTAAATTGTTTTTCATTCATCTAATATTGACTGCTTTATAACCTGAAAACAAAAGAAATAAATAAGTGTGTGATCACACTTTACATTGATGCATAATAATTATAAGTATTGTACTTTGGTGTGTGTTTAATTAGTAATGTAGCAGCATGTAGAAAGTGATAATATGCATGTGTATCTTACATTTAAAAAAATAGAAAGAGTAGTATGTAAATGTGCAGGTACAACAACAACCTTAGTTTAATATGCACACATAAGTATTCAAGAAACATAGAATGCATAAGTGTGTGATCACATAATGAACTTTTAACAACAATACATGCCTAAATAATATTGTTTCTTCTAAATGAGAACCTCATAAAGTTATGGTATATTGACTATTTATGAAGCATACTTATGTGAGAATTATGAGCAATTCAATAAG
The DNA here is from genome assembly GCA_020465985.1 of Centrapalus pauciflorus. NCBI lineage: Eukaryota > Viridiplantae > Streptophyta > Magnoliopsida > Asterales > Asteraceae > Centrapalus > Centrapalus pauciflorus. The sequence goes on along the minus strand of JAANYP010003896.1, from coordinate 129,385 downwards.
CCTATTGTAAGACATAAAAGCACATAAGGTCATTAAATCATGTCAATTTAAGTCATAAGTTTAATTGAGAATTCAACAAAGTCTGAGATAACACGAAAAGTCAATAAATGTATAAGTCTATACATAAGTTTCAGAAAGTCAAAGAATGCAACAGAAATACACAAATGCGTTAAGTGATGTCATGAAAGCTTATGTAAATTGATTTGTCATACAATTAACAGGTTCAGCTAAATCTGAACCATGTTGTAAAGTCAAAGTCCGTAAAGCCAAGCCAGAAAAGTCAAGTTAAAGCAATTAAAGCCAAGATCAGTCAATAAAGTCAAGTCAAGTCAAAGTCAGAGAAGCAAGTCAGAGCTAAAGTCAGTAAAGTCAAAAGCTAAATCCTGAGATAACTCAGGTGGTGGATTTAATCCGCTTGCGAAAGTCAAAGTCAACAGCCATGCAATAAAAACCAGTAATTGTGAGTTATAGATATAACTGTATACATGCTTGTCTTCCTGTGAGACATATTGTTGTTCTAGCTTTATTTTGAAAGTCCATATGCTCAGCTAGAATGTGACCTGTGCACACCTTGGTACGGTGATGCCCTGTGGATCATGATAGCTTTTAATATATCATCATGCACATTTGTCTTTACAGTCTGAATTAGTCTTGGATGTATATTATTGTTGCTATCTTGATTCATTACTTTGAATGCCAATTGCCTTGATATCAATACTTTCATATGCTTCCGTATAATTCAAGTCTGAGAAAGTCCATATCAGTCTGTGATTAAGTCTACTCCGATGTTTACCCATGTTGTCTTACTGGTAGCTAGCCCAGTATGTGGTTGGCCCCCACAATTAAAAGCGTGTGCGTGGGATTAAACATCATCCGATCTTAAGTCATATGTCTCACAATGTCTGGCTGATAGCGGCAGTCATGTCAAAATCGCGCTTAAAGTCAAAGTCAGAGATAAAAGTCAAAAGTCAAAGTCAAGTCTCCGCTTAAAATTGTCATGGCATGTAAACTGTTAAATCTATAATCTCACTAAGCCCCGCTTACAGTTGTTGTTGAATCTTTTTACAGGTTTAATCAAAGGAAAAGGTCCAGCTGACCCAAGTCTTTAGGATCTGCTCGCTCGAATTTGAAGTCACTAGACCACTACTTCAACTAAAATTGGTATCGAATGAATTGATTATGGTGGTGGTTTGGGTAGAAGCACTGACATGCATTGTGATTATGTACTAGATTAGTGTCCTTGTGCCCTTTATAGTTTACTTTTAAACTTATTGTAAAATAATCCTAATTTCTGTAATGACTTAATTCCGCATTTTATTAATTCTATCTTAGTTGTGATTGATGCTGTATTGCTCCTTGGGACCTAGTCATTCAGGACTGCCCCGTAAGGGACGGTCTTGACATAAACCGATCACTGTGAGTTCTAGGACTAATGTACATGAATGATTACATGTCAGTTGTTGTTTATGCCTTTGTTGATAACATGCTACTTGATCATGCATATTCACATGCTATAGATGGATTCATTGTAGCCTTATTGAACATTTTGTCATGCATCATGAATTGAAAAGTGAATTTCCATGCTAGTTGACATTATTGTGGATTTCTTTGTTATGCATTTCATATGATATGTCTACCACTTATCGGTATGGATTATAATGGTTGGAAGTTGGTAATTCATGTTGATGACCTCGTAGGTTGGATTAATCACTTTTGTGATTGATTAATTATAGCAGAGATATATGCAAGACACTTTTGAGTTATATATTCGGTCACCATTCGTGACAATCTAATTGATTATGGATGGCGATAAGGGGCTAATTAATTGGTAAGTTTATAAGAAGTAACATTCGGCCCCGATGATGTATTAGAACCGTTGATGAGGAACGGTTTGCAGAACCATATAGGTAGTTTCTTTTAATTCGTCTTATGCACCATTATAGACTCTCATGAGTCATCTCGAACCCTAGTCATTGGTTAGAAGATTCCAATGCCACAAATAAAGCCACAAATAACCCTAGTCATTGGTTAGAAGATTCCAATGCCTTCAACATGTAATCATTCATCTACATTAGTCCTAGAACTCACAGTGATTGGTTAGAAGATTCCAATGCCTTCAAATAAAGCCACAATAGCCCGGAGAATGGCTAAAGCTTGCAATCAAGCTCCTTTCGACTCAATTCACCTAGAAGCATTCATAACGCGTACACGTAAGCCCCCGAACACAAGATAAGCCCCTAAGAGTGGGATAAGGGTATTGGGTTATCAAACCGAAAGCACTAAGTTCATATGAGGCCTTAGGAGTTCCGGAATGGATCCAAGGCCCTCAAACCCTTTTTACACTTAATTTAGAGGTGCAACGAACGCATAAGACCCGAGCATCGACCCCCGACCAACCAAAACGATTTTCAAGGACAGAAAGGTGGTCATGGCGCGACCCAGAGGAGGGTAGCTCCGCGACCAAGCTTCTGGTTTGGTCCAACTGCACCATTCAAGCCCCCCAATGCTCACCAAGGTCCCTAAAACCTTCGTAACTGATTTTGTAACTTTGGAGCGACTTTAATAACAATATTTATAGCATATTAAGGTCACTTAGACACCTACAAACATATTAGAATGATTTCATAACCTTCCATGATTCCATGGAGCTCATACGGACTCCAAACGAGTCCGAAAATGACCGAAAGCTCCAACCGACAACACTAGGCTCCATTTGAGCTCATTTTCAATTCTAATCAATTCCATAGCAATATTAAACATATTTGGGCTATATTTAGACATTCTATTTATATTTAAACATTCAACTCAAACCAACAATGATTAAGAAGTCATTGTGGCATTTCACCGAACACTTGGCGTGCGGCTTCGACTTAAAACACCAACTTGAGCCTTTGCTCGAGTTTAACCCCAACCAATACATGGAATCATTAATGTAACATATTTAGACCATTTTACATCCTTCCCACCCATTTAAATCATAAAAGATCATCAATTGGTTCATATGAACTCTCTTGAGTTCATAAATGGGTTAAAACCCAAATCAGCACTTCAAAGCTCCAAATGAGCTTCTAATAACTTCTATTCGATTCCATATCAATATTTAACATATATGAATCAATATTTAGCCTATTTATCCTACTAAAACATCAAACCCAATTTCATAACCCATTGGAGCTCATTTGAGCCCTAGCTTGGGTTCAAACCAAAACTAACTCAAACTACCAATGTAGTTGTATATTATGGCTCCATTTTGATTATATAACAACATACTAAAAGATGGAGCCTTTAATAAACATTTCAACATAAACCCATTTAGGGTTTCATCTCCAAAAATGGAGGAAATGAAAGAAAATGAAGAAGAAGAACAAAGAAGGTGTTTATACCTTCAATATCCAACGAAATAATGATTTCTAGGCTTCAATCTTCACTTTGGTCACCAAGCATACAAAACCCTAGCTTTTCTCCATCTTTTCTTCTCTCAATTTCAAGAAAATGGTGAGTGTGTGTAGTGTGTGTGATGGTGGACGGTTTTAGAAAAGAAAGGGGAGGGGGTTTGGCCTTTGGCCACCCCCAACCCTCTAATTATCATCTCATTACAAAACATACCATTCCAACTCAATCTTTCATTTTCTAAATTACAAACCATATCACTACAATTTGCATTTATTTGATAATTCAATGTCCAAATGGATAATTTGACACACTCATATTAAACATATTCAAATACCACATTATACATTCTTTTTATCATATAAGTCTCAATAAAGTTAGTTACCTTTTTAGTCAATATTATAATTATCTCCAATTAATGATAATTATTTCAATAATTATATTAACTCAACATTATTAGGAATATAATTACCTCTTAATTATTTGGGGTGTTAGAATTCTTCCCCCGTTAAAAGGTTCCGTCCTCGGAATCCAAAGACTCAACACAATTCAAGGTGATTTAAAGACCACATGTCTTATTACACTGCAACGCTAATTTGTCATTTTTCACAATACACGCGTTTAGGTGGCACATAGAGACTGTTCTATACCCTTACATTGATTCATAATAATTCATAACTACATTTAGTAACGACACAATACGTGGTGCATCAAATAACATACTCATATTAGTCCGACTATACAATTTAGTCGTGCTGAGCGACATAATTCTCTTAGTGGCTTATTAGTCACGTATCAAGCTCAATTCACCAATTATCCACCATGTTACCGACATGCAAGTAGTCATTACTCTATAGTACCAAATAAACTACAATCGATTAGGTGCTCGATTTAGACTTAGAACTAGTCCAACAATTGTTTGCTCAATTTCAACTTAGAGCTCATCCACCCTTACTCACAAGTTAAGGGTTTATTACCAAATATTCAATTTCTTTGGACAAGTTGGTTCTTACATTTTAAGCAAATATACTCCCATTTCACAATTTAGGAGTACACACAAATTATCATGTTTAACTTCAATGTGATGACACATGTCATCTATACTACCACAATCATTGACAAAACAATTGCCACTAAACCCCAAAAATCATTATTGGTTTAACCTCGTTTATAGTCATTTGACTAATCTTGGAGGCACAAATTGTCTACTTCCCCCGTTGCGCTAACGCAACTCCTAAGTTTTCCAGGAAATTTACCATTAAGCATAAAATTTTTCCTTTTTTCAAATACAAAATTAATTCTATGGGGGATAATTTTCTAAGGCGTTGCCATTCTAATTTGACACATTCTAATGCTACTCATAGCAATTAAAATTGTACAAGGAACTTTTACATATTAAAGTTCATTTAGGTTTTGACTTACCAACCGGGTGGTAGTCAAAGTGCCACACATTTACTTGAATTATATATTTTACTCAACATTAGTTATTGCTTACTAACATTAAAGTCCGCCACTCCTACAAAGTCGGAGTGTTGTCGGTACCGATTGACTAAGCCTCATGCCTACGACCACACCATTATATCATACGTTTACAGGAATAAGATTGGCTTACTAATTATACCAACTAATTAAACACAGGTTCATTCCATATCAATGATAATTTTGTCAAGAAAATCCAAATTGGATGCAACCATACATAACAAGGTTTCAAAGAGGCGAACCCGACATCAAAATAGAAGGCAAAGACTCCACTATCGGGACTCATAATACTCGGCTGCAACTTCATCCTCGCCAAAAATAGCCTTCCATTGAGAGCAATCCATAATTACGTGGCCCGCATGGCCACACCTCGGACAAACTAAATTTCGCATTGGGCATCTAGGTCGGACATGGCCAGCCTCTCCACATTCATGACACACCAGGGCGTCATTCGTACATTTTCCCCTATGAAACTTCATACACTTCGAACATCGACGTCGAGATTTAGATCTCGAAGATTGGGGCGGAACATGATGTCTCGACGAAGGGCGAGTCTGAGACCACGAATAGGGATCAACTTCCCTAGGGTATGCCACACGCAACGGTCGAACTAAATCATTGGGAACTTCAATCATAGTTCCCACCGAGGAATGCACCACACGATCCTCACGGGACAATTCGTACTCGCGGAGTCTAGCACACTCCACAGCTTTCTCAAATGTCGGGATCTCACACATTCTAACAAATTCCCGAATCTCCCTTCGCAATCCTTCCACAAAGAACTCGATCTTCTGAGCTTCATCTGTCACAAGATGTCCCACGAATAGGGCCTTCAAGTTAAACTCCGATATATAGTCGTCCACATTCCTTTCACCTTGGGATAGTCGAATGAACTCACGCCTAGTTCTCAACAAGGATGACGAAGGACTAAAATTTTGGTTAAATCGGTCCTTAAATTGCTCCCAAGTCAAAGAAGCTGGAAACTCTTTCCCCAACATGGCAATCTCGGCATCCCACCATACCAAAGCAGGACTGGTCAGCAAGGCAGCTCCGTACTCCACTTTGTCAGATTCAACGCATCCACATAGCCGAAATTTCTTCTCAACTTCTTTAATCCAATATAAAGATTGAAGGGGTCCAACCCCTCCTGCAAACTCGGGAGGTCTACATTTAATAAAGTCTTGGAAAGTGCATCGTTCCCTTAATGACTTAGAAGAGGAACCAGCACGTTCCTTACCTTTCCCTTTTCCTAAATCATCATTATTTCTAACAACATTTTGCCAAACTTTGAAGTTTGCCTCCATTATTGTCTCATTCCTTAATCGACCCTCCTCTACCATTTCCGCCATCTTGCGTAGTAGTTGAGACTCCTTCGGGTCCATTTCATCACCTCCCATACTACGGCTACGCTCATCTTCGGCCATATCTGAAATATATAATTCAATTTTTATATATTACAACTCGTTATTAACATATGTCTACCGAAAGTATCCCCATCCTAGGCCAAAGTTCAAACCTATGTTTGTTATCATAATATTTGCCTAGGTGGGTCAATATAAGCATCATCCAAGGGTTCAAGGGTGAGTATCGTGCACTATACTCAGTCGATGAACCTGGCTCTGATACCAAATTGAAACACCCATACAATAATAATCCATGTTTAAGTGTAATTAACAATAAATAGTACAATAATACTTGCGGAATTAGGGTAGAATTAAAACTTTTACAACTAATGCATCACAAGTGATGCATCCGATTAACAACTATTAATTCTACGAGGTTACAGGTCATGATCCTGCGAACGAATAGTTAAGGCCGGGAAGTCGGCTACCCAAAAACCCCTCACAACGACCAAAGCATTACCGTTAGTCTCGAGTCTACACTTTGAATAATGGGGAAGAATGTAAGCTCCCCGCTCAATAGCTCAAACCTGCAAAAAGGTTAACAACTAAAGGGGTAAACAACAAAAGTTGTTTAGCGAATTCTAAGATTAATATAAATAACAATTTCATGCAAACCATGCCTATCCAACACATATTTTCTATCAACCAAAGATATAAGGGCCAATGATGACCAATGCCAAGCTAGAATGGGATCACCTCATCCTCGTTGAGGACTATCGGTGTCCCACATCAATTTTACCTATTCGAATTCACAACAAGGTGCCTTATCTCACTGAGTACTATTAGCATTCTCGACATTTATTAATGTCACATGTTCCACCGTCACCGCCCGGCCTAGCCGAGTCAAGGTGGGGAACCAACTCAACTCTTGGAATCCACTACACCGCTAAATATAGTCGAGCCAAAGTGGGGATTCCAACGCGTGTCATAGTAGCACGTTGTAACGCTTTTACAAAGATGCCTTACCAAATTGGCACGTTACATTACCACAGTACGTACTACTAATGACTCCAATTCAAATGTGAGAACAAACATGCTTGCGGCCCAACGTGTCATAATCATCGCCACGAAGGCGGCCCGTTGCCGTCCTCACATAATGTCAACACCGCCACTAGGATATAACTCATGCTTGCAGCCCAACGTGTCATAATCATCGCCCGCAGGCGGCCCGTTGCCGTCCTCACATGAGATAATCCCATCCCAATCCAATAACCACATACCCCATGGTCGTCTAGGGTTCCCTATCTAAGTCGGGAGTGGTATTACCTCTAGCAAGTACGAGGCTGTCCCTAGCAAGTACGGGACTTCCGACAATGCAAGTACATCGGCATCTGGCATCCAAAGGGGCCAGGAATATTCCATAGATATCCAAAGGGTCCAAAACGCATTCCACGACAATTTAGGGTTCAATATGACTCATGAAAGTCTATAACGCTCCATAAGACCAATTAAAAGAAACCATCTATGTGATTCTACTAACCCTTCTTTATTAGCAATTCTTATACATCATCGGGGCCGAATGATTATTCTAATAAACTTACCGATTAAATAGCCCCTTATCGCCACCCATAATCAATTAGGTTGTCACGAATGGTGACCCAATATATAACTTAAGATGCATCATGCTTACAACTCAACTATTATTAATCAATCACAAAAATGAGTAGTCCAATCTACTAGGTCAACCAACAAGAATTGCCATCTTCCAATCATTATTATTCATACATACAAGCAGTTAAGCATACTATATGGGATGCACGACAAACCAATCCACAACAATGTCAACTAGCATGACAATTCACTTTTCAATTCATGATGCATGACAACATGTTCAATAAGGCTATAATGAATCCATCTATAGCATGTGAATATGCATGATCAAGTAGCATGTTATCAACAAAGGCATAAACAATAATTAACATGTAATCATTCATCTACATTAGTCCTAGAACTCACAGTGATTGGTTAGAAGATTCCAATGCCTTCAAATAAAGCCACAATAGCCCGGAGAATGGCTAAAGCTTGCAATCAAGCTCCTTTCGACTCAATTCACCTAGAAGCATTCATAACGCGTACACGTAAGCCCCCGAACACAAGATAAGCCCCTAAGAGTGGGATAAGGGTATTGGGTTATCAAACCGAAAGCACTAAGTTCATATGAGGCCTTAGGAGTTCCGGAATGGATCCAAGGCCCTCAAACCCTTTTTACACTTAATTTAGAGGTGCAACGAACGCATAAGACCCGAGCATCGACCCCCGACCAACCAAAACGATTTTCAAGGACAGAAAGGTGGTCATGGCGCGACCCAGAGGAGGGTAGCTCCGCGACCAAGCTTCTGGTTTGGTCCAACTGCACCATTCAAGCACCCCAATGCTCACCAAGGTCCCTAAAACCTTCGTAACTGATTTTGTAACTTTGGAGCGACTTTACTAACAATATTTATAGCATATTAAGGTCACTTAGACACCTACAAACATATTAGAATGATTTCATAACCTTCCATGATTCCATGGAGCTCATACGGACTCCAAACGAGTCTGAAAATGACCGAAAGCTCCAACCGACAACACTAAGCTCCATTTGAGCTCATTTTCAATTCTAATCAATTCCATAGAAATATTAAACATATTTGGGCTATATTTAGACATTCTATTTATATTTAAACGTTCAACTCAAACCAACAATGATTAAGAAGTCATTGTGGCATTTCACCGAACACTTGGCGTGCGGCTTCGACTTAAAACACCAACTTGAGCCTTTGCTCGAGTTTAACCCCAACCAATACATGGAATCATTAATGTAACATATTTAGACCATTTTACATCCTTCCCACCCATTTAAATCATAAAAGATCATCAATTGGTTCATATGAACTCTCTTGAGTTCATAAATGGGTTAAAACCCAAATCATCACTTCAAAGCTCCAAATGAGCTTCTAATAACTTCTATTCAATTCCATATCAATATTTAACATATATGAATCAATATTTAGCCTATTTATCCTACTAAAACATCAAACCCAATTTCATAACCCATTGGAGCTCATTTGAGCCCTAGCTTGGGTTCAAACCAAAACTAACTCAAACTACCAATGTAGTTGTATATTATGGCTCCATTTTGATTATATAACAACATACTAAAAGATGGAGCCTTTAATAAACATTTCAACATAAACCCATTTAGGGTTTCATCTCCAAAAATGGAGGAAATGAAAGAAAATGAAGAAGAAGAACAAAGAAGGTGTTTATACCTTCAATATCCAACGAAATAATGATTTCTAGGCTTCAATCTTCACTTTGGTCACCAAGCATACAAAACCCTAGCTTTTCTCCATCTTTTCTTCTCTCAATTTCAAGAAAATGGTGAGTGTGTGTAGTGTGTGTGATGGTGGACGGTTTTAGAAAAGAAAGGGGAGGGGGTTTGGCCTTTGGCCACCCCCAACCCTCTAACTATCATCTCATTACAAAACATACCCCTCCAACTCAATCTTTCATTTTCTAAATTACAAACCATATCACTACAATTTGCATTTATTTGATAATTCAATGTCCAAATGGATAATTTGACACACTCATATTTAACATATTCAAACACCACATTATACATTCTTTTTATCATATAAGTCTCAATAAAGTTAGTTACCTCTTTAGTCAATATTATAATTATCTCCAATTAATGATAATTATTTCAATAATTATATTAACTCAACATTATTAGGAATATAATTACCTCTTAATTTTATGGGGTGTTACATTCCTATTGTTAAAAAAAATGTGAAGCTGATTATGGTGTATTTAAGTTGTCATATTATGAAATAGTTTGATGTCACATTATAATATTATCACATTACTATTAAATATAATATATCCTGTGCACTGCACGGGTATTACACTAGTTTCAAATGTTAAAAGAATGATTAGATACTTATTTTAACCACTTTAATTCTTAGAGCTTTAAAACCATAACAATGGTGGGTTAATGAGTTTTGAACAAAACTTTGATTCTCCACTTAAAAACAATGGTGGGTTAATGAGTTTTGAACAAACCATAACAATGTAGGGGTGAGCAGTATTTGGTTTGGAATCGAAGAAACCGAAAATCAAACCAAACCGAATTCGATTTAGACCAAACCAAATATTAAATTCGGTTTTTGAATTGGTTTTAGACCAAATCAAATTTTAAATTAGGTTTATGGTTTGAATTATGGTTTCACTAAGTATAGACCAAAACCAACTGAATTACCGAAAAAAATTAAATATTTATTAAATATTATATATATATATATATATATATATATATATATATGTGTGTGTGTGTGTGTGTGTGTGTGTGTGTGTAAATTTAAAAGTATTAGAAATTTAGAATTGGGCTTATCATCTATTTATTTAGTAAATGATGCCTTGATGGGCTAATATAATACCCGATTACCCAATACTGATTACCCAACCCAAACCAAATATACCTAACCTAAGTAATTACCTCCAGACTCCAACGCCCTAGTTCACTACTTCACTGTCACGGTTTCACGCCTTTCACGGTTTCATCACTTCGTCGTTCGCCCTTCGCCCTTTCTCACTCTCAGTTTTCGCTTTGCCGCTCGCCCTTCTCACTCTCAGTTTTCGCTTCGCCGCTTGCCCTTCTCACTTTCTCACTCTCAGTTTTCACTTTGTCGCTCGCCCTTCTGTATACACTAGTATACACCACTTCACCGTTCGTCGTTCGCCCTTCTGTACACCACAGTCACTGCACCAAATCAGGTGGGTCTCACCATCGGTGCACCAAATCCATGTTTTTTCACTTGCTCTTGTTGTCATTTTGTAAACTGTTAGAACAAAATTTTGAATTCGGTAATTCGGTTTCGAACCGAACCGAATTAAAATTCGGTTTTCGAATTGGTCTGGCTCTTTTTAAATTCGGTTTGGTTCAATTTTCAGTTCAGCCTTAAAAAATTTTCAATTCGAGTAACCGTAAACCGAACCGTTCCTCACCCCAAACAATGATGAGTTAATGGGTTTTAAAAGTCTGACTCTTAGACTTTTAAATTCAGTTATCTTGCATTCTTCATATTAACAAAATTAATTTTTAAAGATAATACAAATTGTTTAACAAAATCCTGACAAACGAAAATGATGCATAATGCAAAATTTTTAACAAAATGCAAACCCCAGGAAAAAAATCTACCAAACGATCGTGCATAATTTTAACTCAAATTTCTCAACAAGACAATGACTTTAATTTCCTTGCTCATCTCATACGATCACTATTTAATACACAAATACAAAGTCAAATGTTGACTATATGAATATTAGGCTAATTTTCCCATTTCCTTATTAAGGCAATGAACTTTGGTATGCATTCTTTGACCCCAACTTTCCAAGAATAATTATATAATGATAACTTTCCAGGATTAACCAGGAAATCCCGAGTTGCTTGAGAATGGAACAGGAATGAGAAATCCTGATAACATGTAGTGGATGAGGACGAAGATGAAAAATGGGTTTTGATCCTCGACCTTAAATCCGATTATATTTAATATAACAAAATAATTTATTATGTTTTGTTTAGATTTTTATGTATTACATTATGTATACATACATTTATCAAATGAAATGAGTGAATGGCGTTTTTTCTTCTTTCTTTTTTAATTTTAAACTTAAATTTTTTCATAGCATACCATTATCTTGGTGTTATCTTTTATTTAGCCATTTAATTTTAATAAATTTTCATTTAGTCCTCTTTTAACATTTATCATCACTACATTTTCTTACACACTTAAAACTAGTGTAATACCCGTGCGGTGCACGTGACATTATTTTAGAATACCTAATAATCACTACAGTTAATTAGTAGCAATTTGAATAATATAATAACAAAAATAAATATCACAAATAACAACTAAATTAGTATCTAAATGCATTCTAGTTTCAAACAGTGAAACTATATATTTGGTGAGGAAATATAAAAAATAAACCTTAATACACCGTGTAATACCTTATCACTAGGACTGACTGTTGACAACAGTCCCTCCCCAAACCATCTATTCTTAAGAGAGAGTTTCCATCTAATAACTCCATACCATACCGCTATATTAAAAAAAATCAATGAGAACCAATCATAGCTTCCGATTAATCTTCATAAACTTTAAATTACAACATTGAATATCAAACAGTTAATTTCTAGACTAAATCCGAATTCATTTAAGTTTCAACGGCCATCCATATTTTCGTGAAATTTAAAAAGAAAATTAAAATCCATTTACTGAATCAAATACATCCACAAGTAGCTAAAAATCACATATTTATTTTTGCCAGGGCCGTGATTACAACATAGTCCCTTAAATATTTTAAATGGTAAATTGGTCATTTTGAGACTTAAATTAATAGGTAAAGTGGAGGCCGTGAATAACAAAAAAATCTTATTAATGAGAAATTAAAAAAATAATACGAATCAAATTGAATTTGACATTAATTCCATTTTAACGCACTAATGCACAACGTATAGATGTCAAATACAAAAAATTTTTATTGGTCCAAATTTAAATATTTATTATGACCATGAGGCCCTACGAAATTAGGGGGCCCTGTGCGGTCGAGCCTCCCGCACACCCTAAAAGACCCCCTGATTTTTGCATTGTTAGCCAAATAAAAGTGATGACCTACATTACTACGTGAGTCCATGTGTGGTACCCTTGACTTGACTTGTCCGAAGAGAAATACGAAACGAAAGAAAGATCCTACTGCTTAGACAGTGAAACTTGAAATAATGGAAGCAGCATATAGCCACGATGATGCTGACTTAGTGAGGTCACCTTTCAGCCAAACAACCCGAGCATCTTCCTTACATACCTCAGTTTGCAATTTAATAAACCTAAATGACCTGCTTCAAGAAACATTGGTAAATGACCATTAGAAGATATCGTAACATACAAAGTTATCTACATATTCAATGCTACAACAAATCAATGGTGCCTTCTTGTTGTATCAAAAAGCTCAATAGTGTATATACATGTGTGTTGCTTTGGGTATTAAACACTAATACACTACAATAACATATTTTCAAAATTTTATCTAAAAATTATAACAATTAGTTTAGCAAGAAAGTTTCTTGAACTAAGTAACCCAAAATAATTAAAACAATATCAAAGACGGCACACACCACAAGATGTTACTCTTATCATGCTCTTTATGAACAAATATTCAAGTTAAAGCAAAGGCTATTGGGCAAGACGAGAAGAACATCCACAAAAGCTTGAATAGACGTTGTACACATAATACATCTCCAATTGTTTAACATATACGTTGAAAATAAATGTAATTTAATTACATCAACTTTCTTGAAATGAGCAAGAAACATACTAGTGTAATAAAATCGTTCATCAAGAACTTTGAATTTGCATATAAACCTGCATCATGAAATAAATAATAATTAAATTTAGCAAAAAAAGTAGTGGTGAATCTAGTAGTTGTGATTTTGTGAATTGTGATGCTACTAATAAGCAGCAATGTCATGCATGGAAGAGTGTATTAATCATTTATTAACATGTGATACTATACAGGTGTTCATTTGTGCTTTTGTCACAGAGAACAATAGGTGTAGAAAAATGAGAGACACATACCTAAATTGTCACATCACCACCAATAGTTTTAATAGGCATCAATTGGTGTTATGGATGTAACAACTGTTCTCATCAATAGAAATACATAATCCAGATGAATTGGATAAATTCACTTGATGAGTTGAATATAGAGATTTAATGAATAAAAACTATATTTTGTAGTAAAATACCTTCAAGAGTCCATTCAAAAGATTTAATTATAACATTTCACTATATGCACATATAATACCAGAAAAGTGATCATTATTTGGGTGAAAGAGTAACATTATCTAGAGTAATACCTCTCTAAAGCTATTCGTCAGACGGTTTCTCTACACCATCCAAATCATTACGATTCTTGAAACTCTTTCAAAGTTATTATTAAGAAAACCTCCTTTCTTAAGCAACAACTATCCTAAATGGATCAAACTAAATGAGTCAAATGACAAAAGTTATAATCAATTAAATAAAACCACATCATGGAACTTGAAAGAATAGTTTGATCATCTATGAATTGCATGAAGTTATGAATGAACCATTTTTTTTTTGTTTTTGAGATCAAGACTCAGTTGTGTAACACCCTATCCCGTTCCACTAACCCTCTTTAGTTATAAATGTGTAGCAGTTTGCTGGCTGCTTATGCAATGACACAAATTACATAAGTAGACTTATCTAGTTTGCATAATGATGCTGTAAACTTGAGTTCATTGAGTTTTCCTTTTAATTAGTAGTTTGTGCATGGGGTTTTTGTTAAAGCATTGCAACATAAAATAGTTGTACTTTGTGCAATAAAATTCATTTGTGATTTGGACAAATATCAAAAACTTACTTGAAACCACAATCAAAGATGGAATTGTCGGATTGAAAATCTCATCTCGATGAAAAAAATTACTATCCTCCGCCTCTTGATCTTGGTAATGAAAACCAAGTTTTTCGTATGTTAAACTACAGAGTAAAATTAAAACCATCATTGAAGGCGAAGTCCTCCAAATGTTGTATATAAAGTCAATTTTCTTACCCCATCTCCTGGGATATTTCATGAAAAGCATTATTAGATCACAAGAATAATAAGATCAATATAAGTTTGAGACTTTCACTTGGTAATCAATGTCAACTATAATCACAATTTTACCGATATTCCAACATACACACTAATAAATAACCTCAAAAATAAGCACGCATAAGAACATATAACCATAAATATTTTACATTAATCACTTGGTTACTCACCTGAAAAAGAAACTAAATTAAAAAATATACACTATCCATAAATCTACCTCTACCTCTGATAGTTGACTATGGATCTCAAAATGGTCTTAATATGCAGACTTTTGAGGTTTGTTACATATGGTTTTGATGTGTTGTTGATTTGCATGAAAATGGCATTAATATGCATAATAAAATATGATGAAACAAACTTTATCAAGTGTAAACACAAAGATCTCATGCTACCATTTTGCTACAAGTTTCAAACAATATATAAATTTATTTACATAAAAGTACAGTGTTTATCCCCATAAGATGTTGAAAACAAATGTACTAACATTTGTGCCAAAGTTTGGACAATATTCATAAATGATCAATATATATGAATTATACAACACCAAAGATAATGAACAACCATAAGCAACATTTGGACTTGTAAAAGGGACGACAAACCTTGGGAGGAAGCATGTAAAATACCTTGAACATTTTATCAAACACCTTGTCTGCAACCTCATAATATCTGTTAGTAAAAATAAATGAAAAATCACCCGAGAATGTTACAAAGGAAAAACATAACCGCATAATAGGAGGCCAATAATAATAGTTATTACCAGGGAGATTGGCTTGTTTATTCATCTGCAATCATGATGATTTTGATGATCTTTGTTTCTTGTCAAACTATCTTACTGACTCTTTTGCATCCAGACAACCAACCAAAAGAAAGCATAAGATGATGAACGATCAGAAGAAATTTTACAAATGATCAATTTCTGAAATTGTAAAGAACAACAATCATCTAACAACTTATGAATGATGGACGTATTTCGGTAGAGATTTTATACCTATATGAGTAAAATATCATCAGAGCCCTGTGCAAGGCCGGAGATAACAGAACTATTGAAATCCGCCTTGCTCCGTCAACCTTGACCACTGCGTTTGCGTGACCTTTGACGGTGGCAATAGACGTGATGGCTTTGATTCTGATGGCGTCACGACGTGGATGGTGGTTGTAGAGACTCTCGGAGGTAGCATTTGTACGCCGTCGGTGATAGCGTCTAGATGGTGTAAATCTAGAGAGATTGTCTTCGTTTTCGATTTCGGTTTCAGATGAGGTTAGGGTTTGGGAATTCTGAAGAATCAGTGAAGGGAATATCAATTTCTTAGGTTGAGGGAGAAATCGAAGGATTAATAGAGAGTAAAGAAAAGAGTGAAAAATCATGTTATGAAGTCTTGTGTGGGTGAAAGGAGAAAATATATGTGAAAACGTGTGCAGGAAATTTGGAGATCATGGATGTAACTGTTGGCGCCGTGATGGAATTCAGTTTCTTGAAACGAGTTTTTTGTGCATTAAAGTCGTACCATGCATAAACAGAAGTAAACCAATTAACACGGCTGAGATTAATTCCTGTGAGATCAAACGGCTATTAATCACCCATGGAGTTACACTCTCTCTCCTCCATGGGTAATATATAGGTAGAATTATGATTTTAATTATACTCATGTTTGGAGTTGTCTTTTGAAACTATTATATTATGTTTAATTGTATGAAAAAAACTTTATTATTCAAATGCACGATTCAAAATTCTAATGAAATTGTTTTATAATTAAAATGAAACTATTTAATATTTAGATTTTTTATTAAATTTCATCATGTATAACATTGAACATTACTATTATAACGTTGACAAACCCTAATCGATGTATTAGAGACAATACCGTTATATATTTATTTGATTTCATCGTAAAACCAACAAATTTTAAATTGACGATTAAACCTAATCAATGCCAAAATTTCAAATAATGGTTATGAATATTTAATTATTTAATTCTGGTTCCGATTCGATTTAATAAGACTTCGTAGCATTGCAACATGTAGAAAGCCAATGATAAGAACCAACTAACAGTATTATTTATCTTTCTTCTTGAATCTATATCAACTTTCCAATTTCACTCTTTGATCCTAGTTCAGTTGTGTTTCGTTGTTTGAATCGTTTGAAAAGTATTTTTATTTATTTGTTTTTATATATATTTTTGTAATTAATATTTTAGACCACGCAGCAACGTGCGAGTGTTCAATAACTCGTTTTATATATATTGTTAATTATCCATGAGTATAACTTTCATAATGTTAAGTTATATTGTTTTGTTTTTTCATATGTTTTATAGACCATTTGGATATATGTTAGTATTTTAATTCTATTATAGTTTATTAATTATCTATATGCAATTATGTATAACGAAAAGTAATTGAATTAATTTATCGTCTACATACTATTTTGTCACTAATTATATTTACTTAGAGTTTGTAACTTTTTAAAACATCCAAAAATCCGATTCCGATCCCTAATGAAACCGTGAAAGAAAATGTAAAGGCATTCCCTGATGGAGATGGGGACCGGCAAGTGAGAATCAATAATTAAAAATGAAAAATAAGTTCTCGAATTTTGTCATTTCTATTCTTTTTCTAACATATCTGAAATCACCTAAAAACCCCATTTTCATATTGAACACCATATTACAAAATCTCTTTTTGACATGTCAAGTTCTTGTATGTCAAACTTTGAGTTGAAATCAAGATTTTCTTTGTCATTTTTATAAAAATTACACTTCAATGACAATAGTTGCATGATTATCACATCATTTAAGATACAAGAATTACTTTGAAACAACAGGTGTTACAAAGTGTCACGAAAATCCTATAATAATCACTAGATGGGGACATATTTGAAAGTACAATGAATCAATAATGTGTTTGATACGAAAAAAATCTTTATATATTAATAAGAGAGAACTTCTAATAACACATGTCATCATATCAACTAATTAACTTCTCATTTCCCGCCCAATTTTCCTGAAATAACTCTTTTAATTTACTCATTTAATTGATTTTAAAAAATAAAATTAATTACTATGTAATTTAAGTTTTATTAATAAAAGTCAATTCAATTTAATTACTTTTACATTTAATACCCGATTGAATTTTAAATTATTTTTATAATTTTTTTAGTATATACTTTAACCGTCATCGTTAAACATGTTTTATCTTGACTATTTACTTATAACCCTTAGAATATCACAAAATTATTTTCATTTTTTATAATTTTAATAATTTATTTATTTCAGTTTAATATCACTACTTTATTATTGATTTTTATAATAATATTGTTAAATGTATATATTATTAAAGATAATTATTTATTATAAATAATATTGAAGTGACACATCTATCTTCTATCTATTCTAATAAACGACTAAATAGATATTACATGTTGCTTTATTAGAATTTTACATGACATATTTATGTATTGACACGTGTAACTTAACATTCAATTCTACTTTTTAATTTTATGTTTTATGTACTTTTTATTACTTAAAATAAAATGTTCTTCTTTTGTTAATGGTTTCAATTTAGAAGCGAGATACACATCAATTCTATTTTGCATTTCCTTACAATAAAAGCCAAAGACAATCACTACTCAATGTTGGTTTGATTCTTAAAGAATGGGTTTAACTCATGATCAATTATGCGTTGTTCTATCTAGAGTTAAAGTTTGACTTAGGTTTAAGAGTTTTAATTTTAGATAAGGATGATATTTAGCAACAAAACAATAAATGTTGTGTACAAAGAGGTATTTTTTCGATTTATGATTTATCTTGGATACATATGTTATTTTTTTATTTATATCTTATAATATATAAATTCTAGTAAATAAGTAACTAGATACCATTACGTTTTTTCTATAATTCCACTTGTCATCATATATTTATGACACATAATCTCTTTTAATCATTTGTCGATTCATTGTTTCTTTTTAATAAATTAAATTTCTAATCTAAAACATTTCAAATAAAATCATAATCTAAAGTTTATAATCTATCAAATGTAAACCAATTCCAAATTTTATCTTAATGTTAATTTTTTTTAATTTTAGATATATCATGTTAAACAAATAAATGTTTATTAAAGTTATCTATGTGATCCACGGTTTATAAACTAGTACAATGAATAAAACTAAACAAATAAAAAAGTTGGTTGCTAATTAGAACTAATGAAATAAAAAGTGCCATTATTGTACTTTATGAAACAAGAGGGATTGAATAGAGAAATAATTTCTAGACACGTAAAGCATCAAGAAACCTATACATACAAAATAATATACGTATACATTCAATCGGTTCCAGCATCATCCTCTCTCCGTTTCATCTTTCTTCACGGAAATTTTCTTTTTCATTCAAAGAAAATTTCCGATTTTCGCCGATTAGTTTCAATCTTTCCATGATTATTATGTAATAATAGGGTTTCTGGTATGATTTCTTTACATTTTTCACGAATCAACATGTTTTGAACGATGCAATCATGTTATAGAAACGCATGAGATTATTTTTGGTTGGATTAATTGGATACATGGATTGATTCTATACTAACGTTCTGGTTCATATTATCATTATATTGAATGTCATTATTATTAATTACGTTGCATCAATTATGATTTTGTTCAAGTTAGATCAACTTTGTTAAGTCTGTGTATTAAGTTGAATTGTTAATTATCTGTTTCTACTACATTTATGAGCCTTAAATTTGAAGAATTAAACGACCACTGTGTATAATTTCATGATCATGGGTTTTAGCATTTCAGGCATTTAATGGAATTGAGGAAAGTATATCATATACGAGTTTTCGTTTGCATATTTTGGCAATTTAGGTACAGGAAATTGTTAGGTATGAAAATACGAGTTCTGATCTGCCTTTCTTTTTTTCTACATATTTTATCATCTCTATTCTGTAGTAGTGAGGTGAGAAACTTGAAAGATAAAGATTGTTTTGTAACAATGGAAGTCCGAATTTCTTATGAGGTTTAGGATCTTACAGAATCAGTAGATTGATTTTTGATTGTTTGAAGCTTTAGTCTTGTTATTTTAGAGCTTATTGTCATGTTAATTTATGCAGTATGTATGTATGATGCTATATTTATTGAATCATGGTGGCCTGTTACTTGGTACGTACATGGAGTTGTTGCTACGATAACATGGCTTATAAGTTATAATGCTTGTGCTGACAGACTTGTTCGCCTGCACTCTATCCTACTGCTGAGTCTCTACCCTTCTGTACCTGGCTAAAATGTCAGGTTAGTAGCATATTCTGTTGTTAAATAACAATAGTTTATGCATGCATCGATAGTTTTTTAGTCAAAGTAAGCCTAATTGCATTTTTACTTTCTTTTGTATCGTATTTTAGGCCTAGAAGGAAATGAGGCTGTTGATGAAACAAGAGAAAGGAAGTCGGATGTTGAGAATTCTGAAGATGAGATACGGCTATCCAAAATTAGATCCCTAAAGAAGAAGGCAATGAATGCTTCCAACAAGTTTTCCCATTCCTTCAAGAGAAGGCGAAAAAAGAAAGTTCATTATAAGGTTCCTTCAGTTCCTATAGAAGATGTACGTGATGCAAATGAGGAGAGAGCTGTCTGTGAATTACGGAAAGCGCTCCTTGACAAAGACTTATTGCCAGCAAGACATGATGACTATCATACCTTGTCGAGGTCAGTAAATTCTTCATTATTTGTATCTGATGTGTTATATAAATGTTTCTGATGCCAAATTCCCTGTGAACCTTTTATTGTCTCCATTTAGTTCTAGACAGAACGTGTTTAAATTTTTAAGTCGTGGTTAACTTTGTGTATCTGACGTCTTAGGTTCTTGAAGGCAAGAAATTTCGACATTGAAAGAACAACCCTAATGTGGGAAGAAATGCTAAATTGGCGAAAAGAGTTTGGAGCAGATACAATTTTGGAGGTAGTAACAATCACTCTGAACTTACTATGAACTCTTTACACATTAGCATCAAGTTCATGATGAATTAATGATCTATGTGTACATAGATTATATTTCCATATATGTATCTAAATCACTTTCTTTTTGATGTCGAAACCAGTTTAGTTTTTAATATTACTGATGTCATGCTTACATATATTAATATAAAAACTCTCAGGATTTTGAGTTTACAGAGCTGGAAGAAGTCTTGCAGCAGTACCCTCAAGGGTACCATGGAGTTGATAAGGAAGGCAGACCCATTTACATTGAAAGGCTTGGCACCGCACACCCTAGTAAACTTATGCATATTACTTCAGTTGACCGCTACCTGAAATACCACGTCCAAGAGTTTGAAAGGGCTTTTAACGAGAAGTTCCCTGCTTGTTCGATTGCTGCAAAGAGACATATTTCTTCAAATACAACAATTTTGGATGTTCAAGGCCTGGTATGTGAATCACATGTTTTTATACTTGATACACTCTACATATGATTTGTTCACAAACTATTTACTCCAATAACAGTACTAGCTAACAGAAAATAACATTACAGGCATATAGCATGATTACTGTACACGTAATATCATTTGCAGGGTTTAAAGAATTTTACTCCAACTGCTGCAAGTATTCTTGGAGCTGTGTCAAAGGTTGACTGTAACTACTACCCAGAGGTAAATCACTCCTATTCCTTTACTAGATTCTTTAATCGACAGAGGTGTTTGCAATAATGGATTTCCACATTTACCAGTAGACACTACATCAAATGTTCATTGTCAATGCTAGTCCAACCTTTAAGAAATATTTGTGGCCTGCTGCTCAAAAGTTCCTGGATGCGAAGACAATTCCAAAAATTCAGGTAATGGAAATACATTAACCATTTACGTAACTTTTTTCTGGCTTCCTTTGCATCAGTTCTATTCATGTCCTGGCATTGCAGGTGCTGGAACCTAAGTCGTTGGGAAAGCTACTTGAAGTCATCGACCCAAGGTTTGTCTGTTAGCCTGAATTCATCTGTTCGATTTCCAGTCATGAGATCATCTGATTTTTATCACTGTTCTAGTCAATTGCCTGACTTCCTCGGTGGTTCATGCACTTGTCCTTCTAAGGGTGGCTGCCTTAGGTCTAACAAGGGACCATGGAATGACCCAGAAATAATGAAGGTATGCATATTCTAGTGGATTCATTTTATACCATGTATGAGTTGTTAGTTGAGGCTTCTTTCTCATCAGTCTATAAGCAATCGCATAAAATACTACCTAGATCCCAACAAACTTGCGGCCAAATTGTCAATGTGATTTGGTAAAATTATCTCCTTGCATGTTCCATTTTAGAAACAATACTTTCACATAAAAGGTGTAACAATGCTAAAACGAGAACTTCAACTCTTTTATCGAGTGTAGGCTATGATCATGGTGTTTTTGTATTATATGTGCTTGTTTATATTAATTGGCCTCCCCTATTTTGCAGATTGTAAACAACGCAGAAGCCACTTTTGAAATGCAAATCACCAGAGTCTCTGGTGATCAACAGAAAATCGACTCTAATGTTCAAATACAACCCATGAAAGCAAGTATCCCAGTCAAGTATTTCCAACATCAATTTCGTGGTCTCTTATCATATTCTTACACCGAATTTTTTCAGGGCAGAAATGATATATCAACTATTGAAGCAGAATCAGATGCTGATGACCCTTGTATAACTAGCCCAAATAGTTCTCGGATTCCAGAATTGGCATCAGTTAGTGACGAAGTAAGCCCTGATTTCCATTTGTCAAATTGGTTACTAAAGCCAGCAATATCTTTCATGTGAATAGTTACCAGCATTAGTTGTAATTTGCAGACCATGGCTTCGGATTCACCCGCTTATTACAGTTGCGATGATGAAATTAGTCCACTTGAAAAGGCTATTGCCTCTGATCGAGGGCTGGAAGTTCCTCCGAGTCGATCTTCTACACTAGACAGTGATGGATTAACTTCTGACGTGGCTTTACAGGTTTCACAAGGTATTCTTTGCAAGATTTTACTATGATGAAGAAAAATATTTCTGCTCTATTTAAACTGCTTTTATGAATAGGTCACCCATACAAAAAGTGAAATAGTAACCACACTAATAAAGTTTCTAAGGTTGGGTTTATCTTCGTTGTCTTCGATTTAGGTACTATATGTATCCAGTTGTTAAAGATCATTCAGGAA
This sequence comes from Centrapalus pauciflorus, assembly GCA_020465985.1. Taxonomy (NCBI): domain Eukaryota; kingdom Viridiplantae; phylum Streptophyta; class Magnoliopsida; order Asterales; family Asteraceae; genus Centrapalus; species Centrapalus pauciflorus. The sequence continues at coordinate 106,313 of JAANYP010003896.1, read as the reverse complement.
AAGGTTGTGAAGAGGAGCTTCAAATATATAGCAAGACCAGTGGCCGCATTGGCGATAAAACTGATAACACTTCTTTGCAGCCTACCCGTTGAATGTTGGAGAAAACTGAACATCATATATCCTACTAATGCAGTGGCAGCAAGTCCAGACAGTGATTCGGCTTCTCACACACAAGCTCTCAGAGAAAATGAGATCCTTCCGTGTTTGGAGCGTCTGCAGAAACTCGAAAGGATTCTAGAAGAAATTGAAACGAAGCCTGCTCCAATTCCTGCAGAAAAAGAGCAGATGTTGGAACAATCATTGGATAGGATCAAGTGGGTAGAACTTGATCTTGATAAAACTAAGAGAGTAGGCCCCATTTACATTTTTATACATTTCTTGATAATTACTATTGCTTTGACTTGATTTCGGCTCCTCATCAACGGTTTCACAGATGATACATGCCACTATGGTCAGACAACTTGAGATTTCGGATTTGATGGAAAGGCTTCAGCAGTACAAATTCTGTGTAAGCTACTTTCCCTGATCGTATTTGGTCTATTAGGAACTTTATCTTGAAAAGCTGAACATTGTTGAAGAGTTGATGGTAAAGTTTCTGTTTTACCTGATTCAAGGAAAAGTGAGAACACTGTTGTCTGACCTTTAAGTCGACTGACTATATTTCAAATTCAAAATTCTGCACAATTTTGCATTACAATCGTAACACCCTACTACTTTCTGTAGTGGTCTTGCTGCTCGTGTCGCATGAAAATACTATGTAGAACTCAAGTAGTTTGATTAACCATTGGTCAGACTTACAAAGTAAACAAGTTAAGAGAAATTATTATTAAATAGAAACTGTTGAAAGTATCAAATTCTGAAGTTGAAAATTAGTCCACTTAACTCTAGAAGTCAGAGTATGCTTACCAAGTTAGGCAACGACTGATGATGAACAGTTAGAAAAAAAAAAAACAAAATTATGTGAGAATACCTATTTATTTTGCAAGATGCTAAACATCTTATGGGTGTAGCCTAATATATCTTACGTTTTGACAAGTGATTCCAAATCCATAATTGTTCTCCTTCCCTATTGTTTTTTTTCCTAATCTGTAGTACATCAGCAGATACTTATGTGCATAATTTTAATTTCTGTGCTTGAAACATATAACCAACAATTTATATGGTTGCATTTATGTGTTGTTAGTTAGCATGCTTCGATGAAGTTTGACGATAACGTGCTTTTGCTTGTAGCGACGAAGGATGTGTTGAGATTTGATGTATAGGAGAAACAGGATGAGGTAAATCTTACAAATGTGATGGCATATGTATAGCAACACCACAAGCACCCTTTTGTTCACCACTGTAACAATTCTGTAAGCTACTTCCTCTACCCTCTTTTATCTGTTACAAACATTATCTTGAATAATTGAAACATTCTACTACATTGTTCTTAGAAACTTTAAAACCAACAAAACCAACATTTGTACAGATTCTGTTATGATTCTTGCACCCAACTAATTATCCGTTAACATGAAATCTATAATGCACTTAAAAGACTTGAATGGAGTATTCAATATGCGAAATTAGATTTTGTTGCAAGCAGTGCATTTGAATGCAAAAGTCAAAGCGTGTAACGAAGAACCAGAGCAAAACATATGCATCATTTGTGTTTATTATGCAACTATCAAGATGTATAGAGTTCTTATGTGATTGCATTCATATGCAAAGTTTGAGAATAGTTACTTCTTGTTGTGTGCAGCATCTGGCGATTGATTTGTTGAAATTTAAACGAGTGGAGAAACCGGAAGAGGTGAAACTTATATAATGTGATAGGCATACAAACAACACAATTTTACTTCTTTTTTTTTGTTCCTGTTCTCCATGATGCTAATTGTGTTTGAAATCTGAGATATAGTAAAGTTACAATGAAATTACAAGGGTTATGTTATGTTGACTGAATAAAGTTTCTTGAAATGAGATGTGAATACATAGTTCAGAAGATTGTTTTTGTTGGACCATACATTATTTGTTTCCTTCTTTCCTCTAAGCTATGCCATTTGTTTATTTTTACTTTTGACATTTGTCCATTACCATTTAAAGTTTAAAACAACCTTTTAATTTGAATTATTTCAAAATTCAAAATTTAACAATAAATCTATTAAAAACCTAGGGTATGAAAATTTGAAATCGAACTTGTATTTCTATATACATTTATTATTATTTACTATTATTATAAGATTAATACACTAAATAAGTTAATATTGATTAATTATAAGATATGGCTTTTGTTCCAACTCATGTAATAAATGGGTTAATAGTAACATCCGTGATTTTAATTAAGTGTAATTTGAAAATTAAGTTCAAAGTAATGTAATATGAATGTTTAATTTATCCCAATTTATTTAAATTAAAATATTATGAGCTAGAAATTTAATATGAAGTATAAAACTCAAATGAGTCAAAGAATAAATAACGGGATCAATGTTGCAACTATCAAGGAAAGAGATACAGGGGGTGTTTGTATTTTTTCAGAAGCACTTCGAAGCTCTTCTCGCAGACGCGAAAAGAGGTGTCTGCGAAGAAGTGTGTTTGTTTTCTACTTAACCCTTATGTCTGCCCGCATCTTCGAAATTCTGCAGACGTCTTCCAAAAAAACACATCTTTTATGCAGCCCTTTTACCTCTGCAAAATATATAAACTTTGAAATTATATATTTTGTCTTTTTGTTCAGTTTATTTTCTATATAAATTCAACTATGTAAGTTTTTTGATAGAAAAAAAAATTAAAATTGAACTTTTGCAGACATTTTTTAAGATTTAAAAAACAAACAGTCTTCTCTTCGCAGACCGCAGACTCTTAGGCCACCTCTTCTAATTGCAGACTTTCGCAGCTAAGTTCGCAGACCGCAGACATTAACCTCTTAAAAACAAACAACACCATATAAAGTTGATCGTTGTATTATGTTAATTATAGTTGATGATGATGTTTAAGAACTTAAGTTATTAGTGTGCAACTAGTACAAGAGGTGTAATTGATATTATCTGATAATGTAAGTGAAAGGAGTATTTTTGCATATGTTTCAAACTAGAAGCATATATCAGGGTTTTAATATATTCATCTGATCAATTCTAAAAATCAACTTATCTCTCTAAACTCACTTCTCACTCTCGGCTCTTTATATTCACTTGGTAAGACCAAGAAATCAGTTGAAATTAAACTTGAAAACTCAAGACTTAGCAAGTTTGGAAGTAACTAAGTGTTTACAAGCATCAAATTAAGTAAACAAAGTTTAAATTTGAAATTTTGATGGAATCTTGTTCGGTTTTTAAGAAAACCGAAAATGAAGAGACGATACTCAAATTCATGGATGCATGTTTGATATTGTAGTGTGTAATTATTCACTGGAGTATAAAAGAAGCTATTGAAACAAGATTCAAGTTCTAATTCAACTCAAATGTATGTCGATTTTGGCTTCAAATGAGTTTAACCACTGTGTTATCGACATAGTGACCGAAGGTTTTGGTTTGGCCTAAATTAATTCTAAAAATATAAAATTTGAAACATCCTCCCATTCATTCATAATACAACCACCATGATCAACATACAAACTCAAGATTAGCATTATAATTAATCATCCACACATTTAACAAGTGGTGATTATATCAGCACTAAGGCATAAGTAATTATAAGTCTACAAGGACAATATCTGTCTATTACAACACAAATATTTAATTTCAACATCGAAATAAGTTCCCAACCCAGAAGCTACATAACACTCATAGTTACCAATAGCTTTTCAGAAAATCTCCGGTAGACTTGATGTATAATCCTAAGTAGAAGGCACAACTATGCCCTCACCTTTGCCTGAAAACAGTGAAATATCAACGGTAAGTTTTACGCTTAGTGAGTTAAAATATTACATATTCTACAAATAAGTCATGCACACCAAATGTGTATTGAGCAATGTTTGCTCCTTCGTGCGGAGGGCAAGGATAACCAGTAATCATCATGCCGGGAAGCATGAATATCAAGAGTTCATCGTGCTGGGAAGCATAGATTCCGAGACATACGTCTCAATGGCTGTTCAGATATCGATCAGGAATGTACAACCTGGCTGGAATGAGTATATGGGATGCTCAGTCTCCGACAATGGTCTGCTGTCAACCTCAGCCTAGGTCACACCGGATTATGAGTCTATCACATGCCAAAGCATGTTACTAAAAGATGCACTATCAAACGAACGTTGGCTACATGTTTATAACATGTCAAGTACAAGAGTGCATTTAGCAAGGATGCCCTGGAAGACTTCCACAAGGTCTTATACACACTTGTATATGTCTTACTTTGTCTTTATTTCCAAGCCGGACTATAACCGATTGATTTATATCAATGTGTGTTCAATAACATGACAAAGATCCTGTTAAGTCAATGTATATTTTCCCATGTCAGTATTTGTTCATTTCATAAGTGTTCATAAAAGTTCAACTTTGACTTTCCCCAAATAGACCCGAAGTTCAAACCACATCCGAACTTCACATGATCCGAACTTTGGATGGTCCGATGTTCCATCATTAAGAAGTTTCAACTTTAGATTCTCACATGATCCGAAGTTCGGATGTCCTCAAGATCCAAAGTTCGGATGCCCATATTAATCCAAGTATAATTCCAACATTCCAGATCATTTGAACTTCGCATGGTCCGAACTTCGCATGATCCGAAGTTCACAACTTATGTTCTTGTGATCCAAAGTTAGGTGATCCGACGTTCATATCATCTGAACTTCGCATGATCCGAAGTTCACACCATCCGAACTTCCCATGATCCGAAGTTCATACCATCCAAACTTCATCTCATCCGAAGTTCAACACTTGTGCATTTTGTGCAGTTCATAACTTTTCCAGATTAACACTCATTCATTTTGTACTAATGTTGTGAGTGAAATTCATCGGTATACAACTAAAATACTTATTTAACACAGTATTTGACATCATTTTAACATATATTGCAAGAAATCAGACCAAAATATGCCATTTATACCACTGTGCATCACGCACACACTAAAACACATAGTAAAGTTCAAAACTTTACCTAGCAGTTGAGTCAGAAGCTGAAATCTTGTATATATCTTGCTTATGACTCGATTTAAACTACCCAACTGGAAATTAAAACAAGAAACAACATAATCAACACCAATCTACCATTCATTTTTTTTGTCAAAACTGAACCCAAAGCTCCTTAAATTTAAACTTGAACGAATCTTACCTCAAATCGTTTGTTGCAATAGTTATAACTTCTTCTAAGATATGTATTTCCAGAATTCTAGCACTTGTAATCAACTAATTTTTTGATTTTTAGAGAGAGAGAGAGAGAGAGAGAGAGAGAGAGAGAGAGAGAGAGAGAGAGAGAGAGAGAGCCGTGATGCGTGGGTTTAGTGAGAGAGAGTTGGTGTTTATAAAATGAACGGTCACTCACTTTCATTTCCCTTAACTTGTTTCAGGTTTGACACTTGAGCACATTACCCCCATTGACTTATACTTTCACATTTTTACACCTTAAATCTTAATTATTTTCACCAATTATCGTTATCACAACACGACGTTCATCTTTTTAAATATCTCTTTCCTTGAATTTTCACTCTAACAACGATGATGATCCCTCATTATTTATTTCTTATTCTAAATTTAAGTTCCATAATTCAGACAAAATTGTCAACTCATATTGTCTGAATTAACTGAAAATGAACTATCAACCATTAATTACATAGATTAAAACTTAAATATCTGATTACACATATTTCAAAAATAGGGTTGTTACAAAATTGTTGTCTAAAATGTGTTGCAATACATATATACACGGTTTATATAGGGTTTTAATCAAACCATTGATATGGAAATTGTATTTGTACGTAAGGATTGTAAAGGGTTCAATAGGACACCGAAACATTGAGTCTCGAATTGGTTGGGGTCCCGAGACTATTCGAGACTCAGTCTCGGACGTGCGTGGAATTGTTTATGTTGACTGCACACAAAGGATGGATTCTGAGAATTCAAGTCTCGGACTCGACTTGTTGAATTGTGTCAAAGGGAGTGACCCATAGACTTTAAGTCTCGGGTGGGCAAAGTGAAAAACAGAAGGCATTGACCCCGAGACTTGGAGTCTCGAGGTGTGAACGTGAAAACAGTGGGATTGGAACCCGAAACTAAGAGTCTCGGACTCATAAAGGGGACCCCGAGATGAAGTCTCGATACACACACAAATACTTGAAAACTTGATTATATGAACATAAAACTTATATATATTGGCTATATATAATTGTTAACAACACATAATTAAGTTGTTATAACTATGAAATCTGATACAAAGCACATAAATGATGTAGCAGGTTCATTGTGGTGTTCTTTAACATACATTGAGATAAAGTTAATGGTCAAAGTCCGACTTGATAATTCGAGAGCTACGAGATTAAAGTAAAGTAAAGATATTATAATTAGTGTTGTATAAGACCAAGTGGTTACTTCCAAAGTCCTTGTTAATAAAACCATTTTGAGTAATAGATTAATATTCTTGCATTTGTTGTCATTGCATTACATACATATTATACTTGATAGCTTGTTCTTGTTGCTCATACATATTTATTGACACTCTAACATGTATTATTGTTATTGATGCACCCTCATACTTGACATATTATAAACATGTTGCTAGCATTCATTTGAAAGTTCATCTTTTGGTAACATGCCAAGGCATGATGATAGACGCATACTCCGGTGTGACGTGAGCTGAGATCTGACAAATGGTCACTGTCGGGAACTGATCATCCCATACTCATTTTTGCTAAGTTATACATCCCGATTGCTATATCTGAACAACCATATGAGACTTATGTCTTGGGTTCCGTGCTTCCCAGCAAAGTGACTTATCTGGTATCCATACTTCCCAACATGATGACATACTTGCTCAGTTTTACATACTTGTTTGCATGAATCATTTGTAAAATATGTAAATAAAACTTACTGTTGTTAAATGTTTTTTTGGGAAAGTGAAGAGTATTGCTGAGCCTTCTACTTAGGTTATTGCTTCAAGATTACTCGAGGATTACTAGAACTTTGGTAACCAATGACAATTATGTAGTTTTGGGATGGGATCATTACAATGATGTAATATAATATTTGAGTTTGTAATAGACAAATATGTCCTTTAGACTTTAAAGTATCATGTGTTTTATTGTTGATGTGAATTTAACTTTTTCGTATGTTTGAATCTTTCATCTTATATGGGTTGTATGTTTGTCCTTAGAGATTATTATATGAATGTAAGGATGGATGTTTCATTAACAGACTAGTATTATCGAAAAACGAAAAAATATTGTTTGATACGATGATGAATCTTAAATAAAACTTTAAATAAGAACTTCAGTTTTATCATAATTATAAATTTAAAAAAGAATGGAGACTTGACCCTAATTTGTTATTAGTTTTTCATGAGAAAAATATTGTGATTTTTGTTAAAAATAAGTTGTTCATAGTTAGATATATATAATAAAAATTATTACCATTTCATGTTTCACATAACTAAAAGAGGACAAATGACAAATATACAAGATACTTTTTACCGATCAATGTATGTGTGTGTGTGTAATATATATATATATATATATATATATATATATATATATATATATATATATATATATATATATATATATATATATATATATATATATATATATATATATAAGAGATCATTTGTGAACAAGATAACGGGTGAAAACGGTGTGAACCAATCATTTTCTTCTAAATCAGCATGATATAATTAATTTTGTTTTTTTTAAGTTGCGGTTGAGGGTATCATTGTAACTAGCAAAATATGGTTAATATTATTTTTGTTTTTTCTACAGTTCTGTTTCCTAATTTGTAGGAACCTCCCCCTGTTTACGTTAGTCTCTGTGTTTTTTCCCTCATTCGCTGCATCCAATCTGCTTCCTCCAGTCGTATATGCTGTTACTAATCTTTGTTCTTCGTCAGTGTACATGTTTGTCTCTGTTTCTGCAGTTCACTTTCTTATTTTGCAGGATCCTCCCTTTGTTTTCTTTAGTTTGTGCGGTTTTCGTTTTTTCTTCAATCGCTGCATCTTATCTGCTTCCTCTAGTCTTATATGCCCCTGTAACTCTGCGTTCTTCGTGTCTCTGTGATTCTTTCTATTCGGCATTTGGCCTTCGACGCCTGTTTTTTTTCGTTCGGTTCTAAACAGTAATATCTAAGAAATTGTGGATTCTCGTAAGGATTCAATTACTTCACCGGATTTTTAACCCCTAATCTGTAAAGTTAGAGTCTTGTATTAAATTTGTCTAGTTTAAGTATTAATGTCATGTACTTTCTATTGCAGTCAACATAAACATCAATTCAACTTCTTTGTGCATTTTATTTTCATTGGCCAAGTACTTATCACCAAGTCGATGCCTCCTTCAAAGTCTTGTTTTTCCATTTGTGTCTCTAATTCTTTGTTAAGTTGCGTTGGATGCATTCAAAGCCTACTGTGCAGTGGCTTTTTTTTTCCTCTTTTGTTGTTGTGGATTCAAAGTCCACTGTGTAGAGTTTTTTTTTTCCTGGTATGATGTTGTTGTGGATTCAGACGCTTTTGCAGAGGTTGCCTACTGTGCATTAGCCCCTTCCCTGTCTTGTTAATGAGTATTCAAACCTTTTTTTTCCCACAGGTTTAATCTAATCATCTGCGTACTCATGAGTTGGCTTACATGCCCATTTAAAAAGTAACCAATGCAACTTTTTGAACTAAGCATATCATGGATTCAACCTAATTATGTAGCCTGTGAACCTCATTTAAGCTCGTAATATGTATCATTTTTTTTCTTAAATGCGTGTTACATACTAAGTATCATTTTAGACCTTGCAGTTGTTGAGTCCCATGATTTGCAATTCACATATTGATCCCATTTATTTTTAAACTTTGTATTTAAATGATTTACTCTCTGGATGGATGTTGGTGCTCTATTTATCTCGTTGCCCCACTTTAATAACTTAATTCTACTAAAGAATGAAGCCATTTTAATATCTAGTTGCCTTATCCCTTATCTGATGCACTTGTTGTAAATAAGAGCTCTTTTTGGTTTTAATTTAAAATTGCATATATCTTTTTTCTTTTAAAATTTTGGAGGTCTTAACCAAAAATAGAATATATGCATGTTTATCAATTGGTCAGTTGTCCCGTATGGATTCCTATAAGTTTCATACTGGTGAGCCTATTTAAAATTCAGATTTATATGGAACTTGTCTTACCCTTACTTAGATTATTTTCAATAATGCTGATGCATAACTGTTTGAAGAGTATGTTCCTTCTACCGATGTCGATTCTAGCAGTCTGGATGATGCAAATGATTCCCTAGGTGATTATGATGATGTAGAATTAGAAACCAAAGGTTTGTTCTTCATGATGGTGGTTGTCTTTAATGGTTCTGTATATGTACCTTATGTTTCAATAGTTAATGCAAATACATTATTCAAGGTGATCTTAATGACAAGGAACATTGTAAAGGCAGGCAATATTGTTTTGATTCAGATGCTTTAGAAGGCTGTTGTAGTGATGATTTCGATATTTGTGAGTCACATTTACCGTGCCTTTAATCATAGCTTCAGTACACTTGTAACTTTTACTTTCATTATATTCTTGACCATCACTCAATTTCTTTTATTCTTGTATGTGTTTTATAGATGACAACAATGAAGACACTCCAGAAACAACTTATACTAATGATAATGTCTCTGCATGTGAGTGCCTTATCCTCGGTTACTCTTCCTCGTATTTCCCCTTTCGAAGTTTTCATGCATTTTTATTCTAATTTTGTTTAGCTACCCATGATGCCGCATCCAAAGAATCTCAAGTATTTGTATCTGTAACACCCTTGCCACATTTAACCACAATTACATAACACCCAGGATTAAACACCAAACATAAATTACATAATGATCAACATACTTAATTAAAGTGCGGAAGCATAAAAGTACATAATTAAAATAATACAACTGTGTCAAACACCATACAGTGCTACAAGGTTCCAATACTAAGTCTACATAACAATACATTATTACATCACTTATAACATAATACAACATATTCCCATTCTCCAATTACCAAGCTGAGTAGCAGATATCTTCAAGACTTCAACAGACGACCTAACTAGAAGGTCCCGCAATTTCCCTTTTCCTGTAAAAAGTCAACAACTGAGGGGTAAGCGAATGCTTTGTGAATATTTTGAAGATTTGTTCAAGTGTTCTTGGGAACTCGCCGAGTTCATTTGCAGAAATGCAGGTCGCAGCTACGGGTTTCTAAGTGAAAATTGCCAAAACTCATTTTTAACAACATGCAATCCATACCTATGATATATTATCATATATTGATTGTTCTACATCATTTTCCATATCATTAACATCCAATTTCATCCAGATTGGACCAAAAACAAGTAAAAACCTCAAGAACACAAACCTTCATAAAAGTTCAGATTTCTAACCTTTTTGGACGAATTAACGGTTGAATCTTGTTTCAAATGCTTCAGTAACCTTCAAGGGATGATTTGCAACTGATTTATCCAACATGCAACAACGATTTTCAGATCAAAAATCCGATTTTTGAACCTTAAACTCTCAAAATAAAACCCCAAAACTTGTAATGTAATTTCTTACCTTGATTCCAACTAAATCTTGTTAATAATCAGCTTTGATTCACGAATTTGGTTCCACAAATTCGAATTTCAGTAGAAATTCCAGAAATAATAAATACTGATCTCACTAAATACTGATTTAATCTTAATTTTATCATTACTAACATTTATGAATCATCATACTCCATAATAATAAATTCAAAATTCTCAAACTTCTTAATTTCCTTAAAATAGCAACCAACTTTTAAACATCCAGATACATAATCATTTTTAATAATTCAACTTAATTATACAAAAATTCATCTAACTATCCCAATTACAATAAATTAAATCCGAGGATGTTACAGCATGGGCTCCACCACGCTCAAACTTCGTCCTCGAAGTTACTCGGATGCAAACAGTTGTGGATATTTCTTCAACATCTCAGACTTTGCTTCCCAGGTATGATTTGCTCCCTTATGATGCTTCCCTCGTACAAGCACCATCTCTATCTCCTTGCTTCTTAATTTCTTCACTTTAGTATCCAACACACATTCCGGCTCCTCCACGTATCAAAGCCTTTCATCAATCTGCAGTTCTGTGTGATCAGCCCAATCCTCATTGCAGTAGTAAAAGACTTCCTAAGATTCCCAATATGAAACACCGGATGTATGCCCGACATCTCTTCAGGCAATTCCAAACGGTAAGACTGGCTTCCAACTTTTTCTTTTATTCTGAATGGTCCGACAAATCTCGGAGTCAACTTACCTCTCTTTACAAAACGAGTAACACCTCTCATTGGTGATACTTTCAGATATACTCAATCATTCACATCAAAACTGATTGGTTTGTGCCTCCTGTTGTCGTAATAACTTTTCTGACGATCCTGGGCCGCTTTCATATTCTGTCTAATCAGTTGTATCTTCTCGTTTGTCTCTTGTAACAATGCCGGCCCAGCAATCGGCGTTTCTCCAGTTTCTCTCCAACAAGTAGGAGTCCTACACCTTCTCCCATATAGTGCCTCAAAAGGTGCTTTCTTTATTGTCGCGTGGTGTCACACCCCGTTACCACGGTTGGCAACGAAGCGTGACGTCGCGGAAGCGTAACCATAATCATAATGAACGACCACTATATGGACATTTTCAAAAATACATCGGTATAACTTTAAAAGATATAAATGTTTTACATAACCCGAAAATGATAAAGAGTAGTTCGCAAGATACAGAGATTTAAATACATAATTAAATTATCCAAAATAATGCAAGTAAATCACCGACGGTTTGAAACTGAGTGCGACTCCTTAAGTGCGGAAGCTTGAAAATACTACCGATGTGATGGACTTGCCTTAATTTCCTGAAAATACACGCTAAAATACGTCAACAAAAATTGTTGGTGAGCTCATAGGTTTACACGTAAATCTGACTTGTATGGACAACAATAATAGAGATTGCATTTATAAAATCATAAATTCCATGTTATGTATTACATATAAACCATCATGCAACCGAAGCTTAATTAAAATGAGTTTGCCCTGTGCAGTATCCCCGACTGTAATACCGTGTGTTGAATATATATGCACTCGCTGTTAGCCGACCCGAACTAACCCGAATGGGGGACATGACTCCCAATAGATCTATCCACGATATATTCGTGCTTACAAATAAATGCAATTAACGGTTCATGATATAAGGGCTGATGGAACCACATGTGTAATACATAACAGAAATGAAGATGTTTTCGTGTCCATATAAAAAACGAAGCATGTATTTCATCCCCAAAACATAACAGTGTGAAAATAGGGGCTATTAGAACTCACCGAGATTGCGATGGCAAAAACTAGCGTAAAAAGCTATTTAGCGTGAATGGATGGATGATGCGTCGCGTGAGTTTAATCGAGTCCTAAATGATAATAAGGACTTAATAATATCTCTAATATATGATGATATATATATGTTTTTATAGTTTTTTATGTCTTAAATCACCAAACATTACAAGTTTATAAATAAAATCCGCTTAAAACGTCAAGTTTATATATATAATTTTCCAGCTTTTTCGGAGGTTTTTCGGCCTACTTTGAGGCTGTTTTTGACCAAGCTCCAAAATGTTTTAGGCTTTGGTATTCTAGGACATTAAACTACTATATACAAAGGATTTTTAGAATCAAGAACGGCCATTTTTCGAGATGTTTAGGTTGGTGAAATAGCTCGTTAAAAACCCTATGTTGGCCATTTTTGAGCTGTCAAACTTTCGGTTTCCCAAATAATTTCTGGAGGTCTTAAACTCCAAAATAAATTATGAAAAGTTCCAGATCTATAGTTAAGACATAGATCTAACTTTTGAGACAAGAATCTACTAATTTCTTTAAGTTATGAATTAGTTATGATTTTTCAAAGTCGATATAAATTTTCTGCCAAAGTTTATAAACTTGAAACAACTTATGATTCTTGTTGTTTATTCAAAGACTACTTGTATAAAAGTTATAAAACACATATATATCACATGTTTTCATAATATTAACACTTTTATAATGTGTTCATATATTCATAAACACATTTAAAGAAACAACTTAAAAATAAAAACTAGAAACTTATAAACTTGAGTTTTTATGAAACTTGTTGTTGTTGGTGATTATATATATTATGCAAGACTTATATAAACATATATGTAAGATGAAATAAGCTAGTATATACTTACTTTGATGTTTTTAGAATAATGGAAATGAATAGAAGGTTGGATCTTCAAAGGTTTCACCACGAACACCTTTCAAATGAAGAACACTTGAAAGAAAAGTTTTGTGGAGTATGTGTGTGTGTGTGGCCGGCTTCAAGAGAGAAAAAGGAGAGATTTTTGGTGTGAAAATTATGAAAGGGTTGGTCTCTATTTATAGAGGAAAAAGAGGTCTTGAAAAAATGGAAGGAGTGGAGTTGGAGTGTAATCTTGGGTGATTTTGAAAGGGAATGGAGTTTGAGGATTTGATATAAATGGTGCAAGGTTGAAAAAATAAAATATTGGGGTTGTGTACTATGGGGTGGCCGGCCATGAGGGTATTTCATGGGTATTTTTCTTTTTTTTTTTTGTATAAAAGTATTTAGAATGTATTCTTGTATTTCCCTTTTCTTGTAAATTCATAAATACTTTTGAATGCATTGTTTTAATGAATTGTTTTACTCTTGCATAATTAATGTTAAGTAATTGTATTAGTGTATGATTAGTGTCAATAATCATAATTTAATTATGTACTTAGTTGAATTAATCCCCCATATCGTAAATTGATCGGATTAATTGATATCTCGATTCATTGCACCGATGAATTTGATTCTAATTGAGTTGAATTTTCTAATAAACCTTGTTAATCATTTGATTAATTTCTAATGACCACTGATTAGGCTATAATTGACTATTAAATACATATTAGGTCATTGTTGTTAACCTGGTTTAGAGCCGGATGTTACAGTCTCCCCCTGTTAAGGGAATTTCGTCCCGAAATTAGCTCGTGTTCTCCACTTCTTGAGTATTTGAGAACAGATGAGGGTATTTTTCTCGGAACTGGTCTTCGCGTTCCCACGTAAACTCAGGACCTCGCTTAGAGTTTCATCTGACTTTTATTATCGGGATCCGGATGTGCTTTAGTTTCTTGACTTCCCGGTCCATTATTTCCACGGGTTTTTCAATGAAGTTCAACTTATCGTCTAACTCCAGCTCGTCCATGGGTATAACGAGTGATTCATCAGCCAGACACTTCTTAAGATTGGACACGTGGAAGGTATTATGAACGTTACTAAGCTCTGGGGGCAGATCGAGTCGGTAAGCTACCGGGCCAATTCTTTTGGTGATCTTGAATGGTCCGATATAACGAGGATTGAGTTTTCCTCGTTTCCCAAAATGGATTACGCCCTTCCAAGGCGAGACTTTCAACATTACTTGATCTCCCTCTTGGAATTCCAAATCCTTCCGTCGAACGTCTGCATAACTATTCTGTCGATCCCGCGCGATCTTTAACCGATTACTAATCTGGGCTATCTTTTCGGTAGTCTCCTGGATGATCTCAGGTCCAGTAATCTGACTATCTCCTACTTCAGCCCAACAAAGTGGCGATCGACACTTTCGCCCGTAGAGTGCCTCGAATGGGGCGGTCTTAATACTTATGTGATAGCTGTTGTTATAGGAAAACTCCATTAATGGCAGGTGCCTGTCCCAACTTTTGCCAAAGTCGATAACACATGCCCTTAGCATGTCTTCCAAAGTCTGAATCGTCCTTTCACTCTGACCATCCGTTTGCGGGTGGTAGGCTGTGCTCATATCTAGACGTGTGCCCAATGCTTCTTGCAATGACTGCTAAAATCTTGATGTGAATCGGCTGTCCCTGTCTGATATAATCGATACTGGCACTCCATGCCTTGAGACGACTTCTTTAAGATAGATTCGTGTTAACTTATCCATCTTATCAGTCTCCTTGATTGGCAGGAAGTGTGCGGTCTTGGTAAGTCGATCCACAATCACCCGAATGGTGTCATAACCTCCAGAAGTCTTCGGCAACTTGGTGATGAAATCCATGGTGATGTTTTCCCACTTCCACTGGGGTATTTATGGTTGAACTAGCAATCCTGATGGTTTTTAGTGCTCAGCCTTAACCTTCAAACATGTTAAGCACTTGCTGACATAGGTAGCAATGTCAGCCTTCATGTTTGGCCACCAGTACATTCCTTTCAAGTTGTGGTACATCTTATCTGACCCTGGATGAATAGCATATCTTGTTTTATGCCCTTCATCCATGATCAGTTTCCTTACTCCTCCAAATTTTGGTAGCCAAATTCTGCCCAGGAAGTATCGACATCCATCTGACTTGATTTCAAACTGCTTATCCATACCTCTCAAGGCTTCATCCAGTAGATTACCCTCCTTGACTGCTTCTTCTTGTGCCTCGTGGACTTGAGAGTTTAGGTTTGACTGTATAGTCATGACCAAAGCTCGGACTCTCAATGGCTTAACCAGTTCCTTTCGGCTCAGGGCATCAGCTACGACATTCGCCTTCCCCGGATGATAACGAATTTCGCAGTCATAATCGCTAAGCAGTTCAACCCAACGACGTTGCCTCATATTTAACTCTTTCTGATTCAGGATATGCTGAAGGCTTTTATGGTCTGTGAACACCGTGCACTTAGTTCCGTACAGATAGTGCCTCCATATTTTGAGAGCAAACACCACTGCTCCAAGCTCCAAGTCATGAGTCGTATAGTTCACCTCGTGAATTTTGAGCTGCCGTGATGCGTAAGCAATGACTTTTATCCCTTTGCATGAGCACACAACCTAATCCATTGTGTGAGGCATCACAGTAGACCACAAAATTTTCAGTTCCTTCAGGTAAGGACAGAATTGGTGCACTACACAATCTTTGCTTTAACTGCTGAAACGCCTTTTCCTGCTCTTCACCCCAGATATATTTTACATCCTTCCGAGTCAATTCTGTTAGGGAACCTGCTATCTTTGAGAAGTTTTCAATAAATCGCCTATAATAACCGGCAAGTCCTAGAAATTGGCGGATTTCCGTGGGAGTTCTAGGAGTCGCCCAGTTCTTTATGGCCTCGATTTTTGATGGATCAACTTGGATTTCCTGGCTGTTGGTCACGTGTCCAAGGAATTTAACTTCTCGCAACCAAAATTCACATTTTGAAAATTTGGCGTATAACTGCTCCTTCTCTAACAATTCCAAGATCAACTTGAGATGTTGTTCATGCTCTTCCTTATTTCTGGAATAGATGAGGATATCGTCTATGAACACTATTACAAAGTTTTCCAGATACGGTTTACACACTCGATTCATGAGGTCCATTAATACGGCGGGTGCATTGGTCAAACCGAATGGCATTACCTGGAATTCGTAATGTCCATAACGAGTTCTGAATGCTGTCTTGGGAATGTCTTCTTCCCGAACCTTTACTTGATGATAACCGGATCGCAGATCAATCTTAGAGTAGAAGCTAGATCCCTGTAGTTGGTCAAACAGGTCGTCAATTCTGGGAAGGGGGTAGCGGTTCTTTACTGTCAGCTTGTTTAGCTCTCGGTAGTCTATGCACATCCTGAAGGATCCGTCTTTCTTTTTCACGAACAAAACCGGAGCTCCCCAAGGTGAGGAACTTGGTCGAATGAATCCTTTATCCATCAACTCTTGTAATTGATTGGATAGCTCTTGCATTTCAGAAGGAGCGAGTCTGTATGGGGCTCTTGCGACCGGTGCAGCTCCCGGCACCAAATCGATTTGAAACTCCAATTGCCTAGTTGGCGGAAGCCCAGGCAAATCTTCCGGGAAGACCTTCGGATAGTCACAAACCACTGGAATATCCTCGAGTCGTTTCTCCTCCGACTCTTTTTCTTCAATCTGTACTAATACCGCATGACAACCTTTTCTGAGGCACTTTAATGTTCTTAGGCCGGATATGACATTCAGCTGACGGTTCTTTCTTTCCCCTTGGACTGTTAGGACCTTCTTCTTGTGGAGTGGTATCCATACCACTTTCTTACCGAACAAAATCTCGGCATGATTGTGTGACAACCAATCCATGCCAATTACTACATCAAAACTTCCGAGTTCTATAGGCAGTTCTATAGTATAAGAGTTGTCTAAGGGAAAAGGAGTGGCATTCAATTTCTTACTAAACTTATCAGATATAAAGCTCCTATCAGCCCCAGTATCAAAGAGTACGTAAGCGTAAATGTCATTTAAAAGAAACGTACCTGATACCACATGGGGATCCTGACGAGCGTCACCTGCTCCTAACACAAAAGCTCTCCCCTGAGCTCCTCCACCATTTCTCAACTTCGGGCACTCATTCCTGAAGTGCCTGGCAGCTCCACATTCATAGCAGCCTCTCTGATTGCCGCCATTGACACCCGGGGTTCCAAATTTACAGTCCTTGGTCACATGACCAATACGTTTGCATTTTCCACAAGGGGTTGGGCAGGGACCCTTGTTGTGATGAAAGGTGCATTGGGTGCAGAAAGGCTTGGTACCTGTGTAGCCCTTCCTTGACTCAGCTCCTGCTACATAAGCCTTGATGGTCTCGGGCTTCTTGGATTGCGAGCCCGTATTCCTCCCGGACTTGTCCTCCCACTTCCTCTTGTTTTCCCCGGCCTTGGCTTCATTTCTCCGGGACACTTGATCCATAAGATTGTTGGCCATTCTGATGGCATCCTGTATGGTGGATGGGTTGGAGGCAGTGACATTTCCTTGAATTTGAGGAGCGAGTCCCCAAATGTAACGCTCGATTTTCTTGTACTCAGGGGTCACCATCTGAGGGCATAGAATACTTAGTTCGTGGAATCGGTTGGTGTACCCAGCTACATCCGTTCCCTTCATAGCCAGATTCCAAAACTCTGACTCCATTTTCTGTAGCTCATTCCTCGGGCAATACTCATCGGTCATCATCTACTTTAACTCGGTCCAGGCGAGTTGGTAAGCTGCATCAATCCCCACAGACTGGGTATACGAGTTCCACCATGTCAAGGCGCTGTCTTGCAGAGTGTGGGTGGCGAACTTTACCTTTTCTCCTTCAATGCATCCGCTAACACGGAAGACAAACTCCAACTTTTCGAACCATCGTACTAATCCGACGGCTCCTTCAGTTCCATTGAAGTATCGGGGTTTGCAACTCAAAAATCCCTTAATTCCACAACCCTTTGGGTGGGTTTCAGTTCCTCCCGTGGTGCGGCTAGCACCACCATCTCCATTAGCTGAACTGTTCCGGTTTGTCTCATAAGTGGCTATAGCAGCAGCCACTCTTTGTGCAACTAGTTCCTCAATTTCGGCAGCGTTCATAACTCATCTTGGCGGCATTATCTTAAAGTTTAAAGAAAAGAGCATAGTGTAAGAAGTTGAATCTTAAAGATGTAATTTTCCTTAAGGCACAATACTATAATCATCAAACACAATTTCATAAATAACTTGCAATTTTCATTAATCATTCATAATTTTCTTACAATGGGCGGGTTATTACCCGAAAATTTTTAGTCCTACACTATTACATAATAATTTCCTAATATTACAAAGATAGAAGAGGGGGGTACTAGGTGCGGGAGTGATCAGGGGTCTCTCCCTTTTCCAAAGCATTGAGGCGCTGTGTCAGCTCCTCATTACGGGCCTCGCTCTCGGCTAATCGTTGCCGAAGCTCATTCAGTCCGTCCTGCTGAATGGTGAGGGCGTGCTGGTTGGCCCAGTATATGTTGGAGTTTTGTAACTCCTCCCGCTCTAAACGAGCGGTCATTTCTCCGATGTCTTGATTAAGCAACCGAAGTTGGAGATCATGCCTTGAAGACCGTGCTACCAAGAGTGGTATGGTCTGTTCGGCGGGTTCTTGGGTGAGTGACGGAATAGGTGCGGAGGATGTTCCTCCGATCTCAAAGTGGGAAGGGATTCCTTCCTCTTCCCTCCACTCACGGAGGGTCTCAGGCATCCATCCCCATCGTCGGGCGTCTACCCGTCGGTGCTGTGGTGGGGGATTGGGTTGGGGAGTCGAGATGGGAATAGACTCCCGTCTCGACGTGATCACCCTCTTTCGGGGTGTGTACAACATCTTAGGGCCGTTTGGGTAAGGGCGGTACGACTTGAATGATGGCTCCGCCGGGTGGTATGGAATGCGGGCGGGGACTGCTGGGGGCGGTTGATTCTCTCCGTCGTCATCTTCTTCCATAGGTTCCTCTTCTGACTCCTCCATTGGTTCTTCGGAGGGGTCTTCTTCTTCAGATGGTTCTCCTTCAGTGAAAACCTCAGTGACTGCGGGGCTCGTAGGGGTGTACTTATCCTCTGAATCTGACAAGATGATGGTCTCCGGGTGGGACATGTTTTCTGCTATCAAGGTCCATTCATAGTCTTTTAGTTAGTTACAAAATATTTTTAAAATCAGTAAAACTTAAGTGCAGTTATAGTCTAGGGTACTAATGCAACCTAGTTCACTATAACTATGGCTCTGATACCAATCTGTCACACCCCGTTACCCCGGTTGGCAACGAAGCGTGACGTCGCGGAAGCGTAACCATAATCATAATGAACGACCACTATATGGACGTTTTCAAAAATACATCGGTATAACTTTAAAAGATATAAATGTTATACATAACCCGAAAATGATAAAGAGTAGTTCGCAAGATACAGAGATTTAAATACATAATTAAATTATCCAAAATAATGCAAGTAAATCTCCGACGGTTTGAAACTGAGTGCGACTCCTTAAGTGCGGAAGCTTGAAAATACTACCGATGTGATGGACTTGCCTTAATTTCCTGAAAATACACGCTAAAATACGTCAACAAAAATTGTTGGTGAGCTCATAGGTTTACACGTAAATCTGACTTGTATGGACAACAATAATAGAGAATGAATTTATAAAATCATAAATTCCATGTTATGTATTACATATAAACCATCATGCAACCGAAGCTTAATTAAAATGAGTTTGCCCTGTGCAGTATCCCCGACTGTAATACCATGTGTTGAATATATATGCACTCGCTGTTAGCCGACCCGAACTAACCCGAATGGGGGACATGACTCCCAATAGATCTATCCACAATATATTCACGCTTACAAATAAATGCAATTAACGGTTCATGATATAAGGGCTGATGGAACCACATGTGTAATACATAATAGAAATGAAGATGTTTTCGTGTGCATATAAAAAGCGAAGCATGTATTTTATCCCCAAAACATAACAGTGTGAAAATAGGGGCTATGAGAACTCACCGTGATTGCGATGGCAAAAACTAGCGTAAAAAGCTATTTAGCGTGAATGGATGGATGATGCGTCACGTGAGTTTAATCGAGTCCTAAATGATAATAAGGACTTAATATCTCTAATATATGATGATATATATATATATTTTTATAGATTTTTATGTTTTAAATCACCCAACATTACAAGTTTATAAATAAAATCCGCTTAAAACGTCAAGTTTATATATATAATTTTCCAGCTTTTTCGGAGGTTTTTCGGCCTACTTTGAGGCTGTTTTTGACCAAGCTCCAAAACGTTTTAGACTTTGGTTTTCTAGGAGATTAAACTACTATATACAAAGGATTTTTAGAATCAAGAACGGCTATTTTTCGAGATGTTTAGGTTGGTGAAATAGCTCGTTAAAAACCCTATGTTGGCCATTTTTGAGCCGTCAAACTTTCGGTTTCCCAAATAATTTCTGGAGGTCTTAAACTCCAAAATAAATTATGAAAACTTCCAGATCTATAGTTAAGACATAGATCTAACTTTTGAGACAGGAATTAACTAATTTCGTTAAGTTATGAATTAGTTATGATTTTTCAAAGTCGATATAAATTTTCTGCCGAAAATCCGCAGTTTATAAACTTGAAACAACTTATGATTCTTGTTGTTTATTGAAGGACTACTTGTATAAAAGTTAAAAAAGTTATAAAACACATATATATCACATGTTTTCATAATATTAACACTTTTATAATGTGTTCATATATTCACAAACACATTTACAGAAACAACTTAAAAATAAAAACTAGAAACTTATAAACTTGAGTTTTTATGAAACTTGTTGTTGTTGGTGATTATATATATTATGCAAGACTTATATAAACATAAATGTAGGATGAAATAAGCTAGTATATACTTACTTTGATGTTTTTAGAATAATGGAAATGAATAGAAGGTTGGATCTTCAAAGGTTTCACCAAGAACACCTTGCAAATGAAGAACACTTGAAAGAAAAGTTTTGTGGAGTATGTGTGTGTGTGTTTGGCCGGCTTCAAGAGAGAAAAAGGAGAGATTTTTGGTGTGAAAATTATGAAAGGGTTGGTCTCTATTTATAGAGGAAAAAGAGGTCTTGAAAAGATGGAAGGAGTGGAGTTGGAGTGTAATCTTGGGTGATTTTGAAAGGGAATGGAGTTAGAGGATTTGATGTAGATGGTGCAAGGTTGAAAAAAATAAAATATTGGGGTTGTGTACTATGGGGTGGCCGGCCATGAGGGTATTTCATGGGTATTTTTCTT
Organism: Centrapalus pauciflorus; assembly: GCA_020465985.1. Taxonomy (NCBI): domain Eukaryota; kingdom Viridiplantae; phylum Streptophyta; class Magnoliopsida; order Asterales; family Asteraceae; genus Centrapalus; species Centrapalus pauciflorus. The sequence goes on along the minus strand of JAANYP010003896.1, from coordinate 84,678 downwards.
TTTTATTTTGTATAAAAGTATTTAGAATGTATTCTTGTATTTCCCTTTTCTTGTAAATTCATAAATACTTTTGAATGCATTGTTTTAATGAATTGTTTTAGTCTTGCATAATTAATGTTAAGTAATTGTATTAGTGTATGATTAGTGTCACTAATCATAATTTAATTATGTACTTAGTTGAATTAATCCCCCATATCGTAAATTGATCGGATTAATTGATTTCTCGATTCATTGCACCGATGAATTTGATTCTAATTGAGTCGAATTTTCTAATAAACCTTGTTTATCATTTGATTAATTTCTAATGACCACTGATTAGACTATAATTGACTATTAATTACATATTAGGTCATTGTTGCTAACCTGGTTTAGAGCCGGATGTTACACGTGGTAACTATTGTTGTACGAGAACTCTATCAGTGGCAAATGATCGTCCCAGTTACCACCAAGATCCAAGATACATGACCGCATCATATCTTCAAGTGTCAGGATGGTCCTTTCACTTTGACCATCGGTTTGTGGACGATAAGCCGTGCTCATAGCAATCCTCGTTCCCAACCCTTCTTGTAATGCAGACCAAAAGTTTGAAGTAAATCGGCTATCCCGATCTGACACTATAGACTTTGGTACTCCGTGTCTAGAAACGATCTCATCCATGTAAATCTGAGCCAATATTTCAAGCGAGTAACTCTCTCGGATCAATATAAAGTGAGCCGACTTAGTCAATCTATCAACTATTACCCAAACAGCATCGTGTTGACGCCTAGTCTTTGGCAGTTTTGTAACGAAATCCATGGTAATGTGTTCCCACTTCCATTCCGGGATGGGAAGTGGTTGCAGACTGCCATATGGTTGCTGATGTTCGGCTTTCACAAGCCGACAAGTCCGACATCTTTCAACAAATTGCCCAATGTCCTTCTTCAATCCGGGCCACCAGAAGTCTGCTTTCAATTCGTTGTACATCTTTGTGCTCCCGGGATGTACCGAAAACTTAGATTGATGTGCCTCTTCAATGATCACCCTTCTCATACCCCCAAACTTTGGCACCCAGACCCTTCCGTATACACCTTTCAATCCCGACTCGCTCGTTTCCATATTCTTAATCTGCACTCGAATATCTTCCGCAACAACGTTTTCTTCCTTTAAAGCTTCCTCCTAAGCAGCTTTAACATCGTCAATTATTGTGGAAGTTAACATAGTAGACGTCATCATGTAGCAGCAGTCCTTAGCATAAGCTTTGAGACTCAAGGCATCGGCTACCACGTTAGCCTTTCCGGGATGATAAAGGATTTCACAATCATAATCCTTTATAAGTTCCATCGAACGTCTCTGCCTCATATTAGGCTCCTTCTGCCTGAAGATATACTTCAAACTCTTATGATCTGTATAGAGTTGACACTTAGTTCCATACAGATAATGTCTCCACAATTTCAGTGCAAAAGTGACAGCTGTCAACTCAAGATCATGAGTTGAGTAATTCTTCTCATGCTGCTTAAGCTGTCTCGAGGCGTACGCTATAACGTTTCCCCGCTGCATCAGTACATCACCTAACCCCAACCTCGAAGCATCTGTGTACACCACAAAATCCTCATTGCCCTCTGGTAGAGCAAGTATCGGTGCTTCACTTAGTGTTTTCTTCAAGATCTCAAATGCTTCTTGCTGCACGGTTTCCCAAACAAATGGTGCATTCTTCTTTGTTAATGCAGTCAAAGGAACTGTAATATTCGAGAAGTCTTTTATAAATCTCCTATAATAGCCCGCCAACCCCAGAAAACTTCTGACTTCTGAAGCTGAACGTGGCGGCTCCCAATTCTTTATGGCTTCGACCTTAGCTGGATCTACAGAAATCCCAGCTCCAGATATAACATGTCCCAAAAACTGAATTTGTTGCAGCCAAAACTCACATTTTGAGAATTTGGCATACAACTTTTCTTTTCTTAACAATTCCAATAACTCTGCTAGATGAACGGCATGCTCGGCTTCAGTCTTGGAATACACCAAATATCGTCAATGAACACAATCACCGACTTATCTAGCATCGATCTGCAAACTCTGTTCATTAGATCCATAAAAACAGCCGGGGCATTGGTTAAACCAAAAGGCATAACCAAGAACTCGTATTGCCCATAACGTGTCCTGAAAGCTGTCTTAGGCACATCCTCCTCTCGAACTTTCAGCTGGTGGTATCCCGACCTCAAGTCAATCTTAGAAAACACACTTGCCCCATGTAGCTGAGCAAACAAGTCATCTATCCTCGGTAACGGTTACTTGTTCTTAATTGTCAACTTATTCAGCTCCCGGTAGTCAATGCACATTCTCATCGTGCCATCCTTCTTCTTAACAAATAATACCGGAGCTCCCCACGGCGATGAACTCGGTTGAATGAAGCCCTTATCCAACAACTCCTGGAGTTGTTTCATCATTTCTTGCATCTCTGTAGGATCAAGGCGATACGGAGAACGAGCTACCGGTGCAGCTCCAGGGATCAGATCAATGCGAAATTCCACTTGTCTCTCAGGCGGCACGCCAGACAAGTCTTCCAGAAACACATCCAGGAATTGTGATACAACAGGCACATCGACCACAGTCTTCTTCTCAGCTTTGGCATCAATAGCGTATGCCAAATAGGACTCACAACCCTTTGCAACAAGCTTTCGGGCTTTTGTAATGGTTAACAAACACAGATCCCCGCTTCTCCTATCCCCGTATATACAGATCTCACGCCCCTCCGGAGTAGTTATCTTTATCATACGCTTCTTACACACTATCTGGGCTTCATTCTCTATCAACCAGTCCATTCCGACTATCACATCAAACTCACTGAATACTATCGGGATCAAGTCCAAATTGAAGACTAATCTTCAATTACCAAAGTGCAGTTACGGTATACGTGATCTACTTTGACTAGAGTGTTACTAGCAGTTTCTATGTCAAGTATGGCAGATAACTAGACAGTGGCATGGCAAGTTGTTGTGCAAACATAGTAGACACAAATGATCTATTGGCACCCGAGTCAAATAACACTCTTGCAGGCAAAGAGTTTACAATAAACATACCAGTAACCACCTCCGGGTTTTCCCTAGCCTCCTCCGCGGTAATCTGAAATGCACGGGCCGGTGCCTTTTGTGGCTGGTTCCGGCGGTTGACTGAACCGCCACTAGATCCCTTTGACGATCGGGTCGATGATGGAGCAGCAGCAGCTGGATCATTCTTTCTGCAATTCCTACTGTAATGCCCCCATACACCACACTTATGGCAAGCATCAGCTTTCCTTGGGCACTCATTCTGAAAATGACCCAACTCTCCACAGCAAAAGCAAGCGCGCCCGTTAGTGCACTTGCCGAAATGTTCCAAGTGACACTTATTACAATATCGCGGCTCGGTGTTGATAGAGTAGGCACGAGCATGACCAGAAGACCCAGATGGTCGACGATAAGATTGCTGAGGAGAATACTGTGACGAGCGAGAAGATCCCGAGTATCCTCCCTCAGGCTGGCGCTTCGGCGGTGACGACTGTGTTGGATTAGTAGCAGCGGCAGCAGACCCAATCGAGTATCCTGACATAATCAGAATTTGTTCTACATTTCTGGCAGCCTCAAGTAAGCCAGCAAACGTAGTGTAGCGCACGTTGCTCATAACCTTCCTAATCTCCATATCTAAACCAGCCTCGAACCTGGTTACTTTCCTTTCTTCGGTATCAACTTGATGAGGCGCAAACAAACTCAGCCTCGTGAATTCCACAGCATACTGGGACACAGTCTTAGTCCCCTGCATCAATGCCATAAACTTTGCCTCCAGTCTTCGGCGCTCATCAACCGGACAGTACTGCTAAGTGAATAAGTCAGTGAACTCAGCCCAAGTCATTACAGAAACCTTCTCCAATGTCAAAGCATTCACCATAGAGTTCCACCACATAATTGCATCTTTGGTGAACATAGCAGTAGCATACCGAACCATGTCCTTCTCAGCACAATCGCTGATTCGGAATGTCCGTTCGGTTGTTGTTATCCATTCTAGTGCGGCAACAGCATCACCCAGTCCATTAAACTCGACGGCCCTATTTCCTTTGAAGTCCTTGAAACGACAACTTTTGGGTTTGTTAGATGACCCAGTGTTGTCATCTTGTTCATCATTGTTGCCCCCCTCTTTTTCCTTATTCTTTCTCTTGTCTTCTCTTCTCTTAGCTTCGGCCTCATCTCGAGCCCGAAACTGATCTTGAATCATTTGATTTTGCTCAGCCATCATGGCTAGCATCATTTCTCTTGTTTCTTCGGGTGTCATTCCTCCTCCAAACATGTTCTGAAATATGAAGCATATAACTTGTTTAGTAACATGTCATTTATTTAAAGACACCACCCATTGTCCCGTATGAAAGTCAATCTCTTATGATTACTAGATCGTAACCTATCTTAGTTCAGATCATTACTTAAACCACTACATATTATCACTTAATGTTTGAGACCAAGACCTCACGGACACTTGAATCTCAAACTACTGCTCTGATACCATTTCATGTAACACCCTTGCCACATTTAACCACAATTACATAACACCCAGGATTAAACACCAAACATAAATTACATAATGATCAACATACTTAATTAAAGTGCGGAAGCATAAAAGTAGATAATTAAAATAATACAACTGTGTCAAACACCCTACGGTGCTACAAGGTTCCAATACTAAGTCTACATACACAATACATTATTACATCACTCAGAACATAATACAACATATTCCCATTTTCCAATTACCAAGCTGAGTAGCAGATATCTTCAAGACTTCAACAGACGACCTAACTAGAAGGTCCCACAATTTCTCTTTTCCTGTAAAAAGTCAACAACTGAGGGGTAAGTGAATGCTTAGTGAATACACAGATTTATGGATTTTATAAATCTTTATGAAGCCCACAAGAGTACACTGACGACACACGTCGTGCACTCTCCACGTACACAAAGTACGACACACATGAGCCGTCGCTCCTACGAGCCCAAAGCTCGGTATATAACCCAACCATCTGAGACTGACATAACATCAGGAATGACTTACTGCCTACCAGAACCTTAGAGGGATCAGCTCCGGGTCATATAGCGCAGTAACATCGGAGTAACAGATGCTTTTCGCCGGTCCATCGATAGATGCACAACAAAAGAATGGACTTGCAACAAGTATGAATGTGCATCTAAATCTACACAAGTTAGTAGAATTCCAAACGATAATGAAGCAACAAGTCTCAGCAGGAAATAGCTAACACAAAGCAGATATAAACATGCGAAATCATATGTACTCACAGTGGGTGCGTTATTAAACTTTAAGCAAATTTTATTTCTCCTCGGAATTTCAACCGGATCACAAAGTACCCCACTGTGGGTTAAACAACACCACAAGGGACCTGTTACATTTTCATATGGAAAACATATCATCATTATATGTTCTTTAACAAATTAGCATCAATTTGTACAAATAAAAGTATTACAACATTCGAAACCGACATCTGAAACTCACGTTTAAATCTCATCATTTGAGGTGTTATTATTCCCAATTAACCCTCTTTTATTTACCTTAATATGTTACAAAAGGTATCCCAAAAGTGTGATTATTTGTCCATCAATTCGGGTCCTTAATAACCCATACGAATTACACAAGAAATGCATATAACTCGCCGAGTTGGCTCAGGAAACTCGCCGAGTTCAGGTCCGGAGTTCGGACCCTCGACCGGATTTCGGACCCATCCGAATTATTTTGACCCATCCGAATTCGGGTCATATCCGAGTTCGATTCTTTTTCAAGTTTGGTTCCATCTAAGTTCGGTTCACATCCGAATTCGGGCCCCAACCTAATTCGGATCCATCACTTATGAATTTTTGAAGATTTGTTCAAGTGTTCTTGGGAACTCGCCGAGTTCACTTGCAGAAATTCAGGTCGCAGCTACGGGTTTCTAAGTGAAAATTGCCAAAACTCATTTTTAACAACATGCAATCCATACCTATGATCTATTATCATATATTGATTGTTTCTACATCATTTTCCATATCATTAACATCCAATTTCGTCCAGATTGGACCAAAAACAAGTAAAAACCTCAAGAACACAAAACTTATAAAAGTTCAGATTTCTAACCTTTTTGGACGAATTAATGGTTGATTCTTGTTTCAAATGCTTCAGTAAGCTTCAAGGGATGATTTCCAACTGATTTATCCAACATGCAACAACGATTTTCAGATCAAAAATCCGATTTTTGAACCTTAAACTCTCAAAATAAAACCACAAAACTTGTAATGTAATTTTTTACCTTGATTCCAACTAAATCTTGTTAATAATCAGCTTTGATTCACGAATTTGGTTCCACAAATTCGAATTTCAGTAGAAATTCCAGAAATTTTTAGAGAGAGAGAGAGAGAGTTTGAGTTGTAGAGAGAGAGAGAGAGAGAGAGAGAGAGAGAGAGAGAGAGAGATAATTCAAAATGAAAGACCAATGATCTTTTATTCCATATTTTCAGCCTTTGTCACATTTAGCCCCTCAACTTATCTGATCCCACTAAATACTGATTTAATCTTAATTTTATCATTACTAACATTTATGAATCATCATACTCCATAATAATAAATTCAAAATTCTCAAACTTCTTAATTTCCTTAAAATAGCAACCAACTTTTAAACATCCAGATACATAATCATTTTTAATAGTTCAACTTAATTATACAAAAATTCATCTAATTATCCCAATTTCAATAAATTAAATCCGAGGATGTTACAGTATCTGCGATCACGTCGACTATTGGAGAACAATTTTGGATACCACAATCACCTAATAAGGCGGTAATTGGAAATGTGTATCAAACTTTGGACGAAGGAGTCGTGGAATACAAGAAAGATGCTACGGAGTCTGGGTTTGAAGTGCTTGTTTCCACCTCAAGAGTCGTCAAAGATATGATAGTGCACAAATGTTATGTTTGCAACAAACAGGGAATGAACCCCAAGATATGATAGTGCACAATCGCTATGTTTGCATCAAGTAGCTCAAAAAATTAACGGAAATATATTAGTGGACGGACCAATTGCCCATCTTTTATTCGTTTTCATATAGCCTCAAAAGGATTATATACCATGGACATGTTTGAGGACAGACACGACCATACGTTTGTTCAACCTGAAGACATGCATTTGTTGAAGTCAAATCGAAGCATCAAATTTACCCATCGCGCCTTAGTTCACAACCTTTCTAACTATAACCTCGGTCCAACAAAAGTCAATCATATATCATTCCGAATGGCCAGTGGTTCTTCCAAAGTTGGTGCCTCCTCCACTGACTTTATAAATTTTAAAAGGGATATCTTGAAGTACATTGATGATGCCGATGCCCAAATGCTAGTTCGAAAATTGATGTACAAAAAAACGTGTGTTCCTGATTTCTCTTTTGCTTATTCTTGTTCTGGAAATGGGGTATTGTCATCCGTATTTTGGGCTGATGATGTATCTAAACGAAATTATATTGCATTTGGTGATATTATGTCATTTGATGCCACTTTTAGGACTAACAAGTAAGAACACCCCTATTATATAATTTGCGTTTATTACATTTGTTTGTAACTCTTATTTACTATTACCATGTGTTTCCCTTTTGTAGATACAATATGGTGTTTCTACCTTTTACGGGTATTGACAATCATCGGAAATGCGTCACTTTTGGTGTCAGCATGCTATCAACCGAATCGGTAGACTCCTATACATGGCTTTTAAAAGATTTTTTAGATTCATTTGGTAAACCACCCATGTTGTTGTCACTGATCAAGATCCCTCCATGAAAATTGCCATAAAAGATTTTTTCCAAAGTCCCGCTATCACCTCTGCATGTGGCACATTATGGGCAAGCTTTCTAGTCAGGTAACCACTTATGATTTATTCATATTTCGCACGTGCTTACTTTATCACTCATTTTAACATTGGATTCTACTTCATTCTTCTAGGTCGGTCCCAAAATATGTTAAGAAACTAACTTTAGGAAACGCCTTCACAACTTAGTATGGAATGAACACATAGAATCATCTGTATTTCAACGTAATTGGAAACGACTTATTAAAGAGTTTGGATTGGAAAAAAAACCGGTGGTTGGTTAAATTATACAACATACGACGATCGTGGATTCCGGATTTTTTTTTTTGTGATACGTATATGTCCGATTTGATACGCACATCTCGATCAGAGAGTGAAAATAGGTTCTTCTAGCAACTGATGAATAATGACCTCGCGCTGTTAGAATTATACAGCCACTTTGAGACTGCCATGGAGTTCCAACGTTCCAAACAACGCATTAATGATCTAAATTCATCAACCAAACGTATTTCTCTTCAAACAAAGGTTGTCTTCTAGAAGCAAGCTTCTTATATGTACACCCTTACAATGTTCTCGAAAGTTCAGACTAAAATTGAGGCGTCGGTTAACAACTGTGTTTGTGTTACTTCTTCAACGGTTGATGACATTACAACATATGTTGTTAGACATATCACTCATGTTTATGAATATCAGGTATTTGTACATAATATTTTCCTTTTCTAACTACTTACTATGTCTTTCGTTTGTCTGCATTTTTTTAATATCGTATTCTGTTAATTATGTACTGACCCTTAAGTGTACTAAACCTCAACTGATGTGTGTTCCTCATTTAAGGTCGACCTCAAACGAGATACTGCCTCGGTTTCATGTTCATGCAAACTCTTTCAAAGGAAATGGTATTTATGCTCCCATTGCTTTTATGTACTTAGGGTGAATTGTTTGCAATGCATCCCGGCAAAATACATTTTAAAGAGATGGTCGAAGGGTATTGTATCAAATGTTATGAAAAAAGCCATCATAGCATTGCCTCTAACGCTTCCGAATCGTTCCAAGATGTTGTTCGTGATATAACAAAGACCTTTGATGATCACCTAAATTTATTTGCTGGAAGCGATGATGTTCTAAAACAATTTCGGGACGCGCATAATGCATTCTTATAATAGTTTCATGATCGGTTTAAAGATAATTGGTCCCTTTATCTACTCAACAAACTGAGAAGTTACTTGAAACAGAAAAGCCCGATGAAATAACTATTCACGTCCCGCAAGGCATCAGAAACAAAGGTTGTGGATCTCGAAAACGAATGGTTGGGAATGCTGAGGCGGCTAAAACCAAGGCAAATAAATGTGAACGATTGTGTCGCATGTGCAATAAACATGTGTTTCATGACTCTAGAAATTGTCCCGATAAAAACCACAAATGATATGTGTCCCCTCTTTATTTTTAATTATTTTTATTTCTTTTGTTCCAGCAAATGCTTGAAATCATGGCATGTTGCGCTATGCATACTTTGGTGTTTGTAACTCTGCATTTTGTCTGCTTTCATACTGCCTTTTAAATGTTTTATTTTCCAGCTTTATATCTTGGCATCTTATCGCTACACCTCATTTTACGTCCTATTTTTAAAGAATAAATCCGATCATCTTGACACAGATTTTTTACCGTGTCCCTTCCAGAGTTTTTAACTAACGTTTGGTAATGTCAAATTTTAATTTCCAAACAAAAGTGGTTTACAAATTAATTACTTATAGGTGGTGATTTTCTTATATATTTCTTTTTTCCAAAACAACACAAATCCGGCTTTACAAATACTGGAAATAAAGTATGGTACGTTCAAAATTTAATTGCCAAACAATGGTTGTTTTCAAATTACTTACTTTCAGGTGGTGATTTTCATATCTATTTCTTTTTTCCAAAAATAACACAAACCCGGATTTACTAATGCTGTTGCTGCATCGTCCAACTCTTTGGCATCGAGTGTCTAACAAATTTACAGCTTTAATAGAAGTTGAAATATTTTGCTCGCAAAATTTATTTGATTAATTCTCATCTTTGAACTTTGAATAACTTAAAATTTTAGTTTGTGTTCATTGAAGAATTAATATATGAACTTAAAACCTAAACTAATTGCCACAACAGCGTATGTAGTGGGTTTGCTATGTTCACGAAAGTTGTTGAACCTGATATATAGTTGGCATGAAACTATTTAATAAACCGTGTACTAAATAATTCATTTACATAATAATAATCTTAAAAACAGCAATCATTTGGAACATAAATTTCAGAAAACTCTTATTTGGCACATACCATTTCAACTCACTATGGTTAAGTATATAACTCGACCTTTTCCTATTTAGTGTTTACTTTAAATGTGTCATGCAATATTCGCATACCAATTCTGTGCTAGCAACTGCAGAGCATATCACCACATACAAAACAATTTGACTATTACTTAGCATATCATTATCATAACTTCCTATCAATTTTCACAATCTTTTAGAATTATCATTTACTTAAACTGATTGTGAGCTCTACTTTTATCAACATCTTAACAGACTTTTTTTAACAAAACCATCATATGGGTATTTCATGCCTCTGCATTTAAAATCATCATCCATTTACTTCGAATTCCATAATCATTGCTTCACTAATAGTATTTACATATTGTTAATGAAATCAAACCATATAAATGCATCATTATAAGCATCCTTATATATCACCCTTTTTTGCTTAATGCAAACCAAAATGTCTTTTTTGACAGACACAAAAACCACCAATTGTTACTAGAATGACCTATCACAATCACAAATCCAAACACACAAAAACTTACTTTAAACCATGACTAACGAGACTTCTTTCAGTACTTCTCCAAAAACCGCTATGTTCACCGGTATCTTCACACCCCACATCCTATGCAGTCATGAAATTGAAAAAAAAAAAGAACCTTACTGTATAGGACCTAGCAGCCAGCTCATTCGCTTCATAATGTATTTTACGCATAAACTCCCAATCTTGATCGAACGCATTATCAAGCAGCTCCGTTAGCTTTTCAGATTGAACCCCTTCTTCAGCTTCAGTTTCTTCCAGCAGTCTTTTCTTTTCCTTCCGCTTCAGTTCAAACGCAGCACATGCTTCCAGAAGCCTCTTCGCCTGCTTCTCATCTTCCATTGCTTGTGCCTCCAGAAAGGATCTCAATAATTTTTTTTTTGTCGGTAATCATTTTCATTCATCTCCGCTATTCTTGCAATGTGCCCCATGTTTGGAGAACTTTTTTGTTTCAGAATCACAATGGATGGAACCTAGATGAAAACGCAATAAAGAGACTGACTTTGCCCTAGCAATTGATATGGTATTTATAGGCAGCCAATTCTATACTTTTCATGCGATTTTTTAAATGCCACCATTTGGATAACCATTAAATTCCCATTAAAAGCGGCCTTCACTTATCCCACCAAACCTCCTAGGACCTACGGTTGATCATTTCTCCGAATAAATGCTCTTTAATTCCTTCTGCGTCTCTTCCCTTATCCTCATTTATTATGCATTGTTACTCTCCATTTTATTTGAACCTTTGCTATTGTTTACACATATTTAGATGTCGTTTTAAATGAGAAGATTAAGAAGTAGTCTTCTCATACATTCTAGTTTATTACCTGCATATTACGCGAATATTTTAATTACTATAAAATATAATAAATTAAAACATACCGGGATAAATATTCTTTTCTTAAACAAAAAAATATGAGACTGATATTATCATTTAATATGTCCTATTACTTTTATATATTCTAAATGTATATGAATAGTAGTTATTCTTTAATATTTTTTTAAACTCTTATTGCATTATATACTAATTAATAACTTAGTTTAGTATGGGGGGCGGATCGAATCGGAGTTTCCTTAGGTAGCCACCGACCTACAGTTATCCACACGAATATTCGACCATAGTGGGTATTCAAGAATCAGTACATGAAATTTTAATGAATTTGAAAGAAATCGTATTGAGAAGTAATCTCTATGGAACTTGCGAGGCGTCTATTTGTGTCAGGGTGATTTGATTTGTATTTCAAACGACTTTATATTATTTTGGATAGCCATATTTTAAAATTACCTATTACTTTTAAAAACTATAACTTTCACGTGTCGCTTCATTATTATGCCACATGCTTTCACAGAAAAATGAATATACTCACTCTTTTATTAGTATTTAAAGATACATTCATGCCTACTAATGATTTTTTAAAAAGATACATACAATGCATCAGCATCAATTCATCTACTCTGTTAAGATTGGTGATCTAAAGTTACTTGCCCTTTTTTTAAAACAATAATCCGAACAATATCGTACTTAATAAGGCTTTGAGGAGGTCACTCCCAATTAACTAGGCGTCACTTAAACTAACAACACCCCAAACCTTCTCAAGTGTTTGTTGTATGTTTCCAATCCTTCGTTAGATAAAGCAACACACATCAATAATTTCTTAAAACTTAAAACCAAATACCACTGTTACGCATGCAAATAACGATACTAAATGTCGCATTATGGTAGTTTAATTTACAGAACACTTAAAATATAACTCATAAAACCAAACCGTCTTGCTAAATATAAAGTTAACCCAAACTGTTTTAACTTTCAGTCTCCCGACCTTTATCTTCACTTATTCCTTCTCGCATGTCGTTCGATTCCTTCCTCTTTCAGTTTTTCCTTTGTTGCACCATCCAGCCGCATGTATGCCATTGTTTCCTCGATGACCCTCTTTTTCGTTGTATTCTCTTCATTTAGTAATATCTTGCTCACATATTTCCGCCGAAGGTCAATTAATTGTTGTTTTTGTTCCTTACCTTCAACCGTTAACCCAGCGTCCCAATGCTGCACGTTTTCTCACTTAAAGGTTTCCAAATGTCTCATTGCAAAAACCCCGCAATCTATCGTATTTCTTTGTGTCTGCTATTTCATTTGAAATCTCCTCGGTTCTTTGCCTGCAATCCGTATCGCACTCGAATGTCTGACTTCTTTAAGATACCTAACAAAACATTCACTCTGCCAATAACAATAAACCACAACATATTTAGTTTCGTGTGCCCTTCAAACATGTTAATCTAAATCAAATTGACTTACCAACAGGCTTGGCAGATTCCCATATTTTAAAACTGAACATGTCGGTAACACCGCTTCGTCGATAATGTATATGTTATTTGATTTTAGATCATAACCAACAATGTAGTAAAATGACTGCAAATGGATAGTGAAACATATCTGTTCAACATAAAACCATGTTATCAATTACTCTAATGTAACAGGTATTTAGAATACATACATAATAATTTTCCAATACTTTACTAATTTATAAGTGATATATATCCATATATACGAGTTGTTCATCTTTCAGCGTGTTCGGTTTCTCATAGAATTCAAGATCAGACTCCAATCTATCTTTAAATTCTTGGCAACAGTTGTTCTGCTGATGTGGCTTTACCCATCATTTCTTATGTCTGCACATTAAGAACTATTAGTTTGACACCCTTTGGTTATATTCCTATCGAAACATATTAATACACATACTTACAAATACATATTGTGTTACAAATAGCCGATGAATCGATGAATTGCTTCTGAACCTTTCTTCTGCGGTAAGTATAGTTATCCAAGTGTTCATCACTTCGGGCTCGACCTTAATACCAGGTCTTAGGGATTCAACTGCACTCCTCTTGCATATGTCTCCTTTATCAGTTTGATAAACGATGTCTCTGATAAACAATAAAACACCTGTAAACATTTAATACATGCATATATGTTACAGCTAAATCTGAAATATACGAAAATTCCATTTCTTACCTCTTCAATCCGGTTATCGCAAACATATACTCTGATACCATTCGTTCGTTCGTTGTTAATTTCTTAGTTAATGAAATAACACGTTTCACATACGACGACATCATTATATCTGGTAGCTTCATCACTCGTGTCGGTCGTGGTGGCTTCGTTGCAGTTGATGCTTCTCTGCTTGTTATTACACTCTTCCCCACTGCATCCTTCTTCCCTACAATCAAAGATGTACTCTTGCTTGTAAAATCCTTTTTACTGCTCTCATCTATGTCAACATTTCCTCTTCTGTCAGATGGAGGTCGAACGATGGCATGTCATCAGAGGTGTCAAAATTTATAGATCTTATAGGCACCGGTGAACTATAGTCATGTTGGATCTCAGCTGGTGATTTTCCCTTCTCAAGTCGCTGCACTTCTTCAATAAGTTCCTCGTCTGTCAACCATTCTGGTGACATGCGTGCGGAAGTTGCATTCATCGGGGTCTTGTATTTGCTCCTACATTTTGTGCCCTTGCTTCTTTCATATGCACTAAGTAACTTCTCTTCAACTCTATACTTAATACCTTCTATATCTTCATCGCCAGGAAATTGTTCCAACGCCTCTCTTAGCTCCTTTTCTAAATCTGAATATATGTCCCATAATAGCTCTTCACTAATTCCTATCCTGGTTCGTTTCATCTGCGATTTTCACCAAACAAATAAATATAGTTTTTGCCAACTTTTATTGCTTACCATACCTAACTAGTGCCTTGTTTATTCAATCACCTACTCACTAATCTTACCTCTTTCTCAGTCAACCTGATAGCAGTATCCCTTTCTTCGCCACTCTCAAGATCTTCATCCATCCTATCCATATATTGAGCCTGAAACCTAGAACTTGACTCACCCATCTCCAATCTCTCTGATTTCAATAATTACCATCATGCTTATTAATTTTGTATATTTATATAATTTTAACACATTCTTAAACAATAGTGTAGTATACGCCAAAAAAATACTTACTTGTATTCATTTCATAGTCGTCACCTTCATCAACTACGAGTGCTTTTCTTTTCGCTTCTTGATGCTCTAATTGCTGCATTCTGCGTACCAAGGACTGTCCATCTAATTCGTCGACCTCAGCTGCCTCGGTTGTTATTGTCTACTGCTTGTTCTCACTTCAAGCATTCTGAACGAATCCAAACAAATTTCTTCAGTTTCTCTTCCTTTCAGTAGTCCATCAGTCCAACCTCTAAGAAATGGTCTTGTTTGTTGGACTAGGGGTGAGCTCGGTACCGTACCGTACCGAACCAGTACCGATCCCGAAAATATCGAAACCAAATTATTAGTTTTGAAAGAACTGAATACCGAACCGTATAATTTTATATGGTGTCTGTTCGGTACCGAATACCGAATTTTAGCTAATTTAAAAATCGAATACCGGACCGAGAGTACCGAATACTGAATTTTAGCTAATTTAAAAACCAAATACCGAACCGAATATATTAATTCAGTATCCGTCGGTACCGATACCGGTTCGGGTTCAGGAAATGGTACCCGTCGCTCACCCCTATGTTGGACCATTGTCCTTCTTGACACTGTTGCATTCACGTAATATAACTGAAACAAAATTAACCATATTATATAGCTTGTACATTTCAGATTGATGATCATTTATAATATTTTGTGTATTACCGTTAAAAACATTATAGGTCCCAGATAGTATGTGCTCAGCGACTCTCGCTTCCAAGATTCCTTGCTTCTAATCAAAGATTCAATTACATAGTCACACCAATCCATATTCCTAACATTTTCGACACTTCCAAGCGATGGAATGAACCGTTGGTTAACCGTGCCTCCGGATATCCCTTCTACCATTGATGTCATAAACACCAAAAGAAAATTAACCCAAAATGATTCCCCTGCTCCATCCTCTTTCTCAACCATTTCTGTTACAGCTGACAGATTAATTTTTGTTTTATTATCATATAGTTCTAGCCACACTCTTGTTAGTTGGTCGTTTCCATCACTTCTATCTAGCTTATGGATTTTTTTCCCTCCCATTGGTATTCTCAACACCCTATGCACATCTTCTCGTGTAATTTCAACGGCTACATTTGGTAGATCCAATGTACATGTTATGTTATTAAAATTTTCAACCAGCCAGAAGCAGAGTATATGTGGCATTTTAGAAATTCTAAAGTTTAAAATATCTCTAAAACCCATTAACCTAACTACCTTCTTTTGATCCTCATTCAAAGCTTTAAGCATCATTACCATTCGGCGTGTACACATTCTGGTTCGTAGTACCTGTCCCTTTCCCTCTTCGTCTATATTTTTTGGTATCCCACGATCTTCAACATTTATCTCGTAATCATCTTGTATAGACGTGTTTTGTTCGTCTACATTATTTTGGCAATATTAGATGTTGTTAGTTCATATTCATAGGTAAGCAAAACCAAATTTTTTATCATCCAATAAAATCATTTGTAATATCCCTATTTTTAATCAATTGTAATTTACAATTTAAGACTCAATTTAATGCATTGATGGATTTATTATTCCAATTTCGATCACAATTTAAAAATGAGAAAAGATGAGGAGAAATCCACATTGTAGTTTTTTTTGAGCAAGCAAACCATAAGGAACCGATCCAAACATTTAAAATCGGTTAAATAAGAAAATACAAAGTTGAGGGGTGTATTATGCAAATGTGTCAAAATAGAAAATAAAAGAAGGAAAAATCCTTCATTTATCAAAATTTCACTCCCTCTCCTCTCTCACCGATTTCTCTCTCTCTCTCTCTCTCTCTCTCTCTCTCTCTCTCTCTCTCTCTCTCTCCAACTCTCGGATTCAATCCAAGAACACAAAGATTGTTGGAATCAAGTACTAAAAGTCGGGAATCAAGCTTATTGGAAGGAACTATAAGCAATACAACAAAAGATTTGAGGTAAGATTCACTCAAAACTTTGAAATATTAAGTTTTGGTTTCGGTTTTTATATAAACCGAATCATAGGTTTATAATCACAGATGATGATGCATGTTATATGTTATTGTTGCTAAGTTTAAATCGAGTATTGATGATGCAACATACCAATTTTCAGATTCTAATTCCACTTCTAAGTATGATTTCAGAAGTTTAGTGTGTGTTTTAGTGTGTGTTCATCGATATATGATGAAAAATGGACATAAATGGGTTGATTTGGTATGTTAGTGTTATGTTTTAAGTTAAAAATGTACAATAAAGTTCATATTTGCAATCTTAGATACAGAAACATGCAAAAATGGTCCAAAAGTAATTTCTGGAAAATGTTAGAAAATAATCAAGTATGAACTCGAACCTAATGAACTCGGTTCGGTCCATGCGAGTTCGGACCAACATCTGAGTTCGGACCAATATCCAATTCGGACCATTACCTCATTTCGGACATGTATTCCATTTCGGACCAACATTCAATTCGGACCATTACCCCAATTCGGACCTTAACCCAATTCGGACCACCTCTATTGTTCATACACATCAATTGGCACTCATGAATGATTTGTTTTTATGATGCACACTCGTACTTGACATGTAACACACATGTAGCCAGCGTTCGTTTGAAAGTGCATCTATTTACGTCATACTTGCACTGCATGATCATTACTTCACAATCTGATGCGACCTGGACTGGGGCTGACAGCAGGCCACTGTCGGGGACTGATCATCCCACTCGTTATCCTGGTCAGGTTCGGCACATCCCCGATCAGCATTGAACTGCCAACCACATGCTTGCACTGCATGGTTTTACACATACTATGGGCTTTTACTGCCAGATTTCACAATATGCTTGTAAAGAAATATTTGTTGAATGTATAATCTGTTATCTCACTAAGAAAATTAACTTACTGTTGACTCACAATGTTTTCAGGAAAAGGCAAAGGTGTAGCTGGACCATCTACTTAAGCAATTTCAGTTCAATATCCCAGAGACTTTAGAAGCTATTGGTACTTGAATGTTTGTAGCTTTGGGCTGGGATTTGATACTTTCAAAACAATTATGTTGATGTAATAGTTAGACTTTATCACTATAGACACTTTTATTTATTGCTTTAGTGTGGAACTGCTTATATCTGAATTAAGGATTAATTTTAATTATCATGATTATCATTGGGTTGTGTGTTGATCCTGGTGATTTCAAATATATATCAAAATATGAGGACGTCACTGTTTGGTATCAGAGCATTAGTTTGAGGTTTCAAGTGTCCGCGAGGACTTGGACTTAAACTTAGGTTATGATATTAGAATGAACTCCTAGGAAATGATCTGAACTAAGATAGGATTGACATGCACATGGGGACAAATAAAGGGTAACTGTAAACACTTAGGACTTACAAATAAATGTTCTAAATATAAATTGTCATATTTCAGAACATGTCAGGAGACGATATGACTCCTCAACAGATGTTCCAGATGATGCAAGCTCTTATGGAACAGAACAATGAATTACAATCCAAAAGAATGGCTGAGCAGGCTCAGTCATTTGCCGACCAATTAAGGGCCAGAGATGAGGCCGAAGTGAAACGTAAAGCTGATAAAAGAAAGAACAAGGAGCAACAACAAGACGATCAAGAGGAAAGACAAGGAGACACTGGGTCTTCTAACAAGTCAAGGGGTTGTAGGTTTAAGGATTTCAAAAGTAACGGAGCTGTTACTTTTGACAGAACTGGAGATGCTGTCACGGCATTGGAATGGATCACCACCACCGAACGAACTTTCAGAATCAGCGACTGCGCTGAAAAGGACATGGTCCAGTTTGCAACCGCAATGTTTGCGAGGGACACAGTTATGTGGTGGGATGCAATGACACATGTGTTGACGATGGAGGTAGTGTCACACATGTCCTGGAACGAGTTTAAGAAAGTATTCTCTCAGCAATACTGTCCTGCAGATGAGAAGCGCCATTTAGAGGCAAAATTTCTGAACCTAACCCAAGGAACGAAGACTGTTACACAATACACCATCGAGTTCACCCGATTAAGCTTGTTCGCACCGCATCAAGTTGACACAGAAGAGAGAAAGATAGCCCGGTTTGAGGTCGGTTTAGATTATGAGATACGCCGAACCATGAGTGGGGTTCGGTATACAACGTTTGCTGGTTTGCTAGAGGCTGCTCGGAATATTGAGCAGATCGTATTATTATCTGGATACATCATAGGGTCAACCGCCGCAGCACCGACTCAACCGTCGCCGCCAAAAAGGCAGCGGGAGTCTGGATCATCCCGATTCTCTCCTCAATCCAATCAGCCATCTTCATCGCCCAAGAAGGGAAAGGATTTTTTGGCCAGTTCAGAAATGAGAGACTGCATGCGATGCAGGAAAGCGCACTCTGGGGAGTGCAAGACTCAAGACATGTATTGCTTCTGTTGTGGGCAGAAGGGCCATCACTCGGAGCATTGTCCTCGAAAAGACGATGCATGCTACAACTGCCACAGACTTGGCCATTTTGCATGGGACTGCCTGAAACCCCCACGAGATCAGAGTGTTCAACAATCAGCGACAAGATCTTCTGCAGCTTCCACTACTCGCAGAGATCAATCTCAAAGGGCTCCAACAAGGGCATTTCAAATCACTGCTGAAGAAGCAAAAGATGACCCGGAGGTGGTCACTGTTAGGTTCTTTGTAAATTCAATTCCTGCATGCATACTGTTTGATTCTGGAGCCAACCGTTCGTTTGTCTCCACTTCGTTTGCTCGCCAATTTAATATGCCTACTTCAAAACTACAATTCGTGCTTGATATTGAGACTGCTAGTAACATGTTAGTTAAGGCAGACAAAGTATATAGGAACTGCACATTTCTTGTAGAAGATGTAGTATTCAACATAGATCTAATTCCCATGGAGTTCGGAGAATTCGATGTTATAGTAGGTATGGATTGGTTGGTTCACAATGAGGCCCACATTGTATGCAAGAAAAGGATGATTAAGAGTACCACTCCCGAGGGCCGAGACATTTGTATCTATGGTGACAGACACAAAGGCGATTTGTGCATCATTTCAATTGCAAAAGCCCGAAAGCACGTTGCTAAGGGTTGTTCAGCTTATTTAGCCTACGCTGTCGATGCAAAGGCTGAAGTTCAATCTCTATCCACCATTCCCGTTGTTTCAGAATTTCCAGATGTCTTTCCAGAAGATGTCTCGGGATTGCCTCCTGATCGTCAAGTGGAATTCTGTATCGATCTTATTCCCGGAGCTGCTCCAATAGCAAAGGCTCCCTATCGATTAGCCCCTGCAGAAATGCAGGAAATGATGAAACAGTTACAGGTGCTACTTGACCAATGTTTTATCCGCCCAAGTTCATCTAATTTGGGCGCTCCTATTCTATTTGTCAAGAAGAAGGATGGCACATTATGTATGTGCATCGAGTATCGCGAACTCAATAAAGTCACAATCAAGAACAAATATCAGTTGCCCCAGATTGATGATCTCTTCGACCAGTTACAAGGCGCAAGTTACTTTTCGAAGATTGATCTTCGTTCGGGTTATCATCAGCTCAAAGTACATCCAGATGATATTCCTAAAACGGCTTTCAGAACTTGTTACAGACACTATGAGTTTCTGGTGATGCCGTTTTGTCTTACAAATGCGCCGGCTGCTTTCATGGATCTCATGAACAGAGTCTGCCGGCCAATGCTCGACAAATCTGTCATCCTGTTCATCGATGACATTCTCATCTATTCAAAGACCAAAGAGGATCACGCTACACATCTGCGAGAATTGCTAGAGTTGCTGCGCAAAGAGCGACTTTATGCCAAATTCTCGAAATGTGAATTCTGGTTGAGGCAGGTACGTCTCAATATTCCAAACAATTTCATGATCCTTATACTCAAATATAAACTCTTTGTTAACTTGTACCTACTCAATATTCAATTCAGATCCAATTCTTAGGGCACGTGATATCTGGTGCTGGGATTGCTGTTGATCCTACAAAGATCGAAGCTATCCAGAACTGGGAATCACCTCGTAACGCCTCAGAGATTCGTAGCTTTCTGGGATTGGCCGATTATTACCGCCGATTCATCAAAGACTTTTCAAAGATCGCTGATGTTAGGCACAAAAAGGCCTCAGTCAAACCTGTTCTACATCTGAGGGGGAGATTTATAATCAAACCTGTTGATGCATTTGAAGGTTGAATTTAAGGCCTGTTATATGCCTTATTGAAACCTGAAAATGATTTGCAATATCAGTCTAAAGCTGTTCTATATGTTGCATGTGTTGCAACTAAGACAGTTTGTCCAAGCTGCTCTGTCTGCTGAACAGGCTGGACATAAACTGTCTACGTTGCTCTACACTGTTGAGCAGCTTGGACAATTTTAAAGTGTTCTGTTCTTTGTGAACAGAACCTGTTCTTTGTGAACAGGCCAAAAACACTTATGAATATTTTTCCACAGTCATCATGTATTGTTTTTTTGACTACAAAAGATCAGTTTACAAAGTCGCAGACAAAGTGAACAACAGACTGCTCAAGCCTGCCCACAGCTGTTCGTAACATGAAAGACAAAAGGTTATTTGAAAAAGGGTGACAGACCTTTTTCTTATATCAAAATAGGCCTTTACAAGGAAGAAAGACGCAAAGTTGACATTCCTAAATTAGTTAAAGGCAATGCAACAGTAGACAAAGTAAATAGACAAAAGTTCTGCACATGTGAAGACAAGTCTGCTTTTCAGAAAAGTGCAGAAAAGGTTATATTGTCTTTTCAACAAGACTTCTCCTTTTTCATTCCGTCCAATGATGATGTTTCTCTTAGATCCTCTAAGTGAGTATAAAAGGAAGCTTCTAAGGTCAGAAAGAAGTGTGAAGAATACTAAGTGCTGAAACCCAAGAGTGAACGTGCAAGTGTGATATTCATGCATGCAAGTCTTCTGTGTAAACCAGTATCTGTGTGTCTAAACTGTTTTACATAAGCTGTTCCTTTAAGTCTTGTAAACACAGTGAGTGCTTCTTAGTGAGTGTATTCATTGATATACTAGTTTGAGTTTGTCTTAGACTAGTGGACATACTGTTGTATCTGTCATCTCAGCTTGAACTATTCCGCATTCAAGCTTGTTTGTAATTAACAAATTGTTGATAATACATACAAACATTGAGAAAAGAGTGTGTAGTTTTTTAAATTGCTGTATTCACCCCCCCTCTACAGCTTATAACTATATACTTTGGAAACCTCTCGGGACCTACACTAACTTTTTCTTCAGAACTGTAAGCCATAAAATTTTGTACCTTATACATCATTGTAGCATTCCAGTTCTCCAAGCTGCTGAAAGCTTCAGCTTCAGCCAAGTCTTGTATGAAGTTGCTTGTTGATGGGACATTAGTGTTGGCCATCAGACATTGATTGTCTTCTTCATCTGATGATGAATCAGACTCCTCCCAGTCACAAGTCTCTGCCATGAGTCCCTTTTGCCGGTTGGAAACCACTGAGTTTTCCAACTTTCTCAGCTTAGACATGGCCATAAGGTACTTAACCCTATAGCCATCATCCTTGTTTGTCTTGTGTGGTTTGGATGACTGACCAACAACTTTTGACACACAGTCAGCAACTATATGGCCAGGTTTGCCACATTTGAAGCACTCAGCTTTGGACTTATCAAATGCCTTCTTTTTTACAGCACTTGAACTTCCCTGTAGCATGTGTCTTCCGAACCTTTTCTTGTTGAACATTTTAACAAGCATGGCTATCATTTGCTCATCGTGCAGTTCAGCAAGATCTGCATTGTCTTCCTCATCAGACACTTCCTCCTTGTCATCAATCTGTTGATCAGGTTGAGTGAACACATCACCCACCTGACTTACAGGTTGTCTCACACTGGCCACAAAGGCTGCACCTCTCTTAGACATTTCCAAGGCATTTCTCTTTTGTTGCCTTGACTGCTCATCGTTCAGTAAGGATCTATACAGGTTGACAAGATCCATACTTCTTATGGTACCTGAATTCCTTAAGATTGTTGAATAATAATTCCATTCTTCAGGAAAAATGTCTAAGAATTTGTTCACCAGAGTCAGGCTGTCCTTGGTGTACCCAACAGCTTTGACATCATTAATAAGAGCAGTAAACCTGGTGTAGGTTTCTGTGAGAGTCTCCTTTGGTTTTGCAAAGAAGAGTTCATACTGTCTAACAAGATTGTTAATCCTGTTATCCAGTGTGATTGTGGGTCCATCATTGACAATACACAAAGTATCCCACATCTCCTTTGCAGTCTTCATCTTCTCAACCTGTTTGAACACATCATCAGGCAGAGAGATAACCAGGTTATTCCTGGCCTTAGCATCCGGAGCCACCAATCTTTTGTCTTCATCAGACCATTGAGCTTTTGCTTTCTCAAAGGTTCTGATTTCAGGAGTAGCTCCTTCAACCGCTGGAGTTATAGTAGTAACAGAGGTTGGCACATAAGGACCCTCCATTACTATCTCTGGTAGTTGTACATCCAGATTCTCTAAATAGAGCATCATTCTGCACTTCCAGCCAGAGAAGTTCTGATGATTAAACTTTGGAGGTTTGCCCATTGACCCATTGTCATAGTATGAGGAATTTGCAGCACTGTTGTCCATGGAAACTTTGGGAAAATGTGAGATCTAGAGATGACACACACTCTAAACTGCTCTGATACCAGTTGTAGGTCCTGAGAGGTTTCCCAAGTATATAGCCTTAAGCTGTAGAGGGGGGTGAATACAACAATTTAAAAACTACACACTATTTTCTCAATGTTTGTATGTATTATCAACAAATGTTAATTACAAACAAGCTTGACTACGGAAAGGTTCAAGCTGAGATGACAGATACAACAGTATGTTAACTATTCTAAGACAGACTTAAACTAGTTACAATGAATACACTCACTAAGAATCACTCACTGTGTTTACAAGACTCAGAAGGACATCTTGAATAAGAACAGCTTAAGCACAACGCACTGTTTTATTCAAGGAGACTTGCATGCATGAAAAGACACACTCTAATGCACGTTCTGATTTCACACTCTTGGTTCAGCACTTAGCTTTCTGCATAATCTTTCAATCTTTGGAAGTTTCCTTTTATACTCACTCAGAGGATCTAAGTGAAGCTTCTTCATTGGATGAAAGGAAAAGTGGAAAGTCTTGTTGAAAAGACAACATAAACTTTTCTGCACATTCTGAAAAGCAGACTTGTCTTCGTGTGGGCAGAACTTTTGTCTTTTCTCTTTGTCTACTGTTGTATAAGCTTTAACTAAATAAGGAATGTCAACTTTGCGTCTTTCTTCCTTTGTTAAGGCCTATTTTGATATAAGAAAAAGGTCTGTTACCCTTTTTCAAATATCCTTTTGTCTTCATGTGACAGAATAGCTAGGGCAGGCTGAGCAGTTTTGTTTTCCACTGTCTTCGACTTTGTAAACTGATCTTGAAGCCAAAAACAATGCATGAAGACTTAGAAACATATTCCATAAAGTGTTTTAGCCTGTTCACAAAGAACAGGAACTGTTCACAAAGAACAGAACACTTGTAAACTGCCCAAGTTGCTCACCAGTGTAGAGCAGCGTAGACAGTTTATGTCCAGCCTGTTCAGTAGACAGAACAGCTTGGACAAACTGCCTTTGCTGCAACACATGCAACACATAGAACAGCTTTAACTGATATTGCAAATCACTTTACAGGTTTCATTAAGGCATAAACAGGCCTTAAATTATACCTTTCAAGTGCATCAACAGGTTTGATTAAATATCTCCCCCTTAGATGCTGAACAGGTTTGACTGAGGCCTTTTTGTGCCTAACAATCTCCCCCTATTTGCAATAACCAGTCTAAGCTGGCATTGTCAAAAATTGCTATATATTTTTACAGTACATTTGCTGAAATAAAATTTACAACATCAAAGTAAAGTAAAAGATCAGTTTATATATACACTGATCCTTTAGATGCTCCTCAGCTGCCTTAGCACTCATTGGCATTTCGGTGTAACCCTGAGAAGATGATGTCGAACTTTGTGGTTGATCTTCTGGTTTAGAAAACCCTAAAAATGCCCTACCACTCACATCTTCTGCTTCTGCAGGTATGCTCTCTTCTTCTCCCGAGTAAAACGCTGTAGCCCCGACTTCGGTACACTAGATGTGATGGCTTTGACTTTCCGAAGTACATTTCAGGATCCTGTACTTGATCATATTCCATCTCTTTCTTTTATATTTTAAACTTGAAGGCCCGCAGAGTTCTGATCACTTCTTCAAGGGTAAGGGTTGCTAGTTTATCTTCATCATGCTTTATCAATGCAGTGTACATCTCCCACTTTGCTGGTAAAACATCTTGAAGTTTTCAATCTTATCAGTTTCTTTATACTCAACAATGTGGTTATCAAGTTCGGTCAACAGATGATAGAACTTTGTGATTATCTCATCCAAGGATTCATTCTTTAGTCCTTTGAAGATCGAAAATTGTTGTTTCAATAATTCGGTTCTCCCCTTTTTAACCCTAGGATTTCCCTCACACTTCTTCTCTAGAGCTTCCCAAAGCTCTTTAGAAGTTCTGTGATTTCTGAACGTGTGCGGAATTTCAAAAGGTAATGCCATTAATTTACGATAAGGCCCGATTCTCAGCTTCATAAATCTTCTTGTCGTCATCTTTCATATTTTGATAGGACAGAACCTTCAATCTACCCACGAGGTCTTGTGTTGGGGAAACGTAACATTCATTAATGCATATCCATATACACATATCATTGAATCTAGAGAAGTCCACAAACCTATCTTTCCACCAGTAATAGTCCTCAATCTTCATCAGCTTGGGTGGTGAATTTTATTTGCCCACTTCGTGATCCATTTCCAAGAATTAATGCAAACTTGACATTCTCGTAAAACTTTTTGTTCACGAACTTAAATTACTTAATTTTAAAATAAATTTGAAACAAGTCTTACGGACTTAATTAAGATTGTATAAATTATAACTTTAAAATTTGTTTTCTAAATTAAATTCGTTTTAATGTTAAGTTCGAGAGAAACTATGTTCGAGAGACTTCAAGTTCGAGAAACCCTAAATCAAAACTGTCAAGTTCGTGGATGGAGAAGTTCGAGATTCTGACAAGTTCGAACCCTGACAAATTCGTGAAACCCTAATCAGATAACTTTGAATCTCTGACAAGTTCGTGGAGGAGCGTCTGACAAGTTCGAGGAACCCTAAAAACACCCATAAGTTCGAGCGCCACAAGTTCGTGAAACAGCCAAAAATTTGACTATTTCAAAATTTCAGATTAAATCAATGTTTTTAAGATTAAAAACAATGATTTCGACTGAACTATTGAACTAAGATGAATATTTGCCAAGAAAATTGCTCGAAAAACACTGAAAACTTCGAAAAACACGTGATCTATCCGTAAAACACCAAGAAACCCTATGAATGTTCACCAAAACATGACGAACACGAAGAACATTCAAGATTGGCTCTGATACCACTTGTAAGGTCACCACGTCTATGGATCGAATCAAGGTGCGACGTCGTCCAACGAGTGCGGAATCCTCGTTAGACGCTTAACGGATTGATCACGCACGAAACACGGAGCCTAACACAATGCCAACCGATATGACACTGACCCCACACGATGTATCACTCTAAGACTCTCTGATATCGCTCTCAAGTTCGTCGGCTAGCTCTCACAAACTCGGAAAACGTATTTCGCCAAAAGTCACTGAATTTACACAAACAAGTTCATAATATAACCCTTAAGTTCGTGCATGGCCCAAGCCCACGAACTTACAAGTTCAAGCCCATGCAGATACGAACTTGTGTGACTTAAGTTCGTGGCCTATGCCTTTAAGAACTTATTCTCACAAGTTCATTACCTCAAGAACTTATCTTCACAATCATGAACTTGACATGCAAATGTAAACATCATACATAATCATGAACTCACCAACATGACTTGTATTAATAAAGTCCTATCTATTACATATCTAGACTGCTATCGTCACACAGGGTGTACCAACACTGTGGTTCTGGAATGTGTGTTTTGTTCATCAGTAAAGCCAGGGAATCTGTGGCTTTTGCAGTTTGGTTCACAGTCAGCAACAGAGAAGCGAGAATGTTAGCCATCTGTTTGTTAGCGTCTACGTCTCCCTGGTATATCTTGAGTTCTTTGAACAACACACATATGGAGACGTCAGTGATTTCCAGAGCTCTTTTAGTTGTTCTACTAGCAAGTGACCATTCTAGAGCCAGAGAAGATAAAAAATGGATATTAATGTCATCTCGGTCCTTGTGGATGTGGAGCTTGTTCAATTCATTAAGAACAGTACAGAATCTGGTAAAAGTGTTCTGAATGGATTCTCAATCTTTTGCCCGGAACTCAGTGACTTTAGCCTTGGCCTCCTCAATCTTGGCTCTGTCATTCAGATCGGCTCAAAGCATTTGTATTTCCAGTTCATCCCACATTTCTTTTGCTGACATTTTGTTGTCAACATTTACGAGTATTTCAGTGGGAAGGGCCTGATAGAGAAGGTATTCTGCCCTGTGATCTGCTGGTAGTCTCTCTCTTTCTCTCTCATCCTGAGGACCGCGGACTTCCTTGGCTGCTGAAACTGAAGGAACAGTAGTGGAAACTGCTGGGATGTCAGAGTAAAAGATAGCGGTTCCCTCAACAATGGATTAGATCATGAGTTGACGTATTGGCTGCATGCTGATGAATTTGAGGAACCGCTTTTTCCATTTCTCAAATTCATCAAGATAGAGAATTGGTGGTCTATTCTCTGACCCTAGTACAGGAGCTTCTCTTGACATGATGATAGTGGATGGTGAGTGTTGTTCTAAAAAATGATTTTTGGAAGTGGAAACTGTATAAACATCCGAATGAGCCGAAATTCGGATGATGGTATGAATTTTGGATGACGTGGAGACGTGTGACACCTAGAACCATCTAAGAAGGATGCGAAGTTTAGTTAGGTGATGTTTCGGGTTGGGTGAACCGAAATTCGGGTGGATGGTATTTCGGTTTGAGTGGTCCGAAATTCGGATGAATGATTAACAACAAAGATAAAGTGTTAGACGATCCAAAATAGTGATAATCTGAATTTCGTATTAGATTTTAGGGACCGAAGATCACATTTTGGCTGATTCGAGTTTCGGATGTAAGACCCGAACTACTATTTGATTCGAGATAGTTTCACCCGAAGTAGGATCCGAAATTTGGGTCCGAAATTACACTTAGCAAAATTTCTCCTTTTTAATATAACAGTAGCAGATGAAGAACAAAAACCCAGAATTTAGAAAAATAAGTTTTAAGGCCTAAAAATGATACCTAAGTGCTCGGTTTTAATTTACAATCAAGTTTTAAGAAAAACAAGTAACCAAAAACACCCAAAATCTGTGATTCTTAAGCAAAAACCATGAAAAATTCCAAGAACATATTTGATTCGATTTTGCACCAAATAATCACCAAAAACATGTTTGGATTGAACAGAAAAGCTCAAAAACTATACTAAACTGATTATCGATGATTATGAAGTATTAAAACACTGAAAACCGGAAGATTTACATGGAGTGAAGAAGAAAATTGTGGGTTTTGTCAAAGAACAAGATGAATAGCGTCGAAATGAAGAAAAACTCAGTTGAAATCCACTTCTTTGGCTTTGACACCAATTGTTGTAGTAGTCCCAATCAATATTCAAGCACTCACACGCATAAACAATGATTTAATCAAGAAACAAAGAGAATAAAAACTCAATCTTTGCATAACTGTCAGAGAGAAATAAAGTGAAGGCACCGCTTTTCTATTAGAATAATGACAAAAAGTTGGGAAACCCTAGGCGTGGTTTCCTTTAAATACATATGGAAGTTTAAAGGATTTACAAATCACACTCCTAAACTTTCTAAATAAAATAAAAGATTACACATAAGGAAATGGGACTACACTGAAAGAAAATAAAAACTATCTATTACAAAATGGAACCACATGATTGAAAATTAATATCTAACAAAGCCCATTTTGCATTAATTGATGAAACATCATCTTTTTGCATTACTGATGTTACCAATACTAAAGATGATGATACAGATGTTGGATCTATTTGTTTGATGGCTTTGATAGAAGAGGAGACAGATGGAGATGTTAGGAATTTATGTTTCATGGTGGATGACTCAGAAGCAAAAGTAACTGAAGAGGAGGTTGAGAACAAAGAAGGGGAGAAAGAAGAGAAAGATGTTGATACATGCTTAATGACAAACACGTAGGACGTTGATGAAGATGTTCGTTCGTGCAGTTTTGAAGGAGCGTCGGAGGTATCCCTTGAAACTTTCTCGTTATCTATGTTAAAAGAACCATATCAATGCATGAACTTGAAAGTCAAGACATATAAGAGCTTATTAAAATAACCAAAACAAAAGGTTAAATCCATCTCTAAGAAACACTCAACTGAACTGTCTAAATTGCATGAGAAACTTAAAATTGCTATGGAAAAGAATTCAGTTCACTTTAATGTAGTTTTAGTCATGACAAATGATAAAGGAACTCTAAAATCAATGATTAATATACTGGAGGCTCAAATTCAGTCTCTGAAACTTACCAAATCTACTTTATCCACTCAGCTTTTTGATTTAAAGGAGAAATCAGAAAAATTAGAACGTGAGCGTGTAAGCAACCTTACAAAATATGACGCTTTATTTCAAGAACGTGTTGCTCTTTTCAAGAAAAAGTAAAGATCTAGAGGATAAATTTTTAAAGATAGTACACACTGATCAAACAATCCATCCGAATCAAACGAAAGATACAGAAATTTTTAATTCAAAGATGGGTCTTGGATTTGAAAATCCGGGTTGCTTGAAAAATGCAATAAGCCAAGCACCAATTCTTTACCGTATGAAATATATGCATCGATGCTATACTATGAATTTCACAAAATCATCCGATGAAATTGAGAAACTAGAAGAGTTAAATAGGAAACGGGAGACAAATTACAACTAAATCTTGATTATTCAAGTATCAAAGAAGATCCGTTTTCAGACACACCTATGGAAACATTGAGTTGCTAAATGAAGATGTTGATAAACTTTTGGTCATTAAAAGTGACTTATAAAATCAACTCAATCATTTAACAACTCAACCATCAATACTGAAAAGTGAAGTTTTCCTCGAAAAAGAACAAGATTCTTTTGTCAATTTAGAATCTCAACCTATTAAAAGTCTAAAACGTTCTAAAACTGATGATTCGGGTGAAAAACAAATGGCGAAAGAACACTCTTTAGATCTCTTTAAAAATTTTGGAAATACTTTTGATGAAGAGTCTTCACCAGTTTTCGAAAAAAGATCCAATTCTTGAAAAGAACAATTTTTTGATTCCGATGATTTTGATACATATCTGGACTCAAATGTTACTCAAATGATGGAATTCAAGTAATTGATATGTTGTCTAAGAAACCAACGTTAAAGATATTGGTACATTAAAAAGGTAAGGCAAAGGTTGTAGACATATCTGAGAAGATTGATGTTCCATCATCTTCGAAACAAAATATTATTTAGATGAATGTTTCTTAAGTTTATCTGAAGTATAAGAATTCTCCAAAAGAGGAATCTTATAATTCATATAAAAATAATAAACATTTTAAGGAACAATTTTTGTTTATGAGATTAGCTATGCCCTTTAGTTATCATCCTCACTGTACTAATACTGATTTCTCTTACAAAACAAATAAATTGATCTAGAGACGAGATGAGAAGAAAAAGAAAGAGGTGAAAGATAAAGTGTGGGAACAAAAGCAGAATAAGAAAAAGAGTGTTAAGAAGAAGAAAGGGAAGAGAGTATATTGAGCATTTTGAATGTAAAGACCATTTTAAAAAGTGTAATGTGCATGTTAACAAAGTCTAGAAACAGAAAGACAAGGAGAAACACTGTTCTTTAAATGATAAACAGTTACATGTGCCTCTTAAATGTGTAAATCTGTCTGTAAAGAATGTGTTTGTGCCAGTTACACAAACTGCTAAATTTCCTATATCGGTGATGTATGATTCTACTCCTGTTGCCTCTTTGAAATTTAATGCTACTAGATTATTTGTATTTCTCAAGAATTCATTTGATAAATGGATCCTTAAAGAATTCATCTTTGACAACAAGAACTCAAATGTAAATGTGTATCTAAATAAGTTTTCACTGTCTGAATGTAGGATAATCATGTGTGGTACGTAGACTTCGAATCCTCAAAACACATGACTGGTAGAAAAGAGTATCTCTCTATATTCGTTAATAAATTCGTTGGAAATATCCGCTTTGGGAATAACCACTTTGTTGCAGTAATGGGTCACAGTGATTACAACTACAAAATCTAACTATTAAGAATGTGCACTATGTAGATGGTTTAGAGCTCAATCTTTTTAGTATAGGAAATTTTAGTGATCGACGCATGGAAGTAAGATTCAAGGCTAAGATATGCAGTATTCTGAATTATGATTGACGAGCCGTCGTTGTGGCCCGTAGAAATAACCTTAAATCTAACTATTAGCGTAGAGAAGTAAGAGTCGAATCTGCAGGCAGTGCGTATGTGAATTAGGGTTAATTAGCTAGTTTCTTTAGTTTATTAAAAGCGATTAAATTGTGAATTGAGTGATTTGTTTAGAATAATGATTACGACTAAATTATAAGTAAAACAATGACAAGCAACTAACGAATTGAGTAACAAAGCAAATTGAAGATAACCATTTACGGAATCACTACATCATAAGTTATTATCCAATTAAATCTCATGTAACGGTCACATAGACATAACCAATTACTTAGTCATATTACTCGTAAATAATGTAACCAATAAATCTCGGCATAGCGCATGCAACATTCATTACTTGTTTTAATCCCTAGACTAACGGATTCGGCACAAATAATTATATCACTATGAACTATCTTGCTTTTACCAATTAAATCAATTATTCATAAAACAACCAAATGCATATCATTTGTATCACACAAAGTATTCAATCATCCAAATACATCAATCCATAAACAAAGATTCATAAGGGTAAAACTTAGCCGTAGATCCTTCGCAAATGGCTATGGTGGTTTAGCCACTCATCGTGCGCTCTTCATCGGGAATGATTAGAGACATCATCGTGGGCTCGAACGGTTGCAATCCACCTTCTTCGTACTCAAATCGTGAACCAACTTCAGCAGGGCTTCGCCGCTTTTCTCAATATTTTCGAACCCCTTGAAATGGCTGTCATCGACCTCTATTTATAGAGGGTGTGAAAATTAGGGTTTTGGGCTAAAAAACGCATCTGAAATTATTTCACGCCGCACCAGGGTAGGCTTGGGTGTAGGCCTACGCCCTGTCCTGCACTAGGGGTATGGCCTGGGCTACGCTGGTCTGCGCTAGAGAGTGCTCTCTAACTCTGAAAAGTTCTGTTTTGCAGCGTAGGGTGGCGCAGTTCTGCGCCCCCACTGGCTCGAATCGTGCTGAATTTTTGCGAGCTGCTTCCTTTTGACTTCTTGACCCTGAAACACAATTTTGGAGTAAAAGTATGGAAGTTACGAAGCATCGGTGCATAAAAATAAGCCTAAAACAATGCCGAAAACACATAAAATTATAGTCCTATCAAACCTCCCCAACATAACTCTTGATCGTCCTCGAACAAGCCTTTGGAATCAGAACTAACTACGTACCGAGCATATACTAGAAGTGTGTCTAGAAATTCTATGTTAAGCTAGCCTTTGCAATAATGCGCTAAAATTTTAATATGTAAACCAAAGACGTTTTTAGTTAATATATATTTTCCTTAGAATTTATATAATGTATCTCATTCTTGGAAATTACTCTTTTCGCTCAAGGTTACGCAACTTAAAACATGTGGGTCTTTTGACCATCTTTTCCTTTTATGCATGTTTACGACATAATTTTTATTTTTAATTTCATGCTTGCATCGATATTTTTCAAACTCAAGTTATCTAGTTGGTCCATGTAGCGAGATTTAGGTCAATCACTCCCAAACCAGATGGTTTTAGGGGATTAGGCATGAGTGGTACCCCAACGGACTTAATTTCTCGAACCATCTAGACTATAATTGAGTCGTTTTTAGGCTAAAAAACGTGATTAAGCTCTCCCCCTTATTGCATGGGTTTCCAAAATCTTTTGACACATTACTTATTTTTAAGCACGAATATAATTTAACCTACTTGAATTCGATTTACATAACAAAAATGTTAACTATTATTACGACTCATGTCGTAATTATAGAATATTCTGTCAACACTAGCCAATTCCCGAATACATATATTTTCTATTTATCATCATTTTCCACGGCCTGATCGGCAAACAAGACTCAAATGGGGAAGGCATGAGGAACTATATAATTATTAAAATTTCGAAAAGGAATCGGCTAAGAATAAAAATAAACACTACTAAAAATAAAGAAATTAAATGCAACTACAAAAATAAATGAAAGTACAGAAAAATAAAGAACAAGGAAAGATAGTACCCGATCATCAAACTGGAGGAGGAGGAGGACCAAAGACGCTGCTAAAGAAATCTCCATATGGACCTTGATCTGCGGGGTCTTGTGGTGGAGGTGGGAATAGGGGTATAGGGATAGGGTTTGGTAAATCCTGCCTGCCATGTGCCGAATAGCGCTTATAAGAAGGTATGACAGGGTCATATAACTGGTACTGGGGCATAGTGTAATCAGCATATGACAAATATGCCAAACCGGCTAGGGAATCCTCGTGATGCCACACTCCCTCCCAGTAAGCCCAGTTGTGCCGCTGGTAGTAGGCATTTTGGTATGCCATGGCTCTCTGCCCATCCTGAATCCGAAATACCCGATCATGCAAATAAACAACCCTATCATAAATATGGGTCAATCTCTCATTCATATCATCTAACCTCTGGGTCACATCTTCATGGAAATCACCTCGACCCACCACAAGATCATCTAATTGTCGCATAACGCGATTAAAATCAACATCGTCATCGTGTAGACTGTGCGAGGTAGACGCCCCTCTGTTTGGCTCTTCAGGCCAAACCTCCGCTTCATTCGCGGCCTTCGGCTCTCTCTCCTCTCATCCTCCATGTAGCTCTCGATATACGACTGATTTGTTTCTTTGTCGTATATTTCAAACCCCTTATCTACTTCCCTAAAAGATAAAGTGGGGAACATGGCGGCCATAATATACGTTGCCAAAACTGTAGAAGCAAGGGAATTGGGTGAAAGTGCACCCATCCTCTCAAGGAATGTAGATATCAACCATCCGTGGGGGATGATCGTCCTCTCTCTCGTGTTGTACATAGCCCAAATATCATTAATGACTGTTCAGGCAAAGGACAGTCTGGGTTTACCTTTGAGAAGAGCATAAAGAACAGTGATGTCCCGGTGTCTGACCTTAGACAGGTCGCTATCTCGCGACAATATATTATTCACAATTATCTTGTGAAGAACCTTGCACATAGGGCACAAAACCTTCCTATTATAGGAAATGGAAGCTTCTGCTTCCTCAGCGGTTTGGTTAAACACTTTGCACACCTGCTCCACCCACTATCCAGACCAGGTCATATTAATAAAGGCCAATTGGGCCTCAGATTTATACTTGTACCCACATTGGCTAGACCCTTTGTTGCCCACCCCAGTATCTAAGTTAAACAATTGGCGAAGGATTCTACCATCCATCGCCACGTCCCTACCATGGACGGTGCCTATCAACCTAAGCTCATTGTACGTGTTACCCGTCTCCCTCCTAAGGGTAGACATCCACTCCACAACATCGGCCTGGTGAATATGTGGGCCGCCTAGATCGAACACCCCCTCCTAACGTAAAAATTCAAAAAGATACAGGATTTCATAATCCTCAAAATCCTGTCTCCTAACCCTCTTCTCCACTAAAACATGCCTAGAATATTTCTTATACATAAATAACTGCGTTCTAATTTTCTCAGGGTGTTGGGATACTAACGGTTAGGGATCCATTCTACCGGCACATCAATCGGTTTGGTTCTTTGGCGCGTTCTTCTCGATATCTACAAGTTCAATCATTCAATGTATGTATGAGATAAGTTTAATAATGTAACCTATAATTACACTTTGCACAATTACGCTCAATATATTTCGATGCTTATATATATATATATATGTGTATATATATATATATATATATATGTATATGTATATGTGTGTATACATATATATATAGATATGTATACACACATATACATATACATATATATATATATATATATATATATATATATATATATATATATATATATATATATATATATATATATATATATATATATATATATATATATATATATATATATATATATATACACTTTTACGCTCAATTATGCACATCTTTTATATATATAGTCTATAACTTGCCATCATATTAAGCACTAAACATGTATTTAATATATCAATGAAAATCCATTTAGCACATAAAATCCATTTCTAGCTAATTACCCAAATTTATAAATTATAAATTATATGCACATTTTTGGCAACCAACTTTTATAAATCCAACTTATTTCTAGAAATTAATCATGGAAAATTAACTAAAATAGCAACTAAACATATATCTCAACATACATATCTCAAGATTATTATCAAATTTATGCAATTTAACATACTTTGACTCTAAAAAGTCAAAAGCACCATGAAAACTCCATGGATGACCATGAAGCTTCATACTCTCATTTTGCTCAAAAAGTATGAAATAACTTGCATTTAAACAATAAAAACTATAACCTTGATGATTGAAAGCTTAAAAACGGTAGAATTTTAACGTTTTTTCTTCACCCACTTCTACACACATCGGTGGAGAGTAGAAACCAATATGCCCATATAAGGGTGAGGTTGTCTCTATCCACCAATACGCGTTTTGGGCGGGCCTATGGCTTGGATTCAAGAAACAAAACCGTGCGGCCTTTGCCAAAGTGAACAATATCTTGTCTCAGGGTGGTCTGGGCTGTTATAGTTGGTATCAGAGCCAGGTTCCGGGTCGATGTGCACAGCGGGGATGTTGTGTTCCCATGGTGGAGGGATTGTAACATCCCACATCGATGGAGACGAGAAACCAATATGCCCATATAAGGGTGAGGTTGTCTCTATCCACTAAGACGCGTTTTGCGGTGGGCCTATGGCTTGGCTTCCAGAAACAAAACTGTGTGGCTTTTGCCAAAGCGAACAATATCTTGTCTCGAAGTGGTCTGGGCTGTTATAAAAGCAACACTGCCTCGCCTGTACCCCCCTCAACAGACTCAACTATATGCTCTCGTTCAACAGCTGAATGAGGATAATCGTAGGCAGATGCAGCTAATGTTGGATTGGAATCGGCTTCAGACTGATATGTCGGTTGAGAATAGATTCAAGGAAATCAAGGATTTTGGTTTGCAAGGGTAAAGTATCCTGACAAACTTTGGATATTAAGTAATTTTGCCTAATTGTGTTTAAGTATGTGAAATATATGCCTTGTATGTAATTAATTATAATAAGTTATAATTATCGGATGGTAACATCCCACATCGGTGGAGAGGAGAAACCAATATGCCCATATAAGGGTGCGGTTGTCTCTATCGACCAAGACGCGTTTTGGGGTGGGCCTATGGCTTAGCTTCCAGAAACAATATTATGCAGCCTTTGCCAAAGCGAACAATATCTTGTCTCAGGGTGGCCTGGGCTGTTATAATCAGTATCAGAGCCAGGTTCAGGGTCGATGTGCACAGTGGGGACGCTGTGTTCCCATGGGGGAGGGATTGTAACATCCCACGTCGGTGGAGTGGAGAAACCAATTGCCCATATAAGGGTGAGGTTGTCTCTGTCCGCTAAGACACGTTTTGGGGTGGACCTATGGCTTGGCTTCCAGAAACAAAATCATGCAGCCTTTGCCAAAGCGGACAATATCTTGTCTCGGGTGGTCTGGGCTATTATAAGTGGCTTGACATCTACAATTAAATATGCGAAGAATCTATCTATACTATTAAAGGAGTAACTATACTCATTTCTGGTGAAGCCACGTGTCGTCACCATAAATCGACATGTGGCAGTTATAGATTTTAAAAAGAATAAACTAATTTAAATTAAATCTATCCAAATCTAATATAATCCACTTTTAAATTCAAATAAAATCAAATCAAACAAAATCTAATACTCTACTAACTTATTAATTAGATCTATCGAAATCTAATATAATCCACTTTTAAATTCAAATCAAATCAAATCAAACAAAATCTAATAATCTACTGACTTATTAATTATAAGATAATATAATAAACGTTTAAAAAAATATATAAGAAAATTATTACTCTTCATATATATTTACAAATATACAAAATTAATAGGTCATGATAAATAATAATATCACCTTATATACTTTCGTTTAAAAAATAATATTTTTATCTTTATCTTTTTATTTATTATAGGGATAATTGCGCAAAAAACCACCAACTTGTCAGTTTTTTGTGATTAAAACCCCAAACCATTTTCCGTTGCATAAAAACTCTGAACTAACTAAAAATCAGTAAATCAAGGTTTTATCAATGGGTAACCGGTTGAGACCGGTTTTTAAATCCTACGTGGACCGGTAAATAACTTACGTGACATAAATTTTAATTGTTGAAACCGGTTGCCAAGTATTACACATCATTTAAACCCTCATTGATGATGTATTCCCGTTTAAAAAGTACAATTAAAAATTATCAACGAGGTTTAAATGATGTGTAATTATTGGCAAACGGTTTCAACAATTAAAATTTATTCCACATAGGTTATTTACCGGTCCACGTATGATTAATAGCTGTTTTCAACCGGTTACCCATTAATAATACCTTAATTTACGAACTTTTAGTAGTTCGGGGTTTTCTATGCAATGAAAAATGGTTTGGGGTTTTAATCACAAAGACCCGACAAGTTTGGGGTTTTTTACACGGTTATCCCTTTATTATATTTTATATATATTAAAAATATCCATGTAATACGCGGGTAATAAACTAGTATGATATTAAAGTAGGGTTTCCTATATGAATAATGCATGAATAAATAAAAACCCTTTTTTACATTAAATGATCTAATTCTAAATCTCACCAACAACTGTGAGCTAAAAGTAACCCTATTAATGCATGAACTTAACAAAACCTTTTAAAAATCTTTAAAAATAATGCGTATTTGGAAAAACTAATATTTTTAATAAAACTTTTGCAAAAATATATCTATATTAATTATATTAATATATATAAGATTATATTTAACCATTTTGCAATGTAAATAATCTAACCCTCAAAAAGTTCATCTCATGCATGCATGATAAATCTGTAAAAACTAGTATAGAATGTAACTAGGGGCGTTAGGAAGAGTATACCTTAGTATTTCTTGAGAAAAACTAGCAACGGATTGAAGAGTTGACGTAAAAAGGGCGTTTTTGAGAGGGTTTAGGCCTTTAAATCGAAAATCGCCGCTTCTAGAGTCGAGTTTTAGGGCTTATGATGTCTGAGGCGTAGGGTTCTGTATTTATAAAGTTTTCAGCGCGCCGGAGTTAATCTAGGGCATGCACAATTCTCTAAACCCATTTCTTCACTTTTAGAATTTTTACGCTCAATCTCCCCAACTTACGCAATCGGGTTAAAATAATTCATTCTACATGCTTAAAAGTTTAATTTCTGACGTGGGGTTTCCTACACTTAACTTAAATCTTAAACCTACAAATAATTAAGGTTGAGAGGAGAAACCCTCCCCAACTTAGATGGCTACATAAACCTAACACATAATTAAGTTAAACACACAAATAACACAAAATCAAATCAAATATTCGCCTTTTCGTAGGGAATCACGATTGCACTTAGCATGTGCAACAAGCCGTTAAACCACTCGGTATTCTGAGTGGATGAGTGTTTTCTCGTGAGGGTTTCCATAAACACACCCACAAAGTTCTCTGGGTTGCCTCCCAGGAAGCACTAAGTTTACGTCTTCAGCCAGACGTACTGCTCCTATACTAGTTTAACTAACTTTTGGATCTTCTAGCCTTATAAGTTCAGAGACTAACATATTATTGGTGGCTCATTGAACATATAGTTTGAGTCTATGTCCATTGACTTTGAATGGTGTACCACGTATTAGGTCCTGAATTTCTACCGTACCATGTGGGTAGACTTCAATTACAATACAAGGACTTGGTCCACTTGTTTTTTAATTTACCCGAAAACAGTCTAAGTCTTTAGTTAAATAACCAGACCATGTTTCCCTTGGTAAATATTCTATTTTTCAACATTCTATCGTGGAAAGCCTTAGTTATCTCTTTATAGATTTTAGCACTCTCGTAGGCTTCTCTACAAATCTTTTCCAGTTCGTTTAATTGGAATTTTCTATCGGCGTCATGCAAATTAAAATTAGTGTTTCTTAATTACCCACAGAGCTCGGTGTTCCAATTCCACAGGAAGGTGAGACAACTTACCGTATACAAGTCGATAAGGGGAAATACCAATTAGTGTTTTAAATGCAGTCTTGTATACCCATAGAGCATCTTCCAGCTTTTGTGACCAATCTTTACGATCTGGGCTCACTGTTTTTTCCAGGATTCTCTTGATTTCTCTATTAGAAATCTCAACTTGTCCGCTAGTTTTAGGATGATAAGGCGTTGCTATTCGATGATTAACTCCATAATATTTAAGGAGTTTTGCGAAATGTTGATTTTTAAAATGTGACCCTTCGTCACTAATTATAGCCCTCGGGATACCGTGGCGTCCAAAAATATTTCTTTTGACAAATTTGCAAACTACCTCGATATCATTGGTTCTTGTTGCTTCTGCTTCCACCCATTTGGAAACATAGTCTACCGTGACCAAGATATACTCATACCCAAATGATTTAGGGAAAGGTCCCATAAAATCAATCCCCCACACACATCAAATATTTCAACAATTAAAAGTAGGGTCATGGGCATTTCATGCCTTTTTGCAATGCCGTCTGTTTGCTGGCATCTAGTGCATCCTATTACAAATTCATATGCATCCTTAAAGATTGTGGGCAAGAAAAACCCACACTGCAGTATTCAGTGGCCAGTTTTCTTAGCACTGAAATGACCACCGCATGCATATGCATGACAGTGTTTAAGAATATCCTCAT
Organism: Centrapalus pauciflorus; assembly: GCA_020465985.1. Taxonomy (NCBI): domain Eukaryota; kingdom Viridiplantae; phylum Streptophyta; class Magnoliopsida; order Asterales; family Asteraceae; genus Centrapalus; species Centrapalus pauciflorus. Next base: position 44,969 of record JAANYP010003896.1, on the reverse strand, counting down.
GTTCCAAATCAGGGACACATCGTCTCATAATTTGATCCGCACCTATCTTAAATAAATCCGGCTCATCCCAAATGTATTGCCTTGCTTGAGCATAAAACTATTTTCTTTGTTCCGGCAATCTTCCTGATACGAAATAGTTGACTAAATTCGCAAACCAGGGAATTTTGGAGATTGATAATAATTGTTCATCAGTGAAGGAGTCCCTGATATGATCAGTTGAATCTGTTGGGATAATTAGGAGCCTAGATAAGTGATCGGCAGCAACATTTTGTGTGCCTTTCTTGTCCCTAATTTATAAATTAAATTCCTTCAACATAAGTATTTACCAAATTAGTAAAGGATTGACATCCTTCTTTGCTAACAAATGCCTTAAAGCGCTGTGGTCATAGTACACAATTACTTTTGGCCCCCATGATCGTAATTTAGCTAGGGCAAATACTATGGCTAATAATTCTTTTTCCGTAGTCGTGTAATTTATTTGTGCCTCATTAAAGGTTTTAATTGCGTAGTAAATAACCTTTGGCTTCTTCCCTAATCTTTGGCCTAATACAGCACCCACTGCATAATCACTAGCATCACACATGATCTCAAAAGGTTGAGACCAATCCGAAGATTGCAAAATTGGTGCATTAGTTAACTTCGATTTAAGCTTTTCAAATGCTTGCATACATGATTCATCGAAAGTAAACTCAACATCTTTAGATAGAAGATTACATGACGGCCTTGAGATTTTACTGAAGTCCTTAATAAACCGCCGATAAAAACCAGCATGGCCTAGGAATGATATGATTCCTTTAACATTGGTGGGGGGTTGAAGTGAAGATATTAATTGGACTTTTTCCTTGGCCACTTCCATGCCTTTCTCAGACACTGTGTGACCTAAGACTACCCCTTCTTTCACCATGAAGTGGCTCTTTTCCCAGCTTGATACTAAGTTGGTTTCAGTGCATCTCTATAAAACCTTCTCTAAGTGTCCTAGACAATCCTCAAATTTCTTATAGAATATGGAAAAATCATCCATAAATATCTCAAGAGAACCACCCACCATATCTAAAAAGATAGCCATCATACAACGCTTAAATATGGCGGGCGCATTACATAAACTGAACGGAATCCTTCGGTACGCAAAGGTGCCATATGGGTAGGTAAATGTAGTTTTCTCTTGATCCTCTAGATGGATTGGAATTTGATTATATACGGAATAACCATCGAGGAAACAATAGAACTTTTGACCTGCTAACTTTTCCACAATTTGATCTATAAATGGTAGTGGAAAGTGATCCTTAGAAGTAGCAGAATTTAGTTTCTATAATTGATGCATACTCTCGGCACCGTTTGGGTTGGACTCACCCATTTGCTATCAGATATGGGATAGATTATCCCAACGTCCAACCATTTTAACACTTCTTTCTTGACTACCTCCCTTAGATTGGGATTTAGCCTCATTAGTGCATCCCGTGCTGGTTTAGCTTATGGATCGGTAATGATTCGGTGCAGACACAAAGTAGGACTAATTTATTTTAAATCTACTAGAGTCCATCCTACTGCCTCTTTGTATTTAAATAACACTTGCAGTAAGGCTCTTTCTTGCGCTTTGGTCAGATCTGATGAGATTATGAAAGGAAGAGTGTCATTCTGACCTAAGAACGCGTACTTTAAATGAACTGGCAGCTCCTTCAATTCTAGAACAGGTGGTTGTTCTATTGATGGCTTTGCTGATTGAGGCAAATTAGTAGGTAACTTTTCAGTCTTATGGGTCCATGGCGGTTGTTTCGATCCCAGTGTGGATTCCATGATTACCTCTAAATCGTTACACTCATGAGAATTCATCGTAGATGTATCATGCTCAACAAAGAACAATTCAGTAGCGTCTTTGGTGTTACTTAGCGAACTTTGTTGTTGTGCAAGTTCGTCAACCACATCGATTAGATAACACTCTGAATCGATTGTAGCGGCATTCGAAGCATTAAGCACATTCAATCTCAGTTTACGGTTACCAAACGCGATATCTACGGCTCCCATTCTACAATTAATTTGAGCATCAATAGTAGCTTAGAATGGTCTGCCTAAGATAATAGCCAGCTGATTGTCTCCAATGGAACTTTCTGTATCCAGAACTAGGAAATCAACTGGATTGTAAAAGTCTTCAACCTTTACTATAACATCTGATAGAATACCCCTTGGGCATTTGGTTGACTGATCTGCCAGCTGTAAGATTATATTAGTCGTCTGTAACTTACCTAGATCATGTTTGTCAAACAAGTTTCCAGGTAAAATATGAACACTATCTCCAAGATCAAGCAGTGCTTTCTTTATCTACACATTGCCAATTATCACTGGAATCAGTGGTGATCCAGGATCTTTTAGCTTAGAAGCCAATGAACTAGAAACTACTACACTTAATTGTTCAGTTAGGTTGATTTGCTTAGGAAGCGAGATCTTAAACTTTCTCTTTTGTGTGCAGAGATCTTTTAAGAATTTTGCATAAGAGGGTAATTACTGAATAGCCTTGATCAAAGGAATATTGATCTTAACTTGATTAAACAAATCCCACAAATCCTCTGGTTGTGGGCCTCTTTTGCCATAGGGGGAAGATTTAGAGGTTTCCAAGGCAGCACGGTAAGGAGGAATGTCCTGATCCTTAACCGCCTCACCAGCTTTGGGAGTTGGAATATCTGCCTTAATCGGCTCCTTAAAAGTGACTTTCTTGGGAATATCATTCTTCGGATCCTCTTTTTCTTCATACACGACCTCAGTGTTGGTATCTTCTTCTGCCTCTTGCTCTTTAGGCATCTCAATCTTTTTCTTCATACACGACCTCAGTGCCGGTATCTTCTTCTGCCTCTTTTTCTTCATACACGACCTCAGTGTCGGTATCTTCTTCTGCCCATTGCTCTTTAGGCATCTCAATCTTGTTACCTACTTCTCTACCACTTTTCAGGGTAGTTACCTTAGTTAATTCATTTACTTTGTTTTTTTCATGCTTTTTATCTTCGCTATGAGCATGCAAAGGATTAGGGACAGTATTACTCGGAAGTTTTCCATGTTCTCTTCTTGTGAGTAACTCAACTATCTAACCCATCTGTCGGCTTAGAAGCTCCATGGTCTTTGTACTGATAGCTGACTGTTGCTTCATAAATTCTGTGAACTCCGAGAATTGTGAAGAAGTCATGTTCGTTTCCACTCGGAAATGAGGTTGATCACGTTGGTTTGACTTATAATATCGCTCATCTTTGACAGCATAGGTAGAACCATATATAATCTCTTCGTGGTGCTCATACGTTGGTATAGATTGATGATCGGTAGGCTGATTAGTCTTCCACCGGAAGTTAGGATGATTTCTCCATCCCGGATTATAGGTTTCCGAAAATAGGTTATCCCTCTCCCTGTGAGCTCTAAAACCATAAACTTCGTTAGCAAACTCCTCAGTGGATTGCACTTGAAGACAGGCTTCGGAATGATGAAATAAATCACCGCACGTGACATAGTTAACTGATACATTTGGGTTTGAATTAAGACCCTTCATCAGTTGATCCATTTTTTTACCTAATCTAAAATTTCGCTCTTAACCTCACGTTTCCAGGCATTAACTATGCCCATCACTTGAACTCCTATGATGTTCTCAGAACCTGCTTGAACCTTGAGACCTTTACCGAGTTGATTCAGTAACTCCCAAGCCTCATCATCTTCTTTTGCTAAAAACGTGTCTCCCGTGGTAGCAATAATCATGTTGCGACTCTCTTGACTCACACCATCAAAGAATGTTTTGATAAGCATCCATTTAGGCACTTCGTGATGTGGACAAGCTCTCAACGATTCATTCATATGATCAAATGCTTCGTAGAATTGTTCACCAGGTTTTTGTTTAAACCCGATAATTTCTTTTCTTTTCTCAGTGGTTTTACTAATGGGATAGTATTCATTGAGAAATTCTCTTTTAATTTGATCTCATGTCGTGATGCTATTGGTCGGTAGTGACACGAACCAATTCTTAGCTTTCTCTTTTAAAGATAAAGGACATAATCGAAGTTTTAAACCGTCAGTGGTTATACCTCGAACATGATTTGCTTTATAAATAGCCGTAAACTCAGCTAAACGCTCGTAGGGTTCCTCACTTGGCATCCATCGGAAAATAGGAAGAATTTGGAATGATTGAGGATGACCTTCGGGTGCGTTCTCATTTTCGAGGTAACGAATAGGAGAAGGGTCGGGCACATCACCAGGGCGGTAATGTGACTCAACCGTCCTTCTTGCGTGTTCACCCATCCGAGCGATTAGACGCAGCGGTTCTTCTTGTTCGCGATTTCGTGGCGAAATCGGACCCTCTAAGGTTGGAATTTCTTCCTCTTGTTCGTTTCCGTCCTCTGCATGCGTCCGCTGATCGATTGAATTCTTCGTGATTAATCTTTGTTGTTTTTGAATCATAATAGTCTTCGGTGAGATTTAGCTACATTTTTTATTTCGGATTCTAATTGTAGCGGTAATCCTCTGGCCGATCGATGTGTGATCATAAACTATTAAAACCTTCAATTAAATTGCTTAGTTAAACTAATTATATTTTTTGTGGTAAAGTAGAGGACTACAATTTCCTTTTTGGATTTTTCAAAACTTTTTTTTAATAATAGGAATTACAGACTAAAAATAATTAAAACTTAAGTACTTAAAAAAATTAAACTTAGTCCAAAACTAATTATTCCTGAAAAAAAATGAAGTGAGCATATTATTGTAATTCAGATATATGTTGATGATATTATGTGTGGCTCAACTAATCCTGACTGTTGTCAAAAATTGCTAAATTAATGACAAAACAATTTGAAATGAGCATGATGGGAGTGATGAATTTCTTTCTCGAGTTACAAGTTAGACAACCTGGAAATGGGATTTTCTTAAATCTATCTAAATATTTTAGTGATTTATTAAACAATATAACATGTCTAACTGTACTCCAATGCCTACACTGATGGCACCGAAATCAAATTCTAAGCTAATTGCGAACCCAGATGGGAAAGCGGTGGATGCTACGAATTATCGGGGCATTATTGGTTCTCTCCTGTATTTGACAGCTAGTTGGCCTGATATAATGTTTTCGACATTTGTTCGTGTTCATTATCAAGTAAATCCTAAAGAGTCTCACATTCCTGTTGTTAAACGTGTCCTTTGTTAATTAAAGGAAAAATCTAATCTTGGTCTTTCGTATCCGAAGGAAACATCATTTGAACTCAGTTCTTATTCGGATACTGATTTCGCAGATAGTCGCTTGGATAGAAAAAGCACAACTGGACATATATTTGGAAGACAAGTTAGTCAATTGGGTGTCGAAGAATCAAAATTGTGTTTCAACTTCTACAGCATAAGCAGAATATGTTGCTGCAGCTAGTTGTTTTTTACAAGTTTTGTGGATGCGAACCCAACTGAGTGACTATGGTTTTGTTTATAACAAAATCCCCATTTATTGTGATTCCAAAAGTGCAATTGCAATTTCTTGCAAGAATGTTTAACATTCCAACAATAAGCACAGTGATATACGGTATCACTTCTTTAAGGATCATGTTGAAAACGGTACTGTTGAATTATATTTTGTTCATACAAAACATCAACTTGCTGACATTTTTACCAAGGCATTAGATGCAACAAGGTTTAATTTATTGGTATTAAAGTTAGGAATGTTGAATTTAACAAATTAAATTTGTCTTCTCTGTATTGTTCACAATTAATTTGATAGTTAAAATTTTACATTGTTCCTTAATTAGAAGATTTTATTTTTGCTATGTGATTCTATTTTCCAATACATAATTGTTTGATTGAGGGGGAGCTTGTTACAAATTCAATATTTGTTGTAGGGGGAGTAAGTCTACATAAATCTGGAGTGAAGCTGCATTTTTTATTTTAATTTTTATTATTCTTTTATCATAGTTGAATTTTTTTCATATATTTTTTATCTTCTTAGTTTTTTTATTTTTACTTTTTAGCTATTATTATTTCTTTGTTATTTTTTTGTGTGTGTTTAGCCGTGTTTGGGAAAAAGTATAAGCCGAAATATTTTGAGGGATTTTTTTTCAAATTCAAACTGTATAAAAGGCAGTTCATTTTTAATCTTTGAATCTTTACACACCGCCTCTACTTTTGAATTTCTTTCCTCGAAAATTAAAACTTTCGGCAGAATCATACTTTTGTGCATGAACTTCTTGAGATTTTATAGTTGAAATCATTTGAGTAGGTCCTCTTTTAGTTAATTCATGTGTTTAATTTCAGTTCAGTGGAAAAAATTTCTGATTTTGGTCTGAATCTAAAAAGTTGATTTCTATAAGTTTCAAACAAAAAGACTTGATTTTTCATGGTTTTGATTAGGTTTTTAAAAATCTTTTGTAAAAAGAAGTTGTTTCAAATGAAATTACAAGTATGGGAATATTAAGTTTTGTAGGAGTTCATCAGTGTATATGTTTTTTTGAAAAAATCACTGGCAGCACTTGTATTTCTGAAGATGCTTGAAACTTGCTCGAGTATGTATAACTCGAAGTACTTCGAGTCTTAAATACTCAAGCTCGACTACCTAAGAGACGAAGTACTTCGAGTACCTGTTACTCGATCTTGGCTGCTTGTGATGGACAATAATAAACTTGTGTGATAGACAAGTCATTCAACAAAACATATTGTAAAGTGTTAAAGTTCCATGAACTTCGAGTTCTTGTGACTCAAACTCGAGTCTATTAGACTCGAACTCGAGTTGAGTTTGAACGTTTTCAAAATTGATGATTTTCATTCAAACTCCGTTTTCAAAAATAGGTGAGCTGATAATAAAGGTTTTTAGGCACTCGAAGCATTTTATATAAGAATCGAATTTCGAGCCCTTTGGACTCGATTTCGTGTTGAGGGGGAGTGTGGTATTACTTTTCTTCGAAAGAATACAATTTTAACTTGGAAATTAATCTTTACACGACTCAAAGTCAAGTTCTTTTGACTCGAGTTCGAGTTCATTGGACTCGAACTCGACTTCAATCAACTCGAGATCTATATTTGGCAAATTTTTAGGGTTAATTGCGGCCAAAGGTAACCTATTGTCACAATTTTTCAATTTGGGTAACATATTAATTTTTTTTCTAATTAAGGTAACATACTTTCCAAATCAAGCCAATCCAGGTAACCATATCGGATTGAAAGGTAAACATTACTGATGTGACAGTTTCCTTGTCCAGTCAGCACTTTTTTTACAGAAATTATAGGTAATTGTTATATGATGTGCACAATTTTTTTTGCAATTTAAAAGTACTTTTTTATAATATCTTGCTATTTTGAGAAAATTTAAAAATAATTAAGTAATATTAGAAATTATAAAAACTGATAGACTGGATTAAAAAACTGTCATATCAGTAATTTTTATCTTTCAATCTGATATGGTTACCTTGATTGGAAAGTATGTTACCTCAAATAGAAAAAAATTTACTATGTTACCCAAATTAAAAAAAAATTATAGACAATAGATTACCTTTTGACGTAATTAACCCATTTTTTTTTATTGGTGACTAACATATTTCATTTTTTATTTACAGATATCATGGATATCCCTCAATCCACCCATCACTCCTCAAACTCACCTAAATATTCCTTATGATGACCAACCCTCCCACCATACATGGCCACATAATTCTGACTCCGATTCCTCCCAGCACACAAAGCAATCTAATCCAAAGAACCCACAAAAGCTAACTAAAACAAGGAAAAGAAAAATTCTTTCAGGGTCTTCCCTCTTTGACCAATCTGACTTTTTGCAACTCTGAGAGAACAACGAGCGCTACAATACGGATTCCTCAGATTTCCTTCTTCCTATTGTCATCGATGTATTTCGTAATCATCCTTTAGGATATCTAATGAAGTATATACCTAAAGTTCCAAAACAACTCTTGAATATAATGACTTATATCCAGGAGACAATTTTTCATTATCTAACTGTCGACATCGACGAATATGAGCTCAGGATTACATTCAAGAAATTTAAGAGAGCTATTTTTGTACCTGAAAAAAGATGCGCATTTCATCCTGACAAAGTCACTTATGATGACTTTCTGTCTGAGTCAAAAATCTTTGTTGATCTACAAAGAGTTGGATAGGCCAATGCCCTTCCCTCAGCTGGAGCTTTTCATAGGAAATATTTGAAGGGGGGAGTGATACACAATATGAGGCATTCTACTCAGATGTTGGACTTCCAAACATACAGGACTTGACAAGGCCAGTCTAGGAAATTTGAGACTACTGCATCGTTTCATATTCAATAAGCATTATGATTATAGGCTGATTTTATGGAATAAGTTAATAGGGCTGGTCAAGGCAAAAAGCACAAAAAATGGCAAGAAAAATTATACCAGTTCAAAGATTGTTGCAATTGATTATTGGGGTTGTAGTCAACCAGTCGGATCAAATACCTCAAAAATATAATTCTGAGCCATGTCCGGGCTGGGTGATGACTCACCTCCCTATTGAATCCAATCATTCTAAGGATGTGCCAAGATTGTTTCCATCCTTATTATCTTTTGTTGATTCTGATGTGCCACATGTGCGCTCATATATACTTAAAGCTCCTACGGTTCTTGCAACACCGCAAGAACCTACCCAAGGAGACTCCCCACAGAGTGAAGGTCAATTAGCTAGGGCAACTGGCCTGGGTGAAGAGATGAGAGAAAAATTTAAGAGGGGGATACAGGGGCCATCAGTTGCGGAATCTCATCATGATGATCAAAGTGATAGTGAGAAAACAGTCTCAGCGGAGCATTTTAATACTCAGTCTGTTGACGAATACATTTTTTATTCCAGCATACCGTTAGATACCATAATAAAAAAAATAAGTGAGAGAGCACTAAAAGAAAAAGAAAGTGCAATCCAGCCTTTTCTGAGTCGGGCGACCACATATGATGTTTAGGCTCACACTGTGGGTCTCGACATTGAAGTAGTCAGCAGCTCACTGACAAGTGCACACCCCCCCCCCCCCCTCCAGACACTCAGCTCCCTCTTAATAGGGAACTGTTTCAATTTTGCACGGGGATATTACACATATGCTTATCTCCAACTCACTTGGAGTTGGTAGATATTGAAACAAGAAGTCCGTTACCCTAGGCTTCGACATTTTTTACCACAACTGTACAGGCTGTAGTTACACATTCTTTTACTACTGCTGGACTTAGTGTCCGAGTCGAAACATCCGTAGTGGCACCCATTGGTGTTTCACAAGGATCGGATGGAAGTCCTATCGTGACTTACACTGAGCGAGTCATGAGCACATGTCACCCTGCTGGTTCGTCCGCAGAGGTGTTAACGGGCAATCTAGGTGATCCTGGTGTTAGTTATATGTTACCCAAGTTTGTCACTGAGGATTTCTTGATGGATGTTACTGATCGTATTTGTCAGGAATTCGGGGAGAAATTCTCAATACTGAATGATCAAATGGGGAGCATGATTAGAATAATGAAAGGTAAAAGTACCGAACTAGTTGCAATGCAACGATCACCTCCCAGGCAGAGAGAGCGGAGAACTGAGCCAGAGGCTGAGGCTGACACGTCAATTGACTACTTGCAAAGCCTCATGGTGGGAAAGACGATCTCCATGTCAAAGACACTAGCACCAGATGACATTAGTTTGATTGAAATGTTGAAACACAGAACTGAATCTGAGGCTGTCGATAAACTTGTGTTTGAAAATAGAATGAATAAGGTAGAAGACAATATCGATGTTGTTCTTCATAAGTGTGATCGGATGGAAAGTAAAGTCATAATGAGTTGGCAAAGTTAAAAGAGGGAGTTGATGTCCTGGAGGAGACGTGCAAGGCTCAGTCACTAAAACGAAACCATGATGATCATGATGACTCTGATGATCATCATGAGGGGGAGATGACGGAGCCCTATGCTACTGTTGGTATTGGGATTGAGAAAGAGACAATTGTGGAAGGGTCGTATGATAGAACTGCTGGTAGTGTAAAAGAGATTAGTGTTGAAGTTGAACAACTCCAGATGGTGATGACATCCTCACCTTTATGTGTCACACCATTAGCAGTTGAATTTCCATCAAATGAGAATGTTGAGACTGAATTGATTCGTAAAGAGTCAAAGGTGGAAAAGCTAGAGACTAATTTTGAAAAGGTATTAGAAGTGGTTGTGATTGAGGAAGAGCATGAAGAAGTGGTTCAAAAGGTATTAGAAGTGGTTGAAAAGGTATTAAAAGTTATTAGTTGAGTATCTAAGTGAATCTGAAGTGTATGGAGACATATTGACAATTCTTCCATCAGAATCCCCAGTTACTACCAAAATTCCAACTCAAGTTAGTCCCTCAAGTCCAAGTCCTGTAGATGTTCAACAAGCTTTGGGTGATGCTTCTTTCTATTAGGCACAAAAAGGCCTTAATCAAACCTGTTATATATCATAGGGGGAGATTTTCAACCAAACCTGCTTGATACACTTAAGGGTATAATTTAAGGCTTTTCAATGCCTTGTTGAAACCTGATAAGTGATTTGCAACATAAGCCCAAAGCTGCTCACACTGTTACATTCATTGTAACATGACAGATTGTCTAAGTTGTCCTAAACTGTTGGACAGGTTTGGCATAAACTGTCTACGTTGTTCATGTCTGTTGAACAACTTTGACACAAACTTAGAGTTCTGTTCTTTGTGAATAGAACCTGTTCTTTGTAAAGAGGTTGTACACTTTATGGAATTTGTTTCCATGTCATCATGTAAAGTCTTGGACGTATAAATTAGTTTATAAGTCGAAGATAAAGTGGAAAATCAGAAGCTGCTTTCATTTCCTAAGCTGTTCTAATACATGAAGACAAAGTGGATATTTGAAATGGGTGATAAACCATTTCTTATATCAAAATAGCTATACATGAAGAGGAAAGGATTAAAGTTGACATTCCTCATTAAGGTAAAGCAGCATGCAACAGAGACAAAAAGGAAAAGACAGAGATTCTGCTACAAAGGGACAAATTTTGTTTTGTCAGAATGTGCAGAAAAGGTATCTTGTCTTTTTGTAAAGGCACTCCATTATCTATGCATCCAATGAGGAAGTTTCACTGGGATTCTCTGAGTGACTATAAAAGGAAGCTTTTAAGGAATGAGAGAAAACCAAGAGAGAGACAATCCACAAATCTAGAACGTGCAAAAAGAATTGTGTTTTCATGCATCCAAGTTTTGCTCAGAAAAGAATAGTTAGTGTGTCCACGTTGTTCTTACTCTAAGCTGTCTGTCTGTGTCTTGTAAAACAGTGAGTGCATCTTAGTGAGTGAATTCATTGTAACTAGTCTGAGTGAGTCTTAGATTAGTTATTCATCTGTTGTTTCTGTCATCTCTGTTTAAACCATTCTGCAGTTCAAACCTGTTTGTAATTAACACTTGTTAGTATATACATACAAACTTTGAGAAAAAGTGTGTTGAAATTTAATTAGTGTGTTGAAAATACTTGGGAAAGCTGTTGGGACCTACAACTGATATCTGAGCAGATTAGAGTGTGTGCTAGCTCTAGATCTCTCATAAATCCCTTTTTCCCACCATGGACAACAGTGCTGCCAACTCTTCCTCTTACGATGACAATGGGTCAATGGCAAAACCTCCAAAGTTCAATCATCAGAACTTCTCTCGTTGGAAGTGCAGAATGATGCTCTACTTATAGAATCTGGATGTGCAACTACCAGAGATAGTGATGGAAGGTCCTTATGTGCCAAAATCTGTCACTACCATAATTCATACTGCTGAAAGAGTTGTTCCTAAAGTCAGGACTATTGAGAAAGCAAAAGCTCAATGGTCTGATGAAGACAAACGGCTGGTTGCTCTTGATGCAAAAGCCAGGAATAATCTTGTCATCTCTCTACCTAATGATGTGTTCTAACAGGTTGAGAAGATGAAGACCGCCAAAGAAATATGGGAAACTTTGTGTACCGTTTATGATGGTCCCATTATCACATTGGATAACAGGATCAACAATCTTGTTAGACAATATGAACTATTCTTTCCAAAACCCAAAGAGAGTCTTACTGAAACCTACACCAGGTTTACTTGCCTTAGTCATTGATCTCAAAGCTGTTGGGGTCACTAAAGACAGTTTAACTTTGGTGAACAAATTCTTGGACATACTGCCTGAGGAATGAAATTACTTCTCTACCATCCTCAGAAACTCAGGTACTAACAAAGGCATGGATCTTAAATATTTATGGATCTTTGTTGAATGATGAACAATCAAGGTAACAAAAGAGAAATGCCTTGGAAATGTCTAAGAGAGGTGCAACCTTTGTGGCTAGTGTGAGACAACCTGTTAATCAGGTGTGTGATGTGTTCACACAAGCTGATCAATAGGCTGATGATGAAATGGAGGTGATGTCTTTAGAAGAAGAAGAGGATGATGAACATCAAACTGTACTTGATGATGAGCAAATGATTGCCATGCTTGTCAAAAATTCAACAAGAAAAGGTTTGGAGGTATGATGCTACCAAGGAAGTCAGGTGACATAAAAAAGAAGACATTTGAGAAATCCATGTTTGATTGCTTTAAATGTGGCAAAACTGGCCATATAGCTGCTGATTGTGTGTCTAAAGTTGTCGGCTCTTCCTCTAAACCATACAAGACAACAAAGATGATGGCTACAGGGTTAAGTACCTTATGGCCACGACAAAGTTGAAAAAGTTAGAAGACTCTGTGACTTCTAACAAGCAGAAGGGACTAATGGTTGAAAACTGTGACTGGGAGGACTCTTATTCATCATCTGATGAAGAAGACAACAACTGTCTAGTAGCCAACACTGATGGCCCTTCAACAAGTAACTTCAAGCAAGACTTAGAGAACTGGAATCCCACCATGATGTATAAGGTATAAAACTTTAAGGATTACAGCTTTGAAGAAAAAGTTAAAATGTTTGATTACTTATTTGTTGATTTGAAAGCTGCCATTGAGAAGCATGATGCTTTGAAGTCTGAAATCTCTAAGCTAAAAGCTGATCTTGAACAAAAATCTAATGAACTTGACAGCTTTCATAAGTTGAAAACTGAACTTGATAAAGTAAATTTTTTGTTAAAACCAAAAATCATAAGTTGACAAAAATCATAGTGGAAAACTGGTTGTAAATGAAAGAAAATTTTTTGTTAAAACCAAGAGTGATGATCATGCTACCACAAGTAGGCAAAAGTCATCACAGCTCAGTGAAGGCAAAGGCAAAGCCATTGCTCAACCTGAGAAAACTGGAAATAAGTTTTCCAAACCTGTGGAAGGACAAAAGATAATTAAATTACCTATATTTGATCCCTGTCCTCCTAAAAAGTGGAAAGACGACACAAGTAAAGTTGTTGTTGTTGTTCCTTCCACTCAACCTGTTGGCTCTTCTAAAACAAGTGAAACATTTGTAAAACCTGTTGAGAAATCCAACAGAGATAAACCAGAATGTGTTTCTGGGAGTTCTTCTTTCAAGAAATACAAAAAGAGAAAATGCTATAAATGTGGAAAGAAGACTCACGTGGCCAAGGACTGTCATGAAACTGAGGACATAAGGCCTGTTGACACTGTTAGCTCCAACATTGCAAAAACCAACAGTGTTGGAAGTAACATTGTCATTGAGGAGAGTATCTCAACTGATACAATCCAAATTGGAAATATTAGTGTAGATCTCAGTGGTCCATCAACAAATGTTGATAAAGAAGGAGAACTCATCCATATGATGAGTTCTCCTAAGAACTAATATTTCCATGTCACTCTGCAGGTTAAACAACCAAGCCAGGTTTGGAACCTGGACAGTGGCTACTCTGGCCACATATCAGGTTGCAAAGATTTGCTGAGTGATCTCAAGCCTGAAAAAGACCCAAAAGTCACATTAGGTTACAATGTTCAGGGATCCACAGAAGGCAATGGAACCCTTCACGCTGGTGCTGCAATATACAACATAGTAGCCTTTGTGTCTGGGCTAAAACACAACCTTGAAAGCATTAGTCAACTGTGTGATGTTGGCTACAAGGTTAACTTCAATGAGCACTTTAGGTACATACTGGATACCCAAGGCAAAGTTGTGCTATGTGCACAAAGAAAGAAAGGTGTATGTGTAACATCCGGCATTAAACCAGGTTAGCAACTATGACCTAATCAGTATTTAATAGCCAAGTATAACCTAATCAGTGGTCATTAGTAATTAATGAAAGTGATTAACAAGGTTCATGAAGAAATTTTACTCAATTAGAATCAAATTCATCGGTGCGATGAATCGGCAAATCAATAAATCCGATCGATTTACGATATGATGGATTAATGCAACTAAGTACATAATTAAATTATGATTAGTGACACTAGTAATACACTAATACAAGTACTTAACATTAGTTATGCAAGACTAAAACAATTCATTAAAACAATGCATCCAAAAGTATTTATGAAATTACAAGAAAATGGAAATACAAGAATATATTTCTAAATACTTTTATATAAAAAAAATGAAAATTCACAAAAATACCTCACTTAGGCCGGCCCTAGGAGGGTACTAAAATGATTTGAAATAATTTTTTTTACTCACATATTAAAATCAAATCCTCTTTATTTCAATTCATCCAAGATTTACACTATTCTTCATCATTTCACAATCTTTTCAAAATCCAATTTGCCTATAAATAGAGAACATTTCCATTCATTTTAATCACACCAAAACTTCTCTTTTCTCTCTTCAAAAACCGGCCAAAGGTCTCCCAAAGCCAAAAACCCTTCAAATTTTGGTGTTTTTGAAGTATTTCAAGTGTTCTTCATATTTTGAAGTGTTCTTGGTGCAACTTTTGCAAGAGTTTCAACTTCTATTTGATTTCATTCTTCTAATACCCCAAAGTAAGTAAATATTAACTTATTTCATCATATATTTATGTTTATATACGTCTTGCATAAGATATATATATATATATATATATATATATATATATATATATATATATATATATATATATATATATATATATATATAGTCACCAACAACAACAAGTTTCATAAAAACTCAAGTTTATAAATCTCTAGTTTTGTTTTTGAGTTGTTTTCTTCAAATGTGTTTCTAAATATATAAACACATCATGTAAGTGTAAATATTATGAAAAAAAGTTATAAAAATGTGTTTTATAACTTTTTATACAAGTAGTCTTTGAATAAACAACAAGAATCACAAGTTATTTCAAGTTTATGAAATACGGAATTTCGGCAGAAAAGTTGTATCAACTTTGAAAACCCATAACTAATTCATAACTTAACAAAATGAGTTGATTGTTGTCTCAAAAATTATATCTATGTTTTAACTACAAATTTGGAAGTTTTCATAATTTATTATGGAGTTTAGAACCCCCATATATTGTTTGGGAACCCGAAAGTTTGACAGCTCAAAAATGGCCAACATAGGGGTTTTAACAAGCTTTTTCCCTAACCTAAACACCTCGAAAAATGGCTGTTCTAGACTCTAAAAGTTCTTTGTATATAGTAGTTCAATGTCCAAGAAAACCAAAGCCTAAATCGTTTTGGAGCTTGGTCAAAAACAACCTCAAAGTAGGCCGAAAAACCATCGAAAAGCTGGACAATTATATATAGGGAAAAGTATAAAAAATCAACGCACTTTTGATATTTTTCGATTAAGTCCCTGCACCAAAAACGAATCCGTAAAAGTCCTTCAACTTGAAATTTTTTACGAATTCTGTTGTTTTTTGAGATTTTTTAAGAATTTTTCGGGTGTTTTTCATAAAATTTCATTAAGTTAAAGGACTTTTATGGAAACATTTTATGTGCAGTGATTTTTACGAAAACGTTTTTAAGTTGAGGGACTTTTATGGAAACGTTTTTAGTGCAATGATTTATTCGAAAAATACTGAAATTACGTTGGTTTTTTACATTATTTTCCCTTATATATATATATATATATATATATATATATATATATATATATATATATATATATATATATATATATATATATATATATATATAAACTTGTCGTTTTAAGTGGGTTTTATTTATAAACTTGTAATGTTGGGTGATCTAAGACATAAAAACCTATATATATACATATTATCATATATGAGAGTTATTAAGTCCCTATTATCATTTAGGACTCGATTAAACACATCCGGTGCATCACCCATCAATCTACGCTAACTTGCATTTTACGCAAATATTTTGCCATCACAAGCTCGGTGAGTCTTCATAGCCCCTATTTTCACACTGTTATGTTTTGGGGTTGAAATACATGCTACGTTTTCATATGGACACGGAAACAACTTCATTTCTATTATGTATTACACATGTGGTTCCCTCAGCCCTCAAATCATGAACCGTTAAATGCATTTATTTGTAAGCGCGAATATATTGTGGATAGATCTATCGGGAGTCATGTCCCCCAATCGGGTTAGTCTTAATCGGCTAACGGCGGGATGCATATATATTCAACACATGGTATTACGTATGGAAATACTGCACATGGCAAACTCATTTACTTAAGCTTCGGTTGCATGATGGTTTATATGTAATACATAACATGGAATTTATTATTTTATAAATTCAAACTCAACTGTTATTGTCCATACAAGTCAGATTTACGCGTAAACCTATGAGCTCACCAACAATTTTGTTGACGTATTTTAGCGTGTATTTTCAGAAAATTAAGGCAAGTGCATCGCATCGGAAGTATTTTCAAGCTTCTGTACTTAAGGAGTCACATTCATTTTCAAACCATCGGAGATTTATTTGCATTATTTTGGTTAATTTAATTATGTATTTAAATCTCTGTATCTTGCGAACTACTCTTTATCATTTTCGGGTTATGTAAAACATTTCTATATTTTGAAGTTATATCGATGTATTTTGGAAAACGTCCATATAGTGGTCGTTCGTTATGATTATGGTTACGCTTCCGCGACATCACGCTTCGTTGCCAACCGGGGTAACGGGGTGTGACAGATTGGTATCAGAGCCATTGTTATAGTGAACTAGGTTGCATTAGTACCCTAGACTATAACTGCACTTAAGTGTTACTGATTTTTGAAAATATTTCGTAACTAACTAAAAGACTATAAATGGACCTTGATAGCAGAAAACATGTCAAACCAAGTTCAAATCATTTTGTCTGACTCGGAAGAGGAGCATACCCCCACCAGCCGATACAACCCGGAGGTGTTTACTGAGAAGGACCCAACTGAGGAGGAAGACCCCTCGGAAGACGAAGAACCCATGGAAGATGCAGACGAGGAGGAACCCGTGGAGGAAGCCAACTCCTCCAGCGGATGGGGAGAACCATCCGGAAAGGACCCACCATCCCCAGTGGCCCCCTCTTACATCCCGTATCACCTGGAAGTTCCATCATTCACACCATACAGCCCCCACCCCAATGGCCCAAAGATGGTATATACACCCCACAAAAGAGTTTTCATGCCAAGACGGGAGTCTATCCCTGTACCGGCACCACAACCAATTTCACCACCAAGACAACGGGCAAACGCCTGAAGATGGGGCTGGATGCCCGAGACCCTCCAAGAATGGAGGCGGGAGGAGGGAATCCCCTCCCACTTTGAAATCGAAGGACCATCCTCGGCACCTACCCCACCACTCACCCAAGAACCCGCCGAACAGACCATATCACTCTTGGTAGCACGGTCTTCAAGGCACGACCTCCAACTTCGGTTGCTTAACCAAGACATTAGAGAGATGACAGCTCGTTTAGAGCGAGAAGAGTTACAAAACTCCAACCTATACTGGGCTAACCAGCATGCCCTCTCCATCCAACAGGCCGGACTAGATGAGCTTCGGCAATGATTAGCCGAGAGCGAGGCCCGTAATGAGGAGCTGACACAGCGCCTCAATGCGTTGGAAAAGGGAGAGACCCCCGATCACTCCCACACCTAGTACCCCCTCCTCTATCTTTGTAATGTTAGAAAATTATTATGTAATAGTGTAGGACTAATAAATTTCAGGTTATAACCCGCCCCAAGGTAAAAAAAATTATGAATGATTAATGAAAATTGCAAATTATTTATGAATCTGTGTTTGATGATTATAGAACTGCGCCTTAAGAAAAATATGAATCTTTAAGACTCAACTTCTTACACTATGCTCTTTTCTCTAAACTTTAAGATAATGCCGCCAAATGATGACCGATTATGAGTATTGCCCGAGAAATGAGTCTGTAGGAATTGATACAGCTTACCAACTCGCTTGGACCAAGTTAAAGCAAATGATGACCGATTATGAGTATTGCCCGAGAAATGAGCTACTAAAGATGGAGTCAGAGTTCTGGAATCTGGATATGAAAGGAACGGATGTAGCAGGGTACACCAATCGTTTCCATGAACTGAGTCTGCTATGCCCCAAGATGGTCACTTGGGGGCGTAGCCCTGCTCCCCGACCTGCTCGATTCGCGCTGAATTTTCTCGTGGTGCTTTGAAATGACTTCCGGACCCTGAAACACAAATATGAGGTAAAAGTATGATAGTTACTAAGTATCGGTGCTTAAAATGAACATAAAATGACTCTGAAAACCATATAAATTGTAGCCTCATCAAATCTCCCCAACTTAACTCTTGGTCATCCCCGAATAAGCTTTTGGAATCAGAACTAACTATGTAACGAGCATGTATTAGCAGTGACTCTAGGAATTCTATGTTAAGCTAGCCTTCGCACTAATGCACTAAAATTTTTAACATCTAATTGAAGATTGTAGGTCCCGAGAGGTTTCCCAAGTATATAGCCTTAAGCTGTAGAGGGGGGGCGGTGAATACAGCAATTTAAAAACTACACACTATTTTCTCAATGTTTGTATGTATTATCAACAAATGTTAATTACAAACAAGCTCGACTACGGAAAGGTTCACCCTGAGATGACAGATACAACAATATGTTAACTAGTCTAAGACAGACTTAAACTAGTTACAATGAATACACTCACTAAGAATCACTCACTTCGTTTACAAGACTCAGAAGGACAGCTTGAATAAGAACAGCTTAAGCACAACACACTGTTTTTATTCAAGCAGACTTGCATGCATGAAAAGACACAATCTAATGCACGTTCTGATTTCACACTCTTGGTTCAGCACTTAGCTTTCTGCATAATCTTTCAATCTTTGGAAGTTTCAATTTATACTCACTCAGAGGATCTAAGTGAAGCTTCTTCATTGGACGAAAGGAAAAGTGGAAAGTCTTGTTGAAAAGACAACATAAACTTTTCTGCACATTCTGAAAAGCAGACTTGTCTTCATGTGGGCAGAAGTTTTGTCTTTTCTCTTTGTCTACTATTGTATAAGCTTTAACTAAATAAGGAATGTCAACTTTGCGTATTTCTTCCTTTGTTATGGCCTATTTTGAAATAAGAAAAGGGTCTGTTACCCTTTTTCAAATATCCTTTTGTCTTCATGCGACAGAACAACTTGGCAGGCTGAGCAGTTCTGTTTTCCACTTTGTCTTCGACTTGGTAAACTGATCTTGTAGCCAAAAACAATGCATGAAGACTTGGAAACATATTTCATAAAGTTTTTAAGCCTGTTCACAAAGAACAGGTTCTGTTCACAAAGATCAGAACAGGTTCTATTCACAAAGAACAGAACACTTGTAAACTGCCCAAGCTGTTCACCAGTGTAGAGCAGCGTAGACAGTTTATGTCCATCGTGTTCAGCAGACCGAACAGCATGGACAAACTGCCTTCGTTGCAACACATGCAACACATAGAACAGATTTAACCGATATTGCAAATCACTTTACAGGTTTCATTAAGGCATAAACAGGCCTTAAGTTATACCTTTCAAGTGCATTAACAGGTTTGATTAAGAATCTCCCGCTTAGATGCAGAACAGGTTTGACTGAGGCCTTTTTGTGCATAACAATCTCCCCCTATTTGCAATAACTAGTCTAAGCTAGCCTTATCAAAAATCACTATATATTTTTACAGTACATTTGCTGAAATAAAATTTACAACATCAAAGTAAAGTAAAAGATCAGTTTATATATACACTGATTCTTGACTTCATAAAACAACACATGTTTTTACAAAAGTACAACTAATGTACTAATGTATATTACAACTAATGTAAAAGAAAGAAAATTACAACTTATGTAATTAAAGTACAACTAATGTACAACAGGTTTTGGACTATTGGTGTTGGGAGCAGATAATGGTAAGCCTGTCCAACTAATAGACAGCTTCCATT
This sequence comes from Centrapalus pauciflorus, assembly GCA_020465985.1. NCBI lineage: Eukaryota > Viridiplantae > Streptophyta > Magnoliopsida > Asterales > Asteraceae > Centrapalus > Centrapalus pauciflorus. The sequence goes on along the minus strand of JAANYP010003896.1, from coordinate 24,800 downwards.
CTTCACCCACCCAGATGGTAGATGGACTTCATTCCAGTGGAGGTGGACCTTCAAACAATTTTTCAAGCTCTTCCCTTGTTTCCTCTAGATCTTGAATTTCAATTCCGAGGATCATAAACTTGGGATCTTGAAGTTCACCTCTTTCATAAAAGCCTCTGAGTTGATCCCAGACGGCTGCTCTCCACCTGCTTGATTGCCTAAATGAAGCTGCAAGTCTGAAGGCCGCAAGCTATCTCAGATCCACCTTGTATAGATCTGAGGCTCTCTAAAAGCATTTCTTCTGAGTTAAAGAATCTACAAAAAATTCCCCCAACTCAGGCTCTTCAATTATTTTGGCTTCTTCAAACTCTACTCCACTAGGCAGGCTGTAGTCAACTCCTTTCATCTCAACAGCATAGTCACCCTGTTCAATTAAGATGAGGAGTTGTTCAAGCTCAGTATCCTTCTTTGTTCTCCTGGCCTTTATTTTGGGTTGTGTCATATAGACACCCTCACTAACTTCTTTTGAGATCAGGCCAAGATCCTTCACTCTCTCCATCAGCTTCTTAACATATGCCCTGATAGTCTTAGCCATTTCTGACTTAGACTGGCTCAGGGCAACCTCCAGCTCAACCCATTCCTTGTATCCCATCTGTGCAACATCAGTGTAGTCATAAGTTTCCAGTTCTGGGCCTGTTGCACCCATTCTGGTTATCTGCAATTTCCACTGTTTGCCTTTTCTTACTGTGGGGACAGCTTTGACAATTGCTTCTTTGGCAAGCCTTCTATCAGCGACATCCTTAAACCTTTTCCTTGCCAAATTGTCAAAATGGAATAGGGCCCTTGCAGAGGATGCTTGTTTTGGTTTGGTCACAGAGACCAGAGCACCCTTCACCTGTTCACTTTCCTTTTCACCTGCTGATTCCTTAGCAGCTTCCATCAGTTTCTTTTGCACATCTAGAGAGGGCATTTTGATTTTACTTGCCTCTTGAATTGCAAAAGTTCTAGCAGCTTTGGCAAAGGCCTCTTCTTTTCTTAGAGCTTCCAGGGCTTGAAGCTGTTCATCCCTAAACTCAAAATACTTGTCCAAGGGAAGACCCATTTCCTTGGCCCTGGCTTTGTGAAACTTGAGGTCTACTGCTTTCTGCTGTTGAGGATCAACTGCTACTTTTTCTTTTCCTTTAGCTGCTGTAGTAATTGCAGCTTCAGGAAATTCCTCCTCCTCTTCTTCTTCTTCTTGTAAAATTAGATGCCTCCTCCTGCTGCTTGGCCTGTCCTCAGGAATGAATTCCTCCTCCTTAGACTGAGGAGGGTTTGGAGATTCAGCCTGAGTAGGCTGAGCAGCTTGGGAAGCACCTTCCATTGATGTCCCTGCTGGTTGACCAGTGGGTATTGTAGGTATTGATTCTCCTTAGGATAAGAAGTTTTCTCCCCCTTAGACTTAGTCTTCGAGGCAGATGACTTCTCCCCCTTTGAAGGAGATGTACCAGCACCTTCGACACCTGGTCTGCCAGAAGACACATAGTCAGCAGGCTTGCCAGCAGTTTTGGCAACAGGCTTGGGGCCAACCAGGCTAGTCACTAAGAAAGCCAGGTTGTCCTTCACCTCTGCAAGTTGGGAAAGACAGGTTTGAAGAGAAGAGGTTTGGGTATCAGCAAGTGAAGTCAGCTTGATAATGTTTTCTCTATCAAAAGCTATGAACAGCAAACTCTGAAGCTGTGCAAGATGTAGTTCAAGAGAATCTTGCACATCAGCAAGGTTTGATGACACAGAATTGGATAGAGAACCAATAAGTGTATTCAAGCTGGCCAGAGTGGCAGGAAGTGTAGAATTGCAAGAAGTTAGGTGAGATGACAGATGTTGAGAAATAGCTGTCAGTGAGGACACAGAGTCCTGTTGGAGTGAAAGAATTGAGGATAGGGAGGCGGAGACAGTTTGCAGCTGTGCAGTGAGTGCAAGCAGCTGTGAGGTGTTGTCAGTTGGTGGAGTGTCTGGGATGGAATCCTTGAACAAATCAAAGAATCCCTTAAGCTGTTCAGACACAGAATCTAAAATAAGAGAGGGTAGAGAGGACATAGAGGTTTCTAAAGAACCAACTTTGTTGGTCAGCAAGGTAAGCTGATCCTTCAAAGGCAGGTCTTTAGGGGATGGAGGTGTATGAGTGGATTGTTTGGAGTGAGTAGATGGTGATGAAGAGGATGAGGCTGGTGTATGGGGATGGGATGTAGAGGGAGAGGGTATTTTGGACAGAAGCTCCATAGCCTGGGCAAAAGTAAGGTGGCCCAGCTTGAAGGGATCGATGGGTCCTTCAGCAGTGGCAGTAGCTGCATCATCAGGAGAGGGGGGTAGAGGATGGTAGCCTTTCAGACATTGCTTGTTTTGCAGCATCCTCATTAAGGCCAGTGGTTGTTCCCTCTGCAGTACCTTGGTTTAAAGTACCTCATCATGGGGAGATGGGATTTGCATTTCAACATCAGCAGTGGTGAAACCTGCTGATGGAGTTTGCATAGAAGGGGTAGCCTCACCCAAGGGATGGTATGTTCCCTGAGGTTCATCAGCTTGGGTTGTTGGTCCCTCAGCAGCTGTTTGGTATTGAACAGCTGTATCATAGGGAGCAGAAGTTTGAGGCTGATCTGCCGGTTGGTCTAAACCAGCAGGGTGGACACCTCATGTAGACTCAGGGTGTAGAGAAGTATGATGTGGGGACAGTGTGGACTCAATATGGAGTGGAGAAAACTCCTGTCTTTCAATATTCTCAGCCTATTGGGAGGCTAGAATAGTTGATGTGGCTGTCTCCATTTGTACAACTGGCTCCTGTTGGGAGGAACCAGAGGGTCTAGGCTGACTTGGGGTTGACACAGGGTGGAGTGAAGCAGGTTCCAAATGTGCTGAACCTTCTCCCAAAATAGGAGAGGCATCATGGGTTGCTTCTTTTTCAACTGAACCCTGTTGAGAGGGAACAGAGGTGCTAGTTTGGGCTGTTGGTTTCTTTTTGCGATGGTAGAGAATGTGAGATGAGGTGGGTGAGGTTGGAGGGGAAAGAGGTTCAGACTGGACAGGTTTAGAGACTGGGTCAGGAACAGGTGGGTTGACGTGTTCCATAGTCTCAGGTGACACAGAGGCACCAGCCACAGAGGCTTCAGGTTCAAAGAATGAACCAGGATGAGGAGCCTGCTCCCCCTCAGCCGCAGAGGCTGAAGGTGCAGACTCAAGCTGAGCGGTTTTGGCCTTCTTGGGGACAGGCCCAGCTTCAGTGGTTGCCAGGGTCCTTTTAACAAGCTTGGCCCTGGCTTTGGATTTTCTCTTGGGAGCAGTTTCAGGATCCACACTCACATCAGAGGGTCCTTCCACCAATCCTAACAGCCTTCTCATTGGTGTTGACAGAGGAGGCTCATTGGGTAGAACAGGAGTATAAAACACTCTATTTCCTATTACTGGAAAAACAACATTACTAAGAAGAGGTTGAGAATGATACAGATGCTCACCACAATGATGCTTGAATATGAGGCTCAAAAACCTGGGATACCGAACAGCAGCTGGACGGTTTTCTTGTTGAACCAAGTTCCTCAAGTTCAGGAAAATCCACTTAGCCATGTCCATTGTAGTCCCATCCACCAGCTGTAGGACTATTAGGATTTCATCATGGCTCAGTTGGTCAAATGAACCACCCTTACTTCCGAAGCACATCACTACTGAGGCAAATAGAAAACTGTAGGTAGGAGACAGATCCTTCCTGAACAGCGTAGCTCCGATTATGGGTTCTGCTACACCACAGAAGCGTAGCAAATTCCCCATTTGGTCATTTTCAGGTTGAGGCTTGTCATATGGTTCAACAGTTGGCAGATGAAGAACCTCTCTGAGAAGACCAGTCGTTATTTCAATGGTCTGAGTCCCATTGAGAATAGTGCCCTTAATGACTTTGGTGTTGGGGTTGTAGGCACAGGTATACCAAAACTCATACACCAACTCCTGGTACAGGACACCAGGAGTGGCAGTCATTGTGTAGTTCAACGGATGAACTCTTAGAAATTCCCCCATCTGTTCATAACCCTTCCCCACATAGTTTTTGGGAATGGTTAGGTTGGCAATGTAGTTGGTGGGCTTTATGGTCAGAATTGTGTAACTGATGAGTGTTTCACAACATCATCACCAACGAATACTGGAAGAAAGAAATTGTTTCTTTGAGCCATTTGTGAAGGTTTGGGATTTTGAGAGGCAGAAGACACTTAGTCGATTTAGGGTTCTTGAGGATTTCTGGAAATAGTGAGGAAGACGAAGATGATACAGTAGGGGGTATTCATAGGATTTGAATGTGAGTACGTATGAGAGGGAAACATTTGGGCGGTTGATTTGAAAAGGTCGTTAACGGAAAACGAAACGGTTGTCCATGTCAGACCGTTTGTCAGACCACTTGAGCCCTTTTTAATCACTAACACACGTAACCCACATTATCCGCAGTATTTAAGTAAAATAAAAACAAAAAATAAGTAACTTAACTGTGAAGAAAGGTAGTTAAAACTGTTGGTCAAACCTGTGATGAGTAGGGTCATCACAAGCTGTTCATTCTTCAAGCTGTTCACGCTTCACACTGTGCCTTCAACCTGTGCTCTAATGTAAGATCAGGTTGTGTTCAATAGTTGAACAGGTTACAGGACAATGTCTTGTAGATCAGTGTGATGGAGTGAGCAGAGTGAAGAATAGACCATCAGAGCTGGCTTTGACATGCAAGCTGTTATTGTTCAACCTGTTATATGCTCAAGCTGTTCAAGTTTTTCAGAAAAATGATCAAGTACAGAACATGCATAACCTGTTCTGCCTAAGCTGTTCTGAGAAACTTGAGCAGTGTGAGACATACAAAGTCTTAGACCTTTGAGGACACTTAGTCACTCTTGTGTAACATGCCCAGCTTGCTGACAAGGTAATTAAGCCTGGTTTCATAAAGAGTTTTGGTGAAAATGTCTGCAAGCTGTTCATTAGTGGAAATAAAACTTACTTCCACATTACCTTTCTGAATGTGATCCCTGATGAAATGATGTGTGACCTCAATATGCTTTGTTCTTGAATGAAATACTGGATTGTTGGAAATAGCTATGGCACTTGTGTTATCACACAGAATAGGAGTTTTCCTATACACAAGCCCATAGTTTTAAAGCTGATGCTGCATCCACGGAATCTGTCCGCAGTAGCTTCCAGCAGCAATGTATTCAGCTTCAGCAGTAGAAGTAGATACTGAGTTCTGCTTCTTGCTACACGAACTTATCAACTTACCACCAAGGAGTTGACATCCACCTGTTGTGCTTTTCCTATCTAGCCTGCAACCTGCAAAATCAGAATCTGAATAACCTGTTAGTTCAAGACTTGAGTCTTTGGGATACCAAAGACCCAAACCTGGTGTGCCCTTCAGGTATCTGAAGATTCTTTTAACAGCAGCTAGATGAGATTCCTTTGGATCAGCTTGGAACCTAGCACACAAACAGGTGGCAAACATAATATCAGGTCTACTAGCAGTTAAATATAGCAAGCTCCCAATCATACCTCTGTAAGCTGTTACTGAAACAGCTTTGCCACTGGCATCGGCATCCAATTTTACATTGTTTGCCATTGGGGTTTTAATAGGAGAACTTTGATCAAATTTAAACTTTTTCAAGAGATCTAAAGTATACTTTCTTTGATTTATAAAAATTCCAGTTGAGGTTTGTTTAACCTGTAATCCTAAAAAGAAAGTAAGTTCTCCCATCATACTCATTTCATATTTTGATTTCATGAGTAATGAAAAATTCTTGCATAACTGCTCATTGGTAGAACCAAATATTATGTCATCCACATAAATTTGAACGAGCATAATATCAGACTTCACCTTCTTTATGAACAGTGTGGTATCCACTTTACCTCTGGAGTACCCATTGCTCATAAGGAATTCAGTAAGAGTGTCATACCAGGCTCTAGGGGCTTGTTTGAGACCATAGAGAGCTTTGTCCAACTTATAGACAAAACCTGGATGTTGTTCATTTTCAAAGCCTGGAGGCTGCTTGACATAATCTTCTTCTTGCAGCTTCCCATTCAAAAATGTACTCTTCACATCCATTTGAAATACCTTAATGCTCTTATGAGCAGCGTAGGCTAGATACAAACGAATTGCTTCTAGCCTGGCCACAGGAGCAAATGTCTCATCATAGTCAATTCCTTCCTCCTGTCTATAACCCTGAGCAACCAGTCTTGCCTTATTTCTAATGACATGACCTTGCTCATCCATCGTATTCCTGAAAACCCATTTAGTGCCAATTATAGTTTTACCTTTATGAGCAGGAACCAGCTTCCATACCTTGTTTCTCTCAAACTGATTGAGTTCTTCTTGCATGGCAGTGATCCAATTGGCATCTTTTAGTGCTTCATCCACCTTCTTTGGCTCCATTGGTGAAACAAAACTAGAGAACATATAGAAGTTCCCTAAGCTGTCCCACCTTGTTTGTACCCCTTTGTTACTGTCACCAATTATTTGATCATTGGGGTGACACCTGATCCACATAGGATCATTTTTCAATGATGATTCTCCTGAGTTGTTGACATCTTCAGCAGATCCTGTTGAGCAGCTCTCAAGATTTTTCAGACACACTGTTGTCTTGAGCCTGTTCACTTGTTGAACATATCAGTAGAGGATCCAGGAAAATCAGCATTGATTGGTTCAGGACATGTAGTTGTAATTAAGTCAGTACACTTATTCACACAGGGTGTATTGACATAATCATCATCATGTCCATCATGATTAATAGGTTCAACATTAGATGTAGTGGAAGCTTTTGAGTCCTCTTCACTGTTGGAATGCATGAGATCATCAAAGTTGAATTCTCCTGAAACTGATTCAAGAACAGATTTGGTGGAGGCATTCCTGGACTCTTCAAAGGTGACATTGATAGATTCATCTATCACCTTTCTTTTGTTGTTGTATACTCTGTAGGCTTTGGAGATAGCAGAGTAACCAACAAACACACCTTCATCAGCTTTTGGTTCAAACTTTACCAGTTGATCCCTTTGATTCAGAATGAAGCAGGGACATCCAAACACATGGAAGTAGCTAATATTTGGCCTTCTCCCTTTGAGCAGCTCATAGGGAGTCTTGTTGAACCTTTTTACCACTAAGGATCTGTTTTGAGTGAAGCAGGCAGTGTTAACAGCTTCAGCCCAGAATGATGAAGGTAAACCAGATGCACACAGCATGGTTCTAGCAGCTTCAATGAGAGTTCGATTTCTCCTTTCAGCAACTCCATTTTGTTGTGGAGTTCTTACAGCTGAAAAGTTTTGAGTGATCCCTTTTTCCTCACAGAAGTCTTCAAGAGTACTGTTTCTGAATTCAATACCATGATCACTTCTAAGCTGCTTTACTTGGGCAGAGATTAGCATTTCCATCTTTTTCACAAATCCAATGATTTCTCTAACAGCCTCTCCTTTGCTCTTCAAGAAGATTACCCATGTGTACCTGGAGAACTCATCAACCATTACAAGAGTGTATCTTCTTCCTCCTAGACTTGGAACACTAACAGGTCCAAACAAGTCCGTGTGGATCAAGAAGAGAGGAGTATCTACAGAAAAATTATGCTTGGATTTAAAAGATGATTTCCTCCTCTTGCCTTTCTCACAAGCTGTGCAGAGTCTATCCTTAACAAAAGTCATAGAAGGCAAACCTGTCACCAACTCTTTCTTACAGAGTTTTTTGATGTTCTTGAAGTTAAGATGTGACAGCCTTCTGTGCCATAGCCAGTTTACATCTGCATTTGTTCTTGTGAGAAAACAGGTTTCAGTTGTGGGATCAACAGATTACATGTCCACAACATATACACCTTTATTTCGTTGAGCACACAGCACAACTTTGCCTTGGGAATCCAATATTTAACCCAGCTGCTCATCAAAGTTAACCTTGTAGCCAGCATCACATAGTTGGCTTATCCTAACAAGGTTATGTTTTAGTCCAACCAAATAGGCGACTCTTTTGAACACTGCAGCACCAGCTTTAAGAGTTCCATATCCCTCAGTGGATCCCTGTACATTGTCACAAAAGGTGACTTTTGGCCCTTTTTCAGGCCTGAGATCACTCAGCAGGTCCTTACAACCTGTCATGTGCCCCGAGCAGCCACTGTCCAAGTACCAAACCTGGGATGGTTGTTTTTCCTGCAGAGTGACAAGAAGAATATTAGTCATTTTTAGGGGAACTCATCACAGAGATGAGTTCTCCTACTTCATCAACATTTGTTGATGGGCTTGTGATATCAACACTAATATTCCCTATTTGAATGGTATCAGTTTGGATACCACTCTCATTGACTAAGATATTTCCAACATTGCTTGTGTTAGGAATGAGGGAACCATCAGAGTCAACAGGCCTCATGTCCTCAGTTTTAGGACAGTCTTTGGCCAGATGTGTCTTCATTCCACATTTATAGCATTTTCTCCTCTTAGCATTTTTGGAAGAAGACCTTTCAGAAACACATTCTGAATTATTTCTGTTGATTTTATCAGCAGGTTTAGCAAACTTATTACTATTTGATGAATCAACAGTTTGAGTGGAAGGTTCAATAGCAACAGCTTTGCCTGTCTCTTCTTTCCTCTTTTTAGGAGGACAGATGTCAAAGATAGGAAGCTTGATTTGCTTTTGAAGTTCCACAGGTTTGGGAAACTTATTCCCAAATTTCTCAGGCTGAGCAATGGCTTTGCCTTTGCCCTTACTGAGGTGTGATTTATGCTGCCTATCAGCATAATCATTATTTTTGGTTTTAAATGACTTATTTTCATTTAAGACCAGTTTACCACTATGATTTAAAAACTTATTTGAAATCACAGCAGGTTTGGACTTACCCCTGTTGAAAGCAGACTGCTTACCTTTTGAAAACTTATTTTCAAAATATTCAGCATCAAAAGGATTAGCACGTCTTTTACCATCAGCTTTGGACCTAGAGCCTGTTTTGTCAACAGGCTTGGTGTCCACAGCTGCAGTTTGGACATGTTTTCCTTTCTTTTGCTTGTGTGAATCAGCAGAGCACTTAGCAGGCTGATTTGATGGAGAACACATTCCATCATTAGCTTTTGAGCTAGGTTCACACGAGCTTTTAGTATTTTGAGGCCTGACAAACCTGTTTGTTGAGATTAGTTTACCATTCACTTTTTGAATGAAAGTGTTTGGAAGCTCACCAAGAGTGGATAAGTCCTTTTTCAGATTATTAACCTCAACAATGGAAGCTGCTGTGTCAAGATCCCCTCGAAGATAGGCTTGGATTTGTGCAGGGATCTACTGACTTATACAATGGCTGACTTTTTGTGCAGATTAGCACCAAGAGTCAACTATCTTCTGAAGCTTGGCATGTTTTATATATGTTTCTCTCTTTTCTTCCAGTAAAATAGAGTTAATGTGTTTTAATTCATCAATCTCAGTTTCCAACTTATGGAAACTGTCAAGTTTACTGGATTTTGTTTCAAGATTAGCTTTAAGCATAGAGATTTCAGATAATAAAACAGTATGCTTCTCAACAGCAGCTTTCAGATCCACAAGCATGTATTCAAACATTTTAACTTTTTCTTCAGAACTGTAAGCCATAAAATTTTGTACCTTATACATCATTGTAGCATTCCAGTTCTCCAAGCTGCTGAAAGCTTCAGCTTCAGCCAAGTCTTGTTTGAAGTTGCTTGTTGATGGGACATTAGTGTTGGCCATCAGACATTGATTGTCTTCTTCATCTGATGATGAATCAGACTCCTCCCAGTCACAAGTCTCTGCCATGAGTCCCTTTTGCCGGTTGGAAACCACTGAGTTTTCCAACTTTCTCAGCTTAGACATGGCCATAAGGTACTTAACCCTATAGCCATCATCCCTGTTTGTCTTGTGTGGTTTGGATGACTGACCAACAACTTTTGACACACAGTCAGCAACTATATGGCCAGGTTTGCCACATTTGAAGCACTCAGATTTGGACTTATCAAATGCCTTCTTTTTTACAGCACTTGAACTTCCCTGCAGCATGTTTCTTCCGAACCTTTTCTTGTTGAACATTTTGACAAGCATAGCTATCATTTGCTCATCGTGCAGTTCAGCAAGATCTGCATTGTCTTCCTCATCAAACACTTCCTCCTTGTCATCAATCTGTTGATCAGGTTGAATGAACACATCACCCACCTGACTTACAGGTTGTCTCACACTGGCCACAAAGGCTGCACCTCTCTTAGACATTTCCAAGGCATTTCTCTTTTGTTGCCTTGACTGCTCATCGTTCAGTAAGGATCCATACAGGTTGACAAGATCCATACTTCTTATGGTACCTGAATTCCTTAAGATTGTAGAATAATAATTCCATTCTTCAGAAAAAATGTCTAAGAATTTGTTCACCAGAGTCAGGCTGTCCTTGGTGATCCCAACAGCTTTGAGATCATTAATAAGAGCACTAAACCTGGTGTAGGTTTCTGTGAGAGTCTCCTTTGGTTTTGCAAATAAGAGTTCATACTGTCTAACAAGATTGTTAATCCTGTTATCCAGTGTGATTGTGGGTCCATCATTGACAGTACACAAAGTATCCCACATCTCCTTTGCAGTCTTCATCTTCTCAACCTGTTTGAACACATCATCGGGCAGAGAGATAACCAGGTTATTCCTGGCCTTTGCATCCGGAGCCACCAATCTTTTGTCTTCATCAGACCATTGAGCTTTTGCTTTCTCAAAGGTTCTGATTTCAGGAGTAGCTCCTTCAACCGCTGGAGTTATAGTAGTAACAGAGGTTGGCACATAAGGACCCTCCATTACTATCTCTGGTAGATGTACATCCAGATTCTCTAAATAGAGCATCATTCTGCACTTCCAGCCAGAGAAGTTCTGATGATTAAACTTTGGAGGTTTGCCCATTGACCCATTGTCATAGTATGAGGAATTTGCAGCACTGTTGTCCATGGAAACTTTGGGAAAATGAGAGATCTAGAGATGACACACACTCTAAACTGCTCTGATACCAGTTGTAGGTCCCGAGAGGTTTCCCAAGTATATAGCCTTAAGCTGTAGAGGGGGGTGAATACAGCAATTTAAAAACTACACACTATTTTCTCAATGTTTGTATGTATTATCACCAAATGTTAATTACAAACAAGCTTGACTACGGAAAGATTCAAGTTGAGATGACAGATACAACAGTATGCTAACTATTCTAAGACAGACTTAAACTAGTTACAATGAATACACTCACTAAGAATCACTCACTGTGTTTACAAGACTCAGAAGGACAGCTTGAATAAGAACAGCTTAAGCACAACGCACTGTTTTATTCAAGCAGACTTGCATGCATGAAAAGACACACTCTAATGCACGTTCTGATTTCACACTCTTGGTTCAGCACTTAGCTTTCTGCATAATCTTTCAATCTTTGGAAGTTTCCTTTTATACTCATTCAGAGGATCTAAGTGAAGCTTCTTCATTGGATGAAAGGAAAAGTGGAAAGTCTTGTTGAAAAGACAACATAAACTTTTCTGCACATTCTGAAAAGCAGACTTGTCTTCATGTGGGCAGAACTTTTGTCTTTTCTCTTTGTCTACTGTTGTATAAGCTTTAACTAAATAAGGAATGTCAACTTTGCGTCTTTCTTCCTTTGTTAAGGCCTATTTTGATATAAGAAAAAGGTCTGTTACCCTTTTTCAAATATCCTTTTGTCTTCATGTGACAGAACAGCTTGGGCAGGCTGAGCAGTTCTGTTTTCCACTTTGTCTTCGACTTTGTAAACTGATCTTGAAGCCAAAAACAATGCATGAAGACTTAGAAACATATTCCATAAAGTGTTTTAGCCTGTTCACAAAGAACAGGAACTGTTCACAAAGAACAGAACACTTGTAAACTGCCCAAGTTGCTCACCAGTGTAGAGCAGCGTAGACAGTTTATGTCCAGCCTGTTCAGTAGACAGAACAGCTTGGACAAACTGCCTTTGCTGCAACACATAGAACAGCTTTAACTGATATTGCAAATTACTTTACAGGTTTCATTAAGGCATAAACAGGCCTTAAATTATACCTTTCAAGTGCATCAATAGGTTTGATTAAATATCTCCCCCTTAGATGCTGAACAGGTTTGACTGAGGCCTTTTTGTGCCTAACAATCTCCCCCTATTTGCAATAACCAGTCTAAGCTGGCATTGTCAAAAATCGCTATATATTTTTACAGTACATTTGCTGAAATAAAATTTACAACATCAAAGTAAAGTAAAAGATCAGTTTATATATACACTGATTCTTGACTTCATAAAACAACACATGTTTTTACAAAAGTATAACTAATGTACTAATGTATATTACAACTAATGTAAAAGAAAGAAAATTACAACTTATGTAATTGAAGTACAACTAATGTACAACAGGTTTTGGACTGTTAGTGTTGGGAGCAGATAATGGTAAGCATGTCCAACTGATAGACATCTTCCATTCTTCACCTACCCAGATGGTAGATGGACTTCATTCCAGTGGAGGTGGACCTTCAAACAATTTTTCAAGCTCTTCCCTTGTTTCCTCTAGATCTTGAATTTCAATTCTGAGGATCATAAACTTGGGATCTTGAAGTTCACCTCTTTCATAAAAGCCTCTGAGCTGATCCCAGACGGCTGCTCTCCACCTGCTTGATTGCCTAAATGAAGCTGCAAGTCTGAAGGCTGCAAGCTGTCTCAGATCCACCTTGTATAGATCTGAGGCTCTCAGAATGCATTTCTTCTGAGTTAAAGGATCTACAAAAAAGGCCCCCAACTCAGGCTCTTCAATTATCTTGCCTTCTTCAAACTCTACTCCACTAGGCAGGCTGTAGTCAACTCCTTTCATCTCAACAGCATAGTAACCCTGTTCAATTAAGATAAGGAGTTGTTCAAGCTCAGTATCCTTCTTTGTTCTCCTGGCCTTTATTTCGGGTTGTGTCACATAGACACCCTCACTAACTTCTTTTGAGATCAGGCCAAGATCCTTCACTCTCTCCATCAGCTTCTTAACATATGCCCTGATAGTCTTAGCCATTTCTGACTTAGACTGGCTCAGGGCAACTGCCAGCGCAACCCATTCCTTGTATCCCATCTGTGCAACATCAGTGTACTCATAAGTTTCCAGTTCTGGGCCTGTTGCACCCATTCTGGTTATCTGCAATTTCCACTATTTGCCTTTTCTTACTATGGGGACAGCTTTGACAATTGCTTCTTTGGCAAGCCTTCTATCAGCGACATCCTTAAACTTTTTCCTTGCCAAATTGTCAAGATGGAATTGGGCCCTTGCAGAGGATGCTTGTTTTGGTTTGGTCACAGAGACCAGAGCACCCTTAACATGTTCACTTTCCTTTTCACCTGCTGATTCCTTAGCAGCTTCCATCAGTTTCTTTTGCACATCCAGAGAGGGCATTTTTATTTTACTTGCCTCTTGAATTGCAAAAGTTCTAGCAGCTTTGGCATAGGCCTCTTCTTTTCTTAGAGCTTCCAGGGCTTGAAGTTGTTCATCCCTAAACTCAAAATACTTGTCCAAAGGAAGACCCATTTCCTTGGCCCTGGCTTTGTGAAACTTGAGGTCTGCTGCTTTCTGCTGTTGAGGATCAACTGCTGCTTTTGCTTTTCCTTTAGCTGCTGTAGTAATAGCAGCTTTAGGAAATTCCTCCTCTTCTTTTTCTTCTTCTTGTAAAATTAGATGCCTCCTCCTGCTGCTTGGCCTGTCCTCAGGAATGAATTCCTCCTCCTTAAACTGAGCAGGGTTTGGAGATTCAGCCTGAGTAGGCTGAGCAGCTTGGGAAGCACCTTCCATTGATGTCCCTCCTGGTTGACCAGTGGGTATTGTAGGTACTGATTTCTCCTTAGGAGAAGAAGTTTTCTCCCCCTTAGACTTAGTCTTCGAGGCAGATGACTTCTCCCCCTTTGAAGGAGATGTACCAGCACCTTCAACACCTGGTCTGCCTGAAGACACATAGTCAGCAGGCTTGCTAGCAGTTTTGTCAACAGGCTTGAGGCCAACCAGACTAGTCACTAAGAAAGCCAGGTTGTCCTTCACCTCTGCAAGTTGGGAAAGACAGGTTTGAAGAGAAGAGGTTTGGGTATCGGCAAGTGAAGTCAGCTTGATAATGTTTTCTCTATCAGAAGCTATGAACAGCAAACTCTGAAGCTGTGCAAGATGTAGTTCAAGAGAATCTTGCACATCAGTAAGGTTTGATGACACAGAATTGGATAGAGAACCAATAAGCGTATTCAAGCTGGCCAGAGTGGCAGGAAGTGTACAATTGCAAGAAGTTAGGAGAGATGATAGATGTTGAGAAATAGCTGTCAGTGAGGACACAGAGTCCTGTTGGAGTGAAAGAATTGAGGATAGGGAGGCGGAGACAGTTTGTAGCTGTGCAGTGAGTGCAAGCAGCTGTGAGGTTTTGTTAGTTGCTGGAGTGGCTGGGATGGAATCCTTTAACAAATCAAAGAATCCTTTAAGCTGTTCAGACACAGAGTCTGAAATAAGAGAGGGTAGAGAGGACATAGAGGTTTCTAAAGAACCAACTTTGTTGGTCAGCAAGGTAAGCTGGTCCTTCAAAGGCAGGTCATTAGGGGATGGAGGTGTATGAGTGGATTGTTTGGAGTGAGTAGATGGTGATGAAGAGGATGAGGCTGGTGTATGGGGATGGGATGTAGAGGGAGAGGGTATTATGGACAGAAGCTCCATAGCCTGGGCAAAAGTAAGGTGGCCCAGCTTGGAGGGGTCGATGGGTCCTTCAGCAGTGGCAGTAGCAGCATCATCAGGAGAGGGGGTTAGAGGATGGTAGCCTTTCAGACACTGCTTGTTTTGCAGCATCCTCATTAAGGACAGTGGTTGTTCCCTCTGCAGTACCTTGGTTTAAAGGTACCTCATCATGGGGAGATGGGATTTGCATTTCAACATCAGCAGTGGTGAAACCTGCTGATGGAGTTTGCATAGAAGGGGTAGCCTCACCCAAGGGCTGGTATGTTCCCTGAGGCTCATCAGCTTCGGTTGTTGGTCCCTCAGCAGCTGTTTGGTGTTGAACAGCTGTATCATAGTGAGCAGAAGTTTGAGGCTGATCTGCCGGTTGGTCTAAACCAGCAGGGAGGACACCGCGTGCAGACTCAGGGGGTAGAGAAGTATGAGGTGGAGACAGTGTGGACTCAATATGGAGTGGAGAAAACTCCTGTCTTTCAATATTCTCAACCTATTGGGAGGCTGGAATAGTTGATGTGGCTGTCTCCATTTGTACAACTGGCTCCTGTTGGGAGGAACCAAAGGGTCTAGGCTGACTTGGGGTTGACACAGGGTGGAGTGAAGCAGGCTCCAAATGTGCTGAACCTTCTCCCAAAACAGGAGAGGCAGCAGGGGTTGCTTCTTTTTCAACTCAACCCTGTTGAGAGGGAACAGAGGTGCTAGTTTGGGCTGTTGGTTTCTTTTTGCGATGGTAGAGAATGTGAGATGAGGTGGGTGAGGTTGGAGGGGAAAGAGGTTCAGACTTGACAGGTTTAGAGACTGGGTCAGAAACAAGTGGGTTGACCTGTTCCATAGTCTCAGGTGCCACAGAGCCACCAGCCACAGAGGCTTCAGGTTCAACGAATGAACCAGGGTGAGGAGTCTGCTCCCCCTCAGCCACAGAGGTTGAAGGTGCAGAATCAGGCTGAGCTGTTTTGGCCTTCTTGGGGACAGGCCCAGCTTCAGTGGTTGCCAGGGTCCTTTTAACAAGCTTGGCCCTGGCTTTGGATTTTCTCTTGGGAGCAGTTTCAGGATCCTCCCTCACATCAGAGGGTCTTTCCACCAATCCTAACAGTCTTCTCATTGAGGTTGACAGAGGAGGCTCATTGGGTAGAACAGGAATATAAAACACTCTATTTCCTATTACTGGAAAAACAACAGTACTAAGAAGAGGTTGAGAATGATACAGATGCTCACCACAATGATGCTTGAATATGAGGCTCAAAAACCTAGGATACCGAACAGCAGCTGGACGGTTTTCTTGTTGAACCAGGTTCCTCATGTTCAGGAAAATCCACTTAGCCATGTCCATTGTAGTCCCATCCACCAGCTGTAGGACTATTGGGATTTCATCACGGTTCAGTTGGTCAAATGAACCACCCTTACTTCCGAAGCACATCACTACTGAGGCAAATAGAAAACTGTAGGTAGGAGACAGATCCTTCCTGAACAGCGTAGCTCCGATTTTGTGTTCTGCTACACCACAGAAGCGTAGCAAATTCCCCATTTGGTCATTTTCAGGTTGAGGCTTGTCATATGGTTCAGCATTTGGCAGATGAAGAACCTCCCTGAGAAGACCAGTCGTTATTTTAATGGTATGAGTCCCATTGAGAATAGTGCCCTTAATGACTTTGGTGTTGGGGTTGTAGGCACAGGTATACCAAAACTCATACACCATCTCCTGGTACAGGACACCAGGAGTGGCAGTCATTGCGTAGTTCAACGGATGAACTCTTAGAAATTCCACCATCTGTTCATAACCCTTCCCTACATAGTTTTTGGGAATGGTTAGGTTGGCAATGTAGTTGGTGGGCATTATGGTCGGAATCGTGGTAACTGATGAGTGTTTCACAACATCATCACCAACGAATACTGGAAGAAAGGGATTGTTTCTTTGAGCCATTTGTGAAGGTTTGGGATTTTGAGAGGCAGAAGACACTTAGTCGATTTAGGGTTCTTGAGGATTTCTGGAAATAGTGAGGAAGACGAAGATGAAACAGTTGGGGGTATTTATAGGATTTGAATGTGAGTAGGTACGAGAGAGAAACATTTGGGCGGTTGATTTGAAAAGGTCGTTAACAGAAAACGGAACGATTGTCCATGTCAGACCGTTTGTCAGACCACTTGAGCCCTTTTTAATCACTAACACACATAAAACACATTATCTGCAGTAATTAAGTTAAATAAAAACAAAAATTAAGTAACTTAATCGTGAAGAAAGGTAGTTAAAACTGTTGGTCTAAGCTGTTGGTCAAACCTGTGATGAGTAGGGTCATCACAAGCTGTTCATTCTTCAAGCTGTTCACGCTTCACACTGTGCCTTCAACCTGTGCTCTAATGTAAGATCAGGTTGTGTTCAATAGTTGAACAGGTTACAGGACAATGTCTTGTAGATCAGTGTGATGGAGTGAGCAGAGTGAAGAATAGACCATCAGAGCAGGCTTTGACATGCAAGCTGTTATTGTTCAACCTGTTATATGCTCAAGCTGTTCAAGTTTTTCAGAAAAATGATCAAGTACAGAACATGCATAACCTGTTCTGCCTAAGCTGTTCTGAGAAACTTGAGCAGTGTGAGACATACAAAGTCTTAGACCTTTGAGGACACTTAGTCACTCTTGTTTAACATGCCCAGCTTGCTGACAAGGTAATTAAACCTGGTTTCATCAAGAGGTTTGGTGAAAATGTCTGCAAGCTGTTCAGTAGTGGAAATAAAACTTACCTCCACATTACCTTTCTGAATGTGATCCCTGATTAAATGATGTCTGACCTCAATATGCTTTGTTCTTGAATTTGAAATACTGGATTGTTGGAAATAGCTATGGCACTTGTGTTATAACACAGAGCCCATAGTCTTCAAGCTGATGCTGCATCCACAGAATCTGCCCACAGCAGCTTCCAGCAGCAATGTACTCAGCTTCAGCAGTAGAAGTGAATACTGAGTTCTGCTTCTTGCTACACCAACTTATCAACTTACCACCAAGGAGTTGACATCCACCTGTTGTGCTTTTCCTATCTAGCCTGCAACCTGCAAAATCAGAATCTGAATAACCTGTTAGTTCAAGACTTGAGTCTTTGAGATACCAAAGACCCGAACCTGGTGTGCCCTTCAGGTATCTGAAGATTCTTTTAACAGCAGCTAGATGAGATTCCTTTGGATCAGCTTGGAACTTAGCACACAAACATGTGGCAAATATAATATCAGGTCTACTAGCAGTTAAATATAGCATGCTCCCAATCATACCTCTGTAAGCTGTTACTGAAACAGCTTTGCCACTGGCATCGGCATCCAATTTTACATTGGTTGCCATTAGGGTTTTAATAGGAGAACTTTGATCAAATTTAAACTTTTTCAAGAGATCTAAAGTATACTTTCTTTGATTTATAAAAATTCCAGTTGAGGTTTGTTTAACCTGTAATCCTAAAAAGAAAGTAAGTTCTCCCATCATACTCATTTTATATTTGGATTTCATTAAGAAATGAAAAATTCTTGCATAACTGCTCATTGGTAGAACAAAATATTATATAATGTATCTCACTCTTGGAAATACCCTTTTTGTGCCTAACAAAGACGTTTTCAGTTTAATTATACTTCCCTTAGAATTTATATAATGTATCTCACTCTTGGAAATACCCTTTTAGCTCAAGGTTACAATACTTAAAACATGTGGTTCTTTTGACCATCTTTTCCTCTTTGCATGTTTACGACTACTTTTTCTTTTTAACACCATGCTTTATCTATTTTCTTTTCAACCTAGATTAGCTAGATGATTCATGTAACGAGATTTCGGTCAACCACTCCCAAACCAAATGGTTTTAGGGGATTAGGCATGAATGGTTACCTTACGGACTTAGTTTCCCGAACCATCTAGACTACAATTAACTCATTTTTTAGGCTAAAACATGATTAAGTTCTCCCCCTTATTGCATGGGTTTCCAAAATCTTTTGACACATTACTTATATTTAAGCCCAAATAAATTTTAACGTACTTGAATTCACTTTACATGACAAAAGTTTTAATTATTACTACGACTCTTTTTTTAATTATAATTATCCTATCAACACTAACCAATTCCCTCGTACATGTACTTTCTATTATCATCATGTTCCACAGTCTACACGACCTCAGTGTCGGTATCTTCTTCTATTTCTTGTTCCTTTGGCATCTCGATCTTATTGTCTACTAGGTGGCGCTACAGTTTGTGGATGAGACCACTCTCAACATGGCCAAATGGATATTTTCATATCTAAGGTCCTTTGCGGAACAAGAACAACATCCAGCAGCTATTAGATATCCCATATTTTTTAGCCTGATCTTCCAACATGTTTGTGGTGAGGAACTGTACAACTCTCAACCTTACCTGTCTACTATGGTGTTTCTTGTCATAGGAAACAGGGTATTCTACACCCCAGTTCCTGCTGATGAACCGCTTCTAGCAACACCAATGAGGAGGTTGCTTGGTTTAGTGGAAGGACCTTCTACTCAGGAGGTGGATCCAATCTCTGCTCTCACTGGAAAATCCAAATCACTGTGTAAAAAGGCAAAACGTTCCTTGAATACTGGTGAAGCTGGGTCTGTCACCAAGAAGGCTAAAACAGCAAAGTCTGCACCCTCAGCCTTCGTGGCTGAGGGGGAACAGGCTGGTCACCCTGGTTCATCTGTTGAACCTGAAGCCTTTGTGGCAAGTGCCTCTGTGACCACTGAGACCATTTTTCAGGTTCAACCCATCAGTTTCTAGCCCAGTCTTCCCACCAGTCCAAACAAAACATCCTCAATCGCCCACTCTATCCTACTACAGGCAAAGAAGAAAATCCTTAGCCAAAAATAAAAACTCCACCACTCAAACAAGCCCCTCTGGCCCCTCTCAATAGGAGTCAGCTGAAAAAGAAGCAACCCCTGTTGCCTCTACTTCTCCTATTTTGGGAGAAGGTGCAGCCACTATGGAGTAGGCTTCACTCCATACTTAGTCCACCATGGGTCAGCCTGAGCCCTCTAGTTCCTCACAAAAGGAATCAGTTGTACAAATGGAGTCAGGCAAGACTGTTAGGGCATATGTTAAGAAGCTGATGGAGAAGGTAAGAGATCTAGGCTTGATCTCAGAAGAAATGATCAAAGGTATCACAAGTGGAACCTAAGATCAAGCCTAGAAGACAAAAGAAGGATACAGAGCTTAAGGAGCTGGTGATGATGATTAAACAAGGAATGTATGTTGTTGAAATCAAAGGAGTCGATCATAGCCTGCAAGAAGGGGTTGAACCTTAAGAAGGCAAATTTATTGAAAAGCCTGAAGTTAGGGGTATTCTTTGTGGACCCCTTGACAAAGAGAATGTGTTTCTAGAGACCTTCATATCTTTACAAGGTTGTTCTTAAGCAAATCGTTGCTTTCAGACTCTCAAATGCCTTTAAATAGCATGCAAGATGGAGAGTCATCATTTGGGAACAGGTCTTCTACAGAAGAGGAGAACTCGAGAGTCCAGTTCTCATGATTCTCAGAAGTGAATTAGAAGACATTGATGCCACTCTAGAATGGGCTCAAAAGAAGGTTGAACAACAACAACTTCTAGGTCGATCTACTAGTAATGAGTAGATGAAGAATGGAAGTTGTCCATCAGTTGGACATGCTTACCATTATTTGCTCCCAACTTTAATAGTCCAAATATGTTGAAATTTTACTTTGTACAAAAGTCGTACTGTATTACATGTTTTGTAATCTATTCCAGTACACCGACACACACTACTCAACACTTAAACTATTTATGCATGTATGTTTGCATTTACTAGTTGTTGCTGTGAATCTGTCTCAAACACATCCAATCTGAGACTATTAAATGACGGAGTCTCCATTTCATATTCACACTTAACACTTAGCTATTTTTTATATACTATGATGGGACTGTTGTGAGTTATAAGACCAGTCTGAGACTTGGCCTTGGCACTGGGTCTCGGAGTCTTTTTCATGCACATACTCAGACACAAACATGACACACAATTCACAACATGTTATGATTCTGTTTTCATCTAATTTATGTAGTAAAACATGGTGGGTGATCAACAAGCAACCCACAAATGGTTTGGTACCTTGGCCAAAGGCATAGGCCTTCTTTGCTATAAATTCTCGAACAAAACATATGCAAACACACATACGAACAGTAACAAATAAAATCTCTGAGTTTTTGTATAAACCTTAGAATCAAACTCTCAATAGACTGGTATAAGTAATTAATCACATAACCATCACATGCATGCACTTTATTTTAAGATTGCAACACTAAACTATGATCATTTTTGGTGATTTGAGAACCATTTGAGGTTTATGAATTCCAGTCGTAGCTTCCATTCCCACACTCAAGATCATTTTAAGGGATAAATTACCATGAATCCTTGTAGGTTTAGATGCTTGAAAACTTGTTTGATGATTCCTTGTTGATTCATTACTTGAATCAATTTTTGCGGTTGCAACATCTGAGGAACTGTGGGTTTGATTTTAGAGAGAGAGGGAGTTGATTTTCTTTTGATTGTAGAAATATCAGCAGAAAACAATTTTAATGGTACTTATTTGCTTAACTTTTTTTTGCCTTTTTGACACTTTGAACCCCTAAACTTAATTTTATTTTATTCCCTTTCAATTAACACTATATTTATCACATATAAGTTGATAATAGCTTTTATTAACTTAATTCAAATTTACATTGCTATTTCTTAATAAAAATTATAGTTAACATTTAATTAACGTTAAATTAAGCTTGGTTTGTTACATTGTTTGTAAATTTTGAGTGAATAAGTTCTTTGAACTTAAGAACCCAAGTTAGGGCTCAAATTAGCCCACGAATAGAAATGGGTGTTTAAATAAGTTTTTGGAGCTTTAAATGAGCTCAAAATATTTATATATGTTTGGGTGAACATTTGTGAGTAATGGCATTAAATTCGGTTGAGTTTTTGTGGTGAGCATATTAAACCTCTAGGCCAGAATGTGCAGGTCTTAGCTCGACTCGGCAAGCCGATTATCAAGATTCTAATTTTGGCTAAGGCCCAAGATTGAGTAAGTTCAGATGAAAAGGGGATCCGAAGTTTTATTTCAAAATCAAACAATTCAATACTAATAACGCAATAAGATCACAATCACAATCGAATGATTATATTGAGATGAGAGAATATTACAAATGCTTTGCGGTTTCTTTCTCTGATCAGCCTAGCTTTCTTGAACAGAACTCAATATTCTAAATCTGATTCGTACTGATTCGTATGTACAAAAGCTAACAGACTTCTATTTATACAAACTACAAGTATTAGGTATTTACAATATGCCCCCTGAACTTTTACATTCATAAACTAAATATAGAACCCAACATTCTCCCCCTTTTATGAATTGTAAATGATATTCAGTCTTTTAAGCCAAGCTTCATTTCAAATCTATGAATGTTCCTTTGGCTTTTCAACCTTAACTAAATCTCTGACACAAAGTCAACTATTAATCTCCTATCATACAGAATCATGCCACCACCTTTTAAACATCTCATGACATCACGATCTAGATTCCATTTCATAGTTGTCATAACCTTTTGAAGAGTACCATCTGAGTATTTGTTAAGCTCGATCATTCGCATGGCATTCTGTAATTCCAGTAATTCAATCAAACATTCAATCACAAACAAATTAGAACAAGTAATTAAAACTAACCGAATGATTGAATAGATCCAAATGATTTACAACTGAGATTGGAAGTTTTTACAGCACTATAGCCTAATCCCTTTCTCTAAGTTTCCGTGCAAATCCAAATTACAGAATGTCAAAGTTAACATTTCAAAAGTCTAAATTTATATTTATAACAAAATATAACTATGCACTATTTACAATTTAAACCCTAGACTTATTTATTTCATCAATTACAAAATAGATCTAGCATTCTCCCCCTTTGATGAAATAAACTCAGTCTCACTTTGAAAGCCCCAATTTCATTTCAAACCTCCTGACACTCTTTCGGTTTGACAATCTCCATTTGATCTTTGATATAAACTCAACCATGAGATTTTTATCATATGTACTAAAAGCTCCTCTCTTCGTCTTTCTCTTTTGATCAGCTGCTGATGCGAGTGTCGTTAACCCGTCAAAAATAACCACTAAATACCTTAGAAGCTAGGGTAAGTAGGGATCGTATCCACAGAGAGCGAGAGGTTAATTGCACGTATTTAAGCGATTAGCATTGTAAAATAATTAATTTCGAAAGATTGAGTGGTTTATAAAAAGATGATTGCTTTGATCTATAAAACTAATTACTGTGCGAATTTGTAAAAAAACTTAAGAAGATTGTTTGATTGAATAAAGTACGAAGATAACCATCCCGGATTCCACACCTCGCTTTGTGTTTAATTTATAAAACAGATTTGAAGATTAACTAGACATAATCTTTGTTATAATTATTATTAAACCATTACGTATCTTGGGCATGCGCGTGACACGTTTGATGACTCGTCTTAATTTAAATGATTAACCTCGGCACGAATAATAAAATGTCTACGAACTATCTTGCAAAACGCACACAAACAATAATAATCATTCGCGTTACAATCAAAATATAAATAATAAAAAACCATGTGCAAACTTAAAGTAATCGTTCAAAATAAAACTTAGCGATGTGCTTCCTCTCCGAGAATGATTATAGTGAGCTTAGTTAGCTGGACATAGTTGATGGCAGCAACGTTCAAGATTTGTGGATCCATCGCCGTAGCTTGCTCTTGCGGACTCGTGGTTCTTCGTACGTGTTTTCGCTCAAACCGGTTCTTTCCTTAGCCTTCTCCTCCAAAAAAACGATTCTAAACTTTGAAATATGAACTTGATATTTATAGGAAAGCTGGAAAAACCCTAAAAACGGCCGTCATTTTTAATGGGCTGGGCCGCAGCCGTAGGCGCAGGCCGGCGCCCCCCCTGCGCCCCTCTGTAAATCCGTATTTTTGTGAGTAATTTCTTCTGTCGAGCACATCGGTCTGGGCGCAGGGCTGGGCGCCCTCTTGCGCCTGGCTCTGAATTTCGTCCTTTTTTTCATCATTTTAAACCGGATTTTGTTTCCCTGCAGTAGGCAAAGAATTATTCAATAGCGGCAACATTCTACTAACACTTTTGCATTAAAAAACACGTCTTTTTACGCTTAATAACATGGTAAATTATACCACCTGATCAACTTCCTCCCAACTTAATTCTTGATCGTCACCAGCAAGCAACGAAATCAGATTCTTTAAAACATCGGGATTATGCAAGCGTACAAAAACATAATTAACTCATTTAAAACAAAGCACTAGCCTGTCATAGATTGATGCTGAAACTCGCAGACAACGAACAAAAGTTATTCAGAATACTATGATCGTGAGTGTTTCTTGGATAGTTTTTCAAAAATTCCTCACCACTATTATCCGTTTAGCTCAAGGTTTACAGAATTGAATTCACGTGGGTCACTGGACCATTCTTTTTCCTCGATGCTGACTTAGAGCTACTAAGTTTTTCTTTTTGTGCTTTGTCATGGCAAGGTCTAAGGGGGGCATGTTTTTCTTTAAAAAGAAACGTTTACTAGTGACTTCAGTGATACACTTGTAACGGATGTGGGTCAGGCCGCCTCCCAGACCAGTTGGGCCTTAGCGGACTCAGGGCATGAGTGGTACCCTTCAACTTAATCTCCTGAATCAACTAGTGCACACTTGAATGAGGGCTTTAGTCGTGTTCCGCTTCCTCCCCCCTGTATTGCATGACTTTAGCGGCTATTGGAAGTCCTGGGTTATTATCACTACAACTATGCTCGAAGCGCTTCACTCACACAAATATAAGGGAAATCCGACTTCAGACTCGATTCTCACTTTCCGTTGGATTTAAAATAAACATCTAGAAGAGGGGTCTATGGGGTTTCGATTTAAGACTCAGTAGAAATAAAAAAACGGAACATAATTATTGACAGTGAAGGCCAAGGTCCGAGGGGGGAAAAAAGGGACAAAGATGAAAAAACAGAGAAAGACAAAATCATAACAATAAATGTAAAATTGGTAGGCAGCGCACAATACATCAAAAGAATTATGAACAAAGAGGATGGCATGACATTAGAGTATACGGAAGGGGAGGAAGGCCCCTCATGAG